>VFFE01007679.1:315138-354900 GCA_008921705.1 Burhinus oedicnemus
CCCCCCCCCCCCCCCCGGACGTGCCGTGCGGGTTTTAATTAATTCCCCGTGCCGCTCGGGATAATTTTCTTTTTTCTTTTTTCTTTTTTTTCTCTCTAAGGCGTGAATACGGTGATTGAAACTTTCGGTCCAAACCCGTTGTTTACTGGAAAGGCTTGACCGCCATTCAGCCTTAGCGATAACCTAAGGGTAACGTGTTTACCGGGGATAACCGACGTGTCTCCCTTTCTTAAGGCAGTATCGGTGAGATTTTTATCTTGACTATATACTAAAGACAGTGCTGTGGTACCTGATTGTTCCCCTTCTAGGGCTCTAGGATTGTTGGCTTCTTTCTGCTTATTTCCTGTAAAATTGCGCCTTGAAAATGTACTGCTTTAACAATGAAATTCTTCTAAAACGCCCTAAAAATGCCTTTCGCGATGCCAGCATTCAAAGGGTTGATCCGTGGCAGAGACCAACATTAGCGGTAGGCTTTGATTCACTGCAGAAACGTGTAAGATAATATGGCATTGAGTGATGCCATTTTTGTTTTCACAAGGCTAATATCCCACTTGTAATATTTAATGAGTTAACACCAGAGATACAGTTGATTGGAATAAGGAAAGGAACAAGGAAAAGGCAAGGCTTTACAGAATTCAGTGGAATTTATAAAGAGAATCTGGTGTCAAGCAAAAACTCCATTTCACATTTTGTGAAAGTGAAATCACGGTAGTTACGTTTTGATAAAATGTTTCACCTACATAATTGGTGTCATTGCAGGTTCCTTCTGTTGCTGTTGCTCCTCAAGTCCTTTTTTCCCCCACAAACTTCTACAATAGCTGCGGTGGGAAGAGCACACGCACAGAGTTTTGGGGAAAAGGAGTTTGTCCTGGTTTTATTTTAGTTCTGAGTAGGTTTCAGGAGGTTTTTAAGTAACCGTGCTGAAAGCATGTTTGTAACAGTGTAATAATTGTATGCTCTGTTGTCAAAAACCTTAACAAACCTTTAAGTGAGTCTAATTAAAGCAGCCTTTGATAATGGCAATAATAAAGGATTACTTTAATTTACACTGTAATGAAAGGAGTGTGCCATTAAACATTACAGGAAATAGTGGAACTGCTTTTCCAGAGTAGATAGCAATTGCACGCTGTGCTTTTATGATCTCAATGAAGTCCAAGTGATCCTCTTTCATGCCATCAGCAAGAACTTCAGAAACGAGGTAGTTCCTCCCTCTTCTGTCTAGTCCAGTTACCCGATTTGGCGTTTCCAGTGTGTGTTTCTTCTGTAAACCTTGCACATAGGCCCCAAAAACCCGATCATTTTAAATGCAGATCGAGCCTGACAGGTTTTGGGGTGTCGGAACACCAGGCTTTGGGCTGGAAACGTTATAGTTTTTTTTGTTTGTTTGTTTGATTGGTTAGTTTTTTTCCCTTGGAGTTTCTTTTGCTGTACTTTGTTTCTTGGCATCTTGTCCATTAAGCCAGGATTGTTCCAGAGAGATGAAATGACAGCTTCTTTTTCAGAGCATGATTCTAGATACCAATAGGATTGCCCTTCTCAAGTAAACAGGTTGCCAGCCTGTGAAGAATGGCGTGGTATGATAGACATGTCAGCAGGACATATGGCTTTACACTGCAGGTTAATCACCAGAGATCCTCATGTCACTTTTCTGCTGCAGGTTCTGGTTCCATTTTTGTAGTTTACTGAATTTTGTATTTATTTTCATGGGACCCTGGATGAAGCCTGAGTTTGATGTGTCTGAGATGGGAACCCAAAAAAGAAAAGTAAGCAACATACCCCACGTTATTTCCTAAGGTAACTTAGAACCTTGAAGTTAAGTTGTATTTCATTTTCTAAACTTCCAATGTTCCAGCAAATGAACATATGAAGTGGCTGAAATCTGACTAATTCACACATTGTAATACTCTTTAAATGGTAAGCTCTTAGAAGGATGAAAACCATATATGTTTAAATATTGAGAAACAAGAATAAGATGAGAATCAGCAACCTTAGAGCGGCATATAAAATGCTGCTGCTGCAGCTGGGTCTCATGCTGGTTCTGTGTATTGTAAAGAAAACACCACAATAACAGTAATAAAAAAAAGGATAAGCAACTAAAACTGTGGATTCCAGGTTCGCTTTTCAGTTCTACCTAACTCTTCGTAACTTCACAATGAAAGATTCAGAAATTGGAGCCAATTACCATAATATGTGGTGGTTTGGTGGGAGCATGTTCTACATCAGACAGTTAAAAGGTTTTATTGCTATTAGGAGCTTGTTAATGCCCTTGATAATGTCTCTAGTTGCTTTGTAATGTCTCTTGTTGAAGTATAGAATTCTTTTATCTTCTTATTACATTATGCAGAAACTTGAATTGAAACGATATTTGCAGGAACATTTAAAGTAGTGCATCAATCAGTTTCAAAGAAGAGAAAATGTTCTCAGAATAGCTTATAAAAGGATAACTGTCAGTTTTATTTTGGATGAACAAAGAAACCGACGTAAAAAGCACTTTATTGTAAAAGCACACTGTGCAATTCAATAAATATTCCATATAAATATAAAGGAAAAGAAAGTTCATAATTATCTGATGACTTGAATATAATTTAAGTAATACTTCCAGAGTATAGCAAGCAGTGAAGCACCTTCTTCTTTCCTGTGTATTCCTACCCCCAGATCAAGTCCTCGGTAGGAGATAGCTTAAATCATCCTGTTAATGATTTGAATGGATAAAGTATGGTTATAATTTAACATTATCTTCTAGGAATGTAAAGCTCCTCACAAACAACCTCACTGCATTAGAAAAATAACAGCAGCACCTTCCCTCACTCTCCTTTTTTTTTTTTTTTTTCCTTCCCAAAACATGATTTCTTGTTATTTGTTTTCCCTCTAGCATTTCTTACCTGCTTTAGCACAAGGTTATTTGAGTATTTATGCATTTGGATTATAAACCTTCTATATGACTTGGGTATAAAACACTTGCACGTGGTGTTATTACCCAGGAAAACAGTTGCAAATAGTATGCTCCCTGAACCAGCAGTAGCTTGCTAGACCACACAAAATATGGCATATTGCAAAGCCTGTCTTGTAGCCTGTAAACCAGCAGCAGCTCTCCCCGCTTCTTTATTTTCTAAAAAAAGAAAAAAAAAAAAAAAAAAAAAGAAAATGCTGAAGACTGCACATAGAGAGTCGTAAGTGCTCCGCTCACGCAGCAAACACTTCCCAGAGAAATTTAAGTGTGTTTTGCCCTTTGGATCTATCATCTTTTCCGAATCCAGTGTTCACCCCTCAACTTCAACAAAGCAGTTGAATAATTGTATGTTCATTTCTGGAGAGTTTACTAAGGCAAAGAAGTAATTGACTGTGAATGCACTGTTTTGTTTTGGGTTTGTGGGTTTTTTTAATTTTATTTTGGTAATTACTATGCACAAAGGACTTCTAACTTTTTTCTTTTTCTGTAATTCTGGAAGGGTATACGGTGTACACTTGCGTTATTAAACTTTATTTTTCAATTATAAAACTTTGAAAAGAGCATTTATTTTTATTTAATAATCATAACAAAATAAACCCACCTTGTTCATGCCCTGTTCTTAATTCTCAGCTTCAGCCTAGGTACGTTTTTAAACTTGCAGGTAGTTTTTAAAATTACACGCTATTAAAAAAAAACAGCCTGTGGGTTTTAAGGACTTACAATAGCGGCTCCAGTGAAACCTGCTATAATTGATTGATCGATTCACAATATTCCCAAGGTATTTAAGCTGAAATTGTATTTCCATGGTACATTTTTTTACAGAGGAGACCCCTCCTTTAACTGCTTCCCTTTATTTCTGTGGCCATGCAGGAGCTCCGGAGGATGGGGCGCCTAATGGCCTTCGCCCCCCCGGCACACCCCACCTCCTGCCCCTTCGCTCCCCCGTTCTCTCTGGGCAGACACCTGCCTTTCTCGGCACAGGTGTAATTACAATACCCCAAAAAAGAGTTTATTTAATAACACTTCGAGCAACTTCTGGAAAGGAGCCTTCGTAAGTTACTGAGCCCTTGAGAAAGCAATAATTTGCGATGAGCAGGTTGGTGGGTTGCACACATCTGTGTACTCTGCCTGGGAAAAGAAAGGTGGTTCCCATGGCAACCGCCACATGGTACATATGTAACATACGTTACTGGCGGGGCTGGGGCTTCGTGCGAGGCGAGCCCTCCTCCGGTCCCCCCGCGTGGCAGGGTCCCTGCCTTCTGCTGCAGCCTGGGCAGGCTGGCGCGCGTCTCCATCCCTGCCTCGCTCCTACGCTGCTCGTCCCGACGAGCACGGGCTCTCTCTTAAAAAAACGCAAAAATCATCCCCGTGTTAGAAACCCCCCACACCCAAGGTAAACAAACATCACGGTTTAAAAATACTGCACAGAAATTGCAACCGAGCCCACGACAATCTTGGGATCTTCTTACCAGAAGGCACTGTTCTTCCAGACCGTCGGCTCTTTCCTCGTTGGGCAAAGTGTATTTGTTTGCCTCAAATTTATTTGTCTTTTAACTGTAGTTATTAATGGAGCAGACTTCGCTGGCCTGAGGGGAGTGCGAGGGGAGTGCGCCGGGCTTTCTCCGGGAGCGTATGTCTGAAACCTGACTTGAGAAATGTATTAAAACCACGCAGTAAAAGCAGCTTATACTTTCGCATGATCTGTTCCAAAATGTACGTTACTGCGACAAGTGTGATGTTAGCTGCTTTTGTTTTGCAGGGGGTACTTGGTCAGTGGACCCGATGCCGTTTTGGAGCAGGACTTGGGTTCAGGGTGTCGCTGAGCTCAGCTTTCCACCTAAAGACACGAGACGTAAAATACAGACCGGCCTCGGGGAGGTGGTGGAACCTCCCTGGCGGGTTTCTACTCCAGTCTGGTTTAAACAGAAGAGACCTGTGGCATATAAGGAATTATACAAACATATGTAAAATTGTTACAGCTGGTTGAGCTGCAACGCCTTACATGTAACATGTAAGGCTTTAAATAACTCTGAAAAGAAGAAAGGAGGAGGAATCTGGCTTGACTAGACCGGAGCATTTTCAGATAGACTCTGGGAGGAGTAGAAGTTACGAATAAATAGGACAAAGGCAACAACAAGATAGACGTTTGTATGACGCACAGAAAGTTGTTCTATAGGAGAAAACACCATGGCTTGGGTACCAATACAGTGAACCATAAAGAACCTTAAAACTGAGGGGTGTTTCTTGTCTTACTATCATACGACAAAAAAAAAAAAAAAAAGTGTGTAGCAGTAGCAGCCACAACACCCAGCTCAGAACGAGAGACGTGAGGGGGCTCTTCCCCGGTGTACCAATCTTTAAATCAAAATGGAGAGCGGGCTTGAGAAAGGAAACAACTAGGCTGAGGAGCCTTGCCTGGTGTTTGTGCTGGCTGCTAATAACGCTCCTACAGGTGTGACCCGACTGAAGGGACAAAACCTCTGGCTCAGGTACCCAGCATCACGTCGCTGTGACAGAACGGCGCTCGGTTCAGATTGCAGCGGAGGAGAAGTGATGTCTTAGCAGAAGAATTGAGTGGGAAGTGACAGCTCTCGCTGTAAAGAAAGTGGAGAGTGTCTAAAAGTTAAAATAGCTTCTTCTCTGAAATGCCCATGTAGCTTCAATAGCTCCACGGGAGTTTTAGGATTACAAATGACAGCAAAATTTGTGCCATTCTGCATAATTGTATTCTCTACAAAGAAAGTTTCCTACATCTCCTAGCAAAGATAGTACTTTCATTAGAAGGAAAATAATTTCAAAATGACATCTCTTTGTGCCAAGGATTAAAAAGGTCTAACAAGGAGTTCTAAAAAAATAATGAAGCATTTACATTGAATCCTTTGGTTTTACAGGTAGAATAATGACACGAAAATAAAAGAAAATTTTAATTGGTGAAGGGAAGGGGAAACATCTTAGTTCCTGACTTGTCACTGTGCTCATCCTCTCTCGTAGCTCCCACCACTTCCACTGGCAATATACAGAACTATGTTTGTCTTTACTGAGGTTCAGCTCTGTTAAAAACAGTTTTATCTCTCTGCTAATGTAAGATTTCAGCCTTCCTTAACATGGGTCTCCCATAGGCAAGAATGAACCCAGGATGTCTTGGTTTGGCAATGGTTCAATCCCTTGTAATTTTATTAATTTAAATTTAGTCACAGGCAACACACTTAGGAAATGCCGTCTCTTTTTGCCCCTTGCAGCCTAGAAACTCTTCGTGATCGCTCAGTCGTCGTAGCTGGAGAGCACGAACCCTCTGTGCTCAGCGTACAGTTCCGACTGCCATGTATGGACATTTCTAATTACTTTGGAGGCGCTCCATTTTGTAGTGCATGCATAATTAGTTAGTTATTTACATTTTATTTTAGCATCTTTTCTAGCTGGTGCACTAATGAAATCCCGGTGTGACATCAGAACCTTCCTGTTGAAGTGGGTCTTCCCTTCAGGGAGCAGCCACCCTTTTAAATTAATGAGCCGCTTTACGGAAACGGCTTCATAATTTTATGTGCAGTGTCTGCAAGGAAATTTATAAATGGCCCGACTCTTTTCCTAGGGTCTGATCCAAAATCTGTTGAAATTAAAAGAAAATCCCCCACTAGTATTGCATGCTTTGGGTCATCTCTTATGTGGATTTTTTATTTCACATGTTTACAATAACTCAGCTAAGGGAAAAGGGTCCTTCAGCCTTCACACACACGAGCAGAAGTGCGGGTGGGAGGGAAAGGATGGATATAAGAAAGCTGAGGAGCACTGGAGCCCCCAAAAAGTATAAAACAGGCTGTAGGTAAGAATTAGTAACATTATGTTATTAACAAACAAACTTGTTTTTCATTTGGAGACTGAGAAGATTATAGGAAATGCAATTAGTCTTGCACAGACGTGAGCTTCTTTTGAGGCAGTGTCAGTAAAAAACTTGAAAATTTTGAATCTTAACTGGTTTTTGTTAGAGAATCTGTCATAGCATTAGTGAAACTTTAAGCAACATCTTCTCTCTCTGCTCACATCCAGCACATCCCGGATTTTTTAAGTGTAATTGAACCAAAAAAAAAAAAAAGGCAAAAGAGAGAGAGAAAAGGTGTTGCTTAGCAACAGCCTCATTCAAATGATCAGAAATTGGTATACTTGCTGGAATTTGGGAGACATCTCAGCGAGCTTGCCAGGTACATGGGCTAAGGAGAGAAAGGAGCCGATGTCCAAAATGGAGAAGGAAACCTCTACTGTGATCAGTTTAAGTGTGTGCTTAACTTGATTCAACTTGATTTGAAACACACTTCTGGTTGCCTAGGTTAAGCATATTTGGGCTTCCTTGTATGCCCTTGATCATCGTTTCAGTAATGGAGGACTTGTTTTGTGCCAGGTAAACCTGGGTAGTTTCTTTGTGATGTTTGTAAATATGTTTATTTCCCTTCGTTGTTAGGCATGCTCATCTTCTCTCCTCTCAGCCTGGTTTACTCAACAAGCAAGCTTGTCCTGAAGACAGCACTTTCCTTTTGATAGAGCAGGAGGACCCGCTGGGTGATGTCTTTGCAGTACCAACTTCTGCCTGACGTTTTCTTGCCTGAATTCCCCTTTGAGAGTCCAACCCAGTGCAGAAAAAGAGCAAAACCACAAAGTGTGTATACCTGTTTGTCTGGGTGGAGGAGTATGTGGAAAGGAGTGAGGGAGAGGAGGGCTTGAGAGTGATTATTCCCAAGTGAAATCCTGCATGTGCCGTTGTCTCTTTCTCCTAGCGGAGGCAGCCCTTGTGCTTGTCTCCATGTAATGCTGTCACTGCTTTGTGCACTGGTAGATTGACCACCTCACTTTTGGGCTGCTGTGTGATCATTGTTTTATGACTTGGATTTTTTTTTTTTCAACCTTTTGAGGTTCCCTCCCTTTCTTTCCATGGTGTATGAGGAAGGAGAGAGAAGTGACTCAGTAATTCCTCTCCATGTACACTTGATTTGCCCTTCAGCAGCCTGGGGAGGGATCTCCAGCCTTAGGTCAGACAGGATGAAGAGAACGTGTGGGACTGGCACTCCGGATACCTGGACTTCAGGAAGAGCACCCTTGAGGGTGTGCATTGTCCTGATGTCATGGGCTAATTAAGCTTCTTCTGGTTTCCCCAGTATTAATAGGGTTTTCTTTAATATCACTGTAAATAGTACTTGTAAGGCTGGTTGTCCTTCTGTCTGGAACCCGATGGGTGGATTTCTGTGTGCTGCAAGAGCCGGAGCACGTTGCCTCTTTGTGGCAGCATCGCCTTAAGTATATACACTTTCTTGTAGGATACAGGGAAGGAACTGCAGAGGTCTGAATGAAACACCACCTCTGTTTTGAAATGGACCATCACTTTATTCCTGCCAGTCTTGTTGCTTTTTGGGAATGGCTGCCTTTCCCACACAGCTCCAAGTAAGAAGACACAAAACGGAAAAATGAGTAATTTTTCCCTCACACATCATGAGGGAAGAGGTCCAAGAGAGGAAAAGTGACCAGGGCTCACAGGCACTAAGAAGGAAACTAGTTAAAATTCCGCAGCTCGTTCCCTTTGTAGGGGGAGAATCCCCTCCCTGTGTGGGTTGACTTGCCAATTCATTTGCAGAAACAATTATAAAATGCAAATATTTATGAATCACTGTATATGTTGTAATCTTATTTCCAAAACAAACATTGCTTGGTACTGTGGCTCCTAAGTGCTGTGAGTCAAGAGATTTTCCAGCATTTATCCCATTTTGAGCAACAAGCTGCAGGGAATAAAGGCTGCTAGTCAGACGAGGGGTGATGCTGGGACTCCTGGAGCATTATGTGCTCGTGGCGAGTTGTTGTCTCCGTTCAACAAGTAAAAATATTCAAATTAGAGTTTAATATTTTTTTTTTTTAAAATATTTAATTTTTATTTAGGCAAACGTCATAGCCAAGCAAGTGATAGCATTCTTGTTAAACATGGCTTGTGAGCCCTGGCCGGAGTCTCTGCGCAGGCTGCTCTCCATCTCGCAGGCAGGAGCCTCCCTGCCCGTGGCCGCTGGTGTGGCTTTTGTCCGGAGCTTGGATGTGGACCACAGGGTGTGGGAGACGCAAGGCGTCTCTGCCGTCTGCTGAGATAGCTCGAGGTAGAAATGGCCAAGAGGGGACGGGAAGATGGGAAGACCAAGGGGACTGTGGAGGTTTAGGATTTCAACTCCTGTGCGGTGAGCCCCCGGGATGGGGAAGGGAGCGCTTTGTGCGCTCAGTGTTTTTAGGAAGGCATGGGCTGGTAGACAGGGTGGGCTGGATCCCTGCCAGGGGAGTGTACGTGCCTGTGTGAGGTGGTGCCCGGCTCGGTGGTGGCCATGGCAGGACAAGACCCTGCGCCTCCACTGCTGCCCCTCGCACCCCTCCCTGGCAAACCATCCCGCTGTGCGGCACCAAACAGGGGACTCTCCCTGTGGCTGGAGGTATTGGAAAACCTTGTGTGGAAAAAATCAGTTGTACTGATTTTGAGAGCAAGCAACTTGTGATCCAATATATTGGCAACTGGCAGGAAATAAAGTTGCTGCCATAAAGTTATACAATGAATATCACTTTGCAGGATGAATTCTGGTGCCTTGTCTTGATTATATTTCTCCCTATAAGAGAAAATATTGAGGCTTTTTAAAAGGGTAACCTGGCTGCAAGGATCTGCTTTATTTCTGCAGCAGTTGGTAATGGGGTTGTGTACAAATACTAATGGTTTGCGTGAAGCCTGAGTATTTCAGGAGCTGAGTTAGTTACGAAGATTAAGACCAGGCCTGATAGACAGGTACAACGTCCTTTATCAAAATACAACACAATAATATGAGAGAGTAAATCAAAGTATATGGAGGAAGCGGATTCTTTCGTTGTGGAAAATATCTCAAGCATTAATCACTAACTTCCCTTTGCTGGATAGATGCAAACATGACAAAGGAGGTTATTTCCTTCCAAATTACGGTGCACAGTGGATTTTAAAAGGAAAATTCATCCCCGTGCAGAAGTCCAACACAGTAGGTGCTGGTCTCTGAGCTGAAGATTATTATGGACTTCTTAATTTGTCTCTATTTATAATTAAGCTCATCACATAGTGTTTGAATAAATCAGGGTATAAATGCATTATTAAAATGAAGTTATATAATATGCATGTGCCTCTAATACTAATATGTTATATATGTCTGCTCTATACAGCTGCATGACACAGTGTATTTATTAAAATCTAGCATTTGTATATTCCTATAATGGCAGATCTTTTCTCAACTGCTTGTGGGCCTGGGGGTACGCAACATCCGTTCATCATTGTACTCTGATGAAACACTGATAAAAATGAAAATGCTGCAAAGAAATGTGGACCCACAGCAATATGGGAAGCTACAATTTCAGAGGCTAATACACTTCTGTATCTCATAAATTGACTTATGCCTTTGCTTATTTTCAAAGAGCTCCTCTATAAAGTAGCAAATAATATGTAGTCTTGGTATGCACAGTAAGGCAGAGATAACACAAATAGCAAAAAAAAAAAAAAACCTAATACAAATTGAATGTAATATTATGTATTTAAGATGGAAGGAAATAATTTGAAGAAAAACCCCTTGTTTGGTAATATACCTACTCATCTCGTACCCAGTGCTTTGCAATATTCTTAAAAATGGTGTTTACTTAATTATAAAATCATAGAAGTGAAAAACAGGAAAGTCTGGTGATGTCTTTGGCAGAAGAGGTTTAGATCTCTTCCCTCTGTAATCCCGAGGGTACTCACTTTGCGTTCAGTTTGAGCGCTTGGAGACAGAGTAGCGGAGACTGAGAACTCCTCACTTTCTTTAAAAGCTCAGAAAGTCCTGTGGTGCGGGCTGGGTGGAGGACAGCTCGGCCATTCCCATGTGAAATCACTATGCAGATCACGTGTGACTTGAAGCATACTATCATGTGTCACCTCTTCACAGAATCACAGAATGGTAGGGGTTGGAAGGGACCTTCGGAGGTCATCTGGTCCAACCCCCCTGCCAAAGCAGGTTCACCTAGAGTAGGTTGGAGAGGGTCGTGTCCAGGTGGGTTTTGAATATCTCCAGAGAAGGAGACTTCACAATCTCTCTGGGCAGCCTGTTCCAGTGCTCTGTCACCCTCAAAAGTAAAGAAGTTTTTCCTCATGTTGAGACGGAATTTCCTGTGTTCCAGTTTGTACCCATTGCCCCTTGTCCTGTCACTGGGCACCACTGAAAAGAGTCTGGCCCCATCCTCTTGACACCCACTCTTTAGATATTTATAAGCATTGGTGAGACCCCCTCTCAGTCTTCTCTTCTCCAGGCTAAACAGACCCAGGTCTCTCAGCCTTTGCTCATAAGAGAGGTGCTCCAGACAGGTGGTCATCTTTGTAGCCCTCCACTGGACTCTCTGTCTTTCTTGAACTGGGGAGCCCAGAACTGGACACAGTACTCCAAATGTGGCCTCACCAGGGCAGAGTAGATGGGGAGGATAACCTCGCGCGACCTGCTGGCCATGCTCTCTTTAATGCACCCCAGGATACCACTGGCCACCTTGGCCACAAGGGCACATTGCTGGCTCAAAGCAGTGCTGTTGCAAGAGGCTCTGCACACAAAGCACTTTTTGGGTGGCTGGCCCAGCTGGGTGCTGTGTGCCCCAGCTGATGGCGGCACGTGGGGCTGTGCCGTGCTGGACCCTACCTTGGTTAGTGTCGTGCCTGGGGGCTCCGGTGGCCTCTCTTGCTTTCCAGGCTGGTTTTGGCTGCTCTCATATATTTCCCCAAGAAGTCAGACTGCTTAAAGGAATAAATAAAAGTTTGGATTTCAAAATCTAGCCATTGTCAGAGAAGATGACGAGGGGCAATAAATTGTTGAAAGTCAGAGCTTTTCAAGCCTTTTTTGTTTTTGTGGAAAGTGATAAATACTTTTTTGGTTTTGGAAAAAATGGTAAAAATCTACTCAAAAAAATTAAATTTTTACCAAAAGATCGTGAAATGGACTGCAAAGACATTATTTCATTGGGTTATATTTCTGGCAATTTAGCTTTTGGGAAAAAGACTAACCACGATAAAGTTGTTGCTGTTTTGAGCAGTATTATAGCAAACAGGTAAACAGAAGAAAGCAACTATCTTCCACGATGCAATCATCCTTGCATTTCTTGGACTGTAGGAAATGCAACAAGGAGAAGTTTGATCAGGATTTATTGGAGGGAATAGTCCACATGCAAAACAGAACATGCATGTGCTTCCTGAAACATGGTGGCTGTTACTGCTTGCCGAGAACATCATTTATTGTCAAATACTGTGGTATCCCTTCACTTTTATCAGCTCTGACAACTTCACAGGTGGGAGTACAAAGACAGACCTAAAAACCATTGGTTATGTAATACAGAAGATAGAACAATTTCTGACACAGTCCAAAATCTTTTTCTTTGGCTGTCATGTGGTGTCTCTTTTCTTCTTTTCTTCTTCTTTTTTTTCTTTTCTTTTTTTTCTTTTTTTCCCCCCTTAAGCCAGACTGCTGAATGATGAGAACTGGGTTTGTGCTTCATCATTTTCTCTCACAGGCGCAGGGAAGCACAATGCGTTTTATTTCATGTTATTAGCTGGGCTATCGCTGGGTTGCTTCGTGATTGCAGGTCTTTTCCTCTTGCCTCATTGTTTTCTGTCATAATGGAAAAAGCACAGTGGTGATGCAGGAAGCAACCAGCCATCAGGATGGGATGTAAAGGCAGTAAATTATGGTAGGGCAAGAGGATCTGTAAAGATCTCTTCCTCCCCTTTGCAGATATCTCTATTATTCTACTGGTCCTTGGAGGCGATATGAGAGGGGAGTAAAATTTTAAATAGAAAGAACTGTTGGTGATCGCAGCACATTATTGCACATGTATGCATGAAGGAGAATACTCCTCTCCTCATGGCAATATCCAGTGCCATGTATCATCCTGTCTTGCAAGCGGTTCTGTACCTGTGCAGGAGTGCTGGAGTACTGCAGCCGAGCCTGCTGCAAGGAATGAAGATTTCCCAGAAGTGCTGTGGTGGTCCATATGCTGTCAGAGGGATAGCTTGGAGTAAGCTTTGTCTGAAAATGCATAGTCCTAGCAAAGAATCTAGAAAGTCTTCAAATCAGGGGTGTAATAACGAATGAAATGGGTGACTCACCTCCTTTGTATGTATGAGACGTGAACACATTGCACAGCCAGAACCAGAAGCAGGTGAAGTCCTCCTATCAGTATTTGCCCTCATTACTCCACAGTTGGCAGTGTTTTCTAATGACTGCTGGGCTTGTATTCTGCATTCAAAAATGGAAAGGCAAAAATATAGATTGTCCACTCCTTCCTAAGGCTGCCGATTTATGAAAACTGCCCGAATATTGCTTGCGTTCAGGATAGCACCTAAGCAAGTGCTTATTTGGACCTTGTTCATGATTACTTTCCTGAGCAGAGCTGCTTCCCTGAAAAGGGCTAAGGCAGTGCAGAATTGGTCACAGGGACAACTATACAATAGTTTGTTCTTTGTGTTTTTTTTAACTTAAAATATTAACTTAAAATATTTTATGCAGCTAAAACTTTTCTGAGTTTCCCAATTGAAACAATTGAAGTGTATCTTTTCAGGACTTAGGCTTCCTGAGTATGTCACTGTTTTAAAAGATAATTTTTACATAACCTTGCAGAATGGGAATAACGGACTCAAAATTACTGTGTTGTGTAGCTGCAATTAAGTAATAGTGCCTGGCCTGTGCTGTTATCTGTCCGGAGGTGGGAATATTGGGCCAGGGTAGAAGAGAAATCCTAACCAAGAGCAGAGAAATACAAATGTTCCGATCTGGAGGAACGTGTCCGTAAACAAATATTTCCTAATGGAGTTCATGAAACAATTGGTTCTGAACTGGTGAAGGGTAAAATTGAGCCTTTATGCTTAGTTTTCCTGGGAGTAATTGTCACAGCAGCTATGAACTGAAATGAAGTATTGGTAACTACACGGTTTGTAAAACCCCTCACTGGGATAAAACACCTATTGTTTGCGTGGGAGTGTAATTATGCTGTATGTACCTGGACGTGTTGGCCTGTGGCACCATCAGTAAGAGGTGATGCTCTGTTGACTTTTGGGAAGTTAGCAACCTTCAGGGACAAAATATAGGGATGGAAAAGTATATAAAGAGAAAAGGCTCAGCACAGACTTCGGTGACAACCAGTTGACTCACGGCAAGACAGTGGAAGGCCAATCCCTCTGACAGGGCTTCAAAAAATAATACCTGCGGACAATAACAAAAAGTAGTACTGCTGTGCTGTGTTTAATGTGACAATTAAAAGATAAGTTGTTTGAAGATAGAGCATCCAAGAAAGATCAAATCAAGAAGGAAAGAACTGCTCCAGAACAGGAAAACATGATGAGCCACGGTACAAAAGAAACAAGAACCAGTTTTAAATGAGCACCAAAAGCCATTCCAAAAACATATTATTGGAACTGTTTGCTGCAGCACAGCGTACAGTTTCCCAGCATTGTGTAAGCATTTCAAGAACAATGCACTGCTCTGGATCATAGGCTAAACTAATTTTTTATTGTATCCTCTGGTGCTAACCTCTTTTGTGCTTGACTTTTGAAACTCCTGCAAGTAGCTTCTCAAGTTAATCTTTTGTCCTCTGAAATGGACATCCCAGCCAACCAAAATATTATTTAATTATTCCCTAGGTTTTTCAGTAATTTCCTAAAGAACACCAGAAGAAACTTCCATATTATCTCCGTATTTCTCTGTACTCAGTAGACTTCAGTAAAGAACTGGCTGTTGCAACCAACTCCCGTACTAATTACTCTGTGTATGGATGGGCAGCCTTTAGGTAGATTTTTAATTTTTGGATTTTGTTCCTTTCCTGCACCGGCTAGAGCATCTTCTGGGGGAGGTTATGGATTTTCTCCTCATGAAACCAGTTCATAGCCTGCATATCTCTGTGTATCCTAATTATCATTAATATCTGAGCAGTGACCCTGTTCTAAGATGATATACTGTCTTTAATTTCCCTGCCTTCTTTCAAATAGCAATGGCTCTATTTGCACATAATATGGAAACTTGGACTCAATTATTTAACAGGTTGGGACTGGGCTGAAGAAGGAAATAGGACACTCTGGTGTTTTAGGAGCATGGAAAAGCCAAATCATGATTTGGACCTTGTGGTGGAAGTGCCTTCTTATCTGTAAAGAGACCACGACTCCTACAGAGGATGGAGTGGTATCCGTCAGATTTGCAGCAACAGATTTATGGTTAGGCTGCCAGAAGGAAAAGAAGAAATATGTCTGAAAAAACAGTGACTGAGCATGCCTTAAAAAATTAATCCCTTACACTAAAGAGATATAAGCCCCATTTAAGTTTGGTTTTCTTCTGAAAAGCAGGTGTCACCTTCTAACAGCTTTCTAAGAGATGACCAGAACATAATAACTATTCCATGTTATTATACGCTATGCTCAGCTCCTCAAATTTTACTGTAAACTTTTTTCTGAATGATGCAAAATCTACCAGTCATCGACCAGTGTGCTATTTTGTCAGTGGCTTGGAGCAGGGTTGCTCCCCATGCTAGTGCACCACTAGTGCAATTTTCTTGCAACCAATGCTTTTAGGAAGTGCCAAAGATTTAAGCCTTAATTTTGTAGATGCCATTTCAGTCACATTTATGCTTTTCCTATGGTCATTCAGTGCTAGTTATTAAGCACTTCATACACGCGGTTATAGATTGAAGGATTTTGATGCTTGAGCTCTATGTATTATTCTTTGTTTATGGTCAAAGGCAAATGCATTCCTAGATTAAAAAAGGAAGAGGAGAGGAGAGAGGCTGGGCCAGCGAGGAGATGGGGAAATAGGAAACACAATGATCTTGTAACACTACAGCCTCTTCTGCTTCCAAACGGAAATCCGTTTCCTAATGCAATGAGCGTTGTGGTTCCCTGGTTTGGGCGAGCCCCCACCTTGCTGTGTGCCTGGACCATGCCCCGGTGCAGGCTGTGGTGGCCGGCAGGCGGCGGGGCTGGCTCTGCCCCATCCGTCCCCGGTGAGGAGCCTGAGGGCAGCCCCCTTCCCCTCCGCTCCAGAGGTCTTTACCTCGACACCTGGCGTTTCCCCTGGTGTTTCTGCTTAAACATGCTCAGCCAGGCAGTAAAACTGGGATGGTAAGTGGAGCATTTGTGATGGATACTGAATGCATGAGATGTTTCCTTGTGGGATCGGAGCCTGTGTGTCTTCAAGAACAGCACTTTGAAGAAGCAAAGACAACTCAGACTGATATTTCTCTCTTAATATATTATAAGTTGTGTTAAAAGTACAACTCAAAAGAAGTTTTTAATGGCCTTAGAAAAGGCAGACTAAGAAGACTAACAGAGATATAAACGACCCACACAGTTGTAAATTTTGTGTTTTTTTTCTGATCGGCACTACTCATACTGTAATGTCTGGCAGACCCAATCTTTTAATTTAGCTGACCAATAGAAATATGTGTCACCGTAAGCCATTTAGACTGAAATGAAAAAAAAAAAATCCACCACCCTTTTGAGTTAAAATCATTCTTCAAAGTACAATTTTGAGAATTATGTATCGCCTCAAGCAAGTCTCATTGCCTGATCAGGCTCAGCGAAGAGTGGCTGGGGCAGTTTGCCTGGCCCAGAAATGGAAAATGATGCTCTGAGTGTTCAGAGTGTCTGTCTCCGACAAAAGGAGGACATAATTCTGAAGGCATAGAGTTTTGCTACCTCCATAAATACTTCTGCTTATTCTGAGAGTGAGAATTAGGAAAGTAGGTGTTATCCTTTCACACCCCCCCAAAGGATGAGGAGGCTGTTTGAAGAAGCAGAGGCTTTAGGTGTGACAGTACAGTCAGTTACGCTAGGAATACTGAGGATTGATTTTATAAAAGTTAATTCTTCTTCCTTTCAAGGACTGAAGGTTGTATACAAGGGCATGAAAATATATTGACTGGCTGGGAATGAATGCAGGGTTTAAGGAGTCTGAGGTGCTTTGTGACACATGTCATTTCTGGAAAAATGAGCCATCCAGAGAAACAGTTTGTCTGCCCTGATGTGCCAAGGAACTTTATGTATTGGCAACAGTGATGGAGTGAGAGAGCAGCAAAAGCTAAGCATTGTAAAAGACTTGAATTTTCATGAGGGACATAAGCAAAAGACAGTCAACACTGTTTGAAACACAGGCCATAGAAACTGTGTTAATTTAGTGAATCTAAGAAGCAAGCTGGGGTAGGTACTGTAACGCAAGTGTACCACTAACCAAGTCAAGAACGGTTACAACCCGCTAAGTTACGTGAACGACCAAAAAGGAAGCTTAGGAAGATACAGAACATAGTTGGTTGTTCTCCTTTTTCTTTTTCTTTCTTTTTTTTTTTTTTTTCAACTATTGTCAAAAGATGTTTTCCTCCAGAAAGAAGAGGATTTTAGCTGCCTGAGGTCTTATCTCTTTTGCGGTCTTTTGAAACTAACCTTATTAGTTCTGTTATCCACAGGTTTGGGAACCGTTTCCACCTGATGGTGACTTGGGTTGCCTCCTTCATAAGGTTGCAAATCTTCCCTATCTCCTGACCACTTTAAACATTTAAGGAGCAAGTGATTTTTGCTAGTCTCTGCCTACTCTGCAAACAGGTATCTTTGATATGCTTAGGCTATCTTTGATCTCATGTCCTGGAATTGGTCTTTCTTTCCTGTTCAGGAGTAGAATAAACATACTTAAGCTCAGCCTCAAACTGAAAGATGGCCAATGGCTCTGTTTGGACAGCTTTTAAAGTATCTGCTTGCAAAGGTAATTCTGCTGAAATTTCTTCTTCTTTCTGACTTACAGACAAAAGTCTGCTATTCTTGCCTTCGTTCTGGCAGGGTGGGGGGATGGAGGTGGGTGTGGTAGCAGTGGATGTAATTTTTGCAGTTGTTTATTATTTTGTTGAGGGAAAGGTATGCATTCGTTGAAGCAAAGGGAAGATCACAGAGAAAGAGAATACTGCAGGGTTTAAAGTAAAGCACAGGAAAAACATAAATGCAAAAAAACAACCCAACCCCAAAATTCCTAGCATCAGAGAACCTCCAAGTTATAACTCTAGTTTTCAGCACAGTTTTGTAGACCATTTCTTATCTAATGTTTCATTGTAAGCTATCCAGTCTCTCTTCATTCCACACGGACTGGCTGGTTGCAGCAGTTATCACGATCAGTGTTTCTCAGGCTTTTAGTTGGACTCCCTTCCTTTGTGCCTCTGCTAGTGCAGTTTTTTGCATCTGACTTAAACAACAGGGAATCTGATCTCTGTTGGTTTTTGTTTTTTGGGTTTTTTTTCCCTGTTGAGCAAAGGCTTCTGTCTTTGAGTCATGCTTTAATGTACAACCAGTTAAAAGAAAAAACAACAAAAAAAAAGATGGGTGGTAGCATCTCCCCTGCTGTGATACATACGGAGTAGCACTGGACATCGTAACAGGGTGCATGTCCCCTTCTGTACTGGTACTGTAGGACTAGTGGGATGTGGGAAATTTGGGAGCCACAACAGATGAAAACCTGATATCAGAGGCTAAATCTCTCCATGTTTATTCTCCATTCCATACTACACCATAACAAATTTAGCTCCACTCAGGAAGCAAAACATGCACGCAAAGTTGGAGTTTCAAAGTTAATGATTTTGGCATTATTTTCCTAATACAGGAGCCAACAGTCCTTTTATTAAATATGCACAGTGGATACGCTTTTTTATTTTTTGAAGAACAACACATTACTTTTCTGAATACAGAGGTAATCAAAATTCAGTCAAGTGGGATGACTCTGTGAGTTCTGACATCAAAGGGCAATAGGTTTGATTGATATCAGTCAGATGGCAATATTGTTTGAAGAAATGTAGTCAGAAGACTGGCAATTTAAAGGCTGTAAAAAGTTAGGAGAGATGTGAGTGCAGTGTTCCATACTGATTTCCAGTGTACAAGACTGTGTATTAGAGAATTGGCAGTAACATGGCAATCTTGTCTCTCAGACACACACATCATTTGAAAGGACGGAGAGGAAGAAAATCAAGCTCCTACTTTTCAGGCAAGACAGTCAGTGGGGCATTAAAGATACAGTAGTAAATAAGTATTTCGTCCTTGTGTTCCTTGCTGCATGAGACCGGGGTTTGCATTTTGCTTGAAATATATAGAACACGTAATATTACTGAGCATTAATAAGCAACAAATAACTTTTTCTTCTTTGTCATAGGTTTATTTGTAGAATGGTATTGATTCCCCTGTCTGCATACAGAGAACAACAACTCTGTTACGTCTTTCTGACAAATATCAAACATTAGCTGTACAGATACAGTTGGTTTTACTCTATTTCCCTGTCTTGTTTTTTGTCTTTGTTTCTTAATATAAGTAATGGAACAGTGTCCTTTTACTGTAAATGGTTCCTTTGCTGAATATGTCACATAGTCATTACTCCCTGCAGGGTTAGAAACAATGCAGAAACCTACCTACAGGATTAGAACATTGCCAGCAAAGCAAAGTGAAAAGAAAGCATTACAATTACTAGAAAAAATTTTCCACTGCTGGCAAAAGGTACCAAAATTGCATTAAAATGATTATCAAAAATAAAACATCATGATAAAACATTGTCAGAATAGCCATAGAATATCGCAAGAATTCGATGTCGAGGTAAAAAGACTAAAGGCTATCAAATAAAAGCTCGATACGCTTTGATGTATAAATGCCAAACTAGTCATAAACATTAACTTGAAATATACTGGTCTGGGAGGAAGAGTCAAAGATATTATTGAAGAATTTCACATATCAGGGCTGTTCTTAGAATAAAGTCATTATTACTGCTAGTAGAGACAGGTCTAGAAATCCTGGCTTTCAACAGGACCCTCACTACGCCAGGCATTGCTCAAATATGAGGTAAAGAGGTGACCTAATTCGAAAACAAAATTTAAACTATGAAAGATGGATGTAGTTCAGCCAGCATAGGTTCAGCATGGTCTCAGCATGGGTGGTTTCTTTCTTTTTTCTTTTTGAAGGAAGTAAATCAAAGCAGTTTTAAGGAAAAGTAGCTAGAGATATTTATGGGCTGCTGCCACTTGAGCATGAGGAACAGTTAGAAGGAAGCAGTATATCTTTGGAAATGTAACAAGTGGAAGACAGGGAGTCTTAAAAAATACCCCAGTTCCATATTTTTACTTATGAGCTTTCTTTATCAATATTTTTTTGTATCATGAAAGGTGAGATTTGGCTCAGTGTCAAAATGATGCTAATTTACAGAATCACCAAATCACAGAGTGGTTGAGATGGGAAGGGATGTCTGGAGACCATCCAGTCCAACCCCCTGCTCAGAGCAGGGTCAGCTACTGCAGGTTGCTCCAGGCTGTGGCCAGCTGGGTTTTGAAGATCTCCAGGGATGGAGACTCCACAACCTCCCTGGTCAACCTGTTCCTATTTTTGGTCACTCCCGCCATAATAATATTTATTTCTTATGTTTAAGTGAAATTCCTTGTGTTTGAGCTTGTGCCTGTTGCCACTTGTCCTTCCACTGGGCACCACCAAGAAGAGCCCAGCTCTGTTGTCTTTGCTCCCTCCCATCAGGTGTATATATAGGCAGTATCTTTGGGCCTGATCCTGGGAGAATTGAAGAGTAAGGGCCAATCATCTTTATTTTCTGAGAATATAGTTGATGTTGAAAACTGAAAAACTCAAGAGTGTTGTTCCTATTGCTGCCTTCTTCCTTGCTGGGGAAAGTTGCAAACCGAGGGTGGTTTCCATTCCTCTTTCTGCGTCACTTTATCCCCATTTCCTCACCTGAGGTCTGCAGAGGGGGGCTGTTATTTTGAATATCAGCAATTGCCACTGAGGAAGGTGGCACTTTAGAAGCTCAGGCCTGACATGGTTTGAGCCTGGACAGGAGAGGAGGGTCTGGATGCAGCCTGGATGCTGCAGTGTTTTCGGAGACAGCTGGAAAGGGCTTGGCAGGTGACTGGTGCTGGATTTCTTTTGGAGGCTGCTGCCACTCGGGGTGAGACTTGGGGGCTCCTTTCCAGAGTGGGAGCCAGCCAGGCTCGCGGTCCCAGGCTGAGAGGCCGGCAATGACGATTGCAGCACCCCGTTGTCGCTAGCTCCCTCCAAACACAAAAAGGATGGGAATAACTCTCTCTAGGTCCCTGGTTCCCAGGCCAGGCACTAATCCACTCCCACTGAGCATTTCAGGCCTTTACACTCTAAGTACATGTCACTTTGTATAAAAGTTTCCGGCTCTTGAGTATTAAGCTGTGCAATCTCTCCACTTGTGTAATTTAGGGATATTTCCTTCATAAGTGAATGGAAATGTTAGGTTGGATTTTCAGTCAGGCAAAATGACTGGCATTGCTGTGAAAAGAGATTTGTTAGGATGCAAAAACCAGAAACGTATGAGGATGGTAACGCTGTATACCTGATTAGTGTTCTGTCTTTCAGTTCCAATTTAGTGCTAGTAAACCTGTTAACCTGAAGTTTTTGTTGTCTCTGTCTCTTTCTTTTCTTTTGACAAAAAAAAAAAAAAAAAAGGAGTTTGGAAACTCCTTTGGATATCTCAGCATAGTTTTGTTGCCAACAAGCTGGGGGATGTAGGCTGACATGCATCCTGTTTCTAATAGCACACACACTGTTTCTTTATTTAGAGCCTCTTTACCAGTATCAATTAAACCCCAGTTAAATTTGACACATCTTAACCTTGCGTTGGATCCAATTCATTGCTACAGCAGAACCCATATGGCACTGAGACAGTTGCAGGCATCAATTCATTGCTTATGTAGAGTTACTGGCTAAATGCCAGGCAGTAATCACTGCTTTTTGTTAATAGACATGTTTGCTTTTGCAGTCGTTTCTATACACAGTGCTCTAGATTAATTAGAACAAAATCTGTCATCCATCTAAGAAACAACCAGAACTCTTGGGGTTTTTTTGCCTCAGATTTAAAGAGAAATGAGTACTGGCAACCAAAGGTGGTGGTGTGGGAAAGTTACTTTGTTTATTCTGGAATAAACTATTTTGTTTATTGAACCCACAGGTATCTGCTATTTTACTTAAATAAGTAAAAGAGAATGGGGGGCAATTGCTGGTAATCTAAAATACGCATACAACTTGAAGCAGTAATTCCAGAAAGACTAATTTTGATTTTGTTTTAACCTGAATTTTTAGGAAGGGCAAGACAACTACTGGTAAAGAAGTCATAATTTTATCTGTTTTCTGCAATTAAATGTCACTTTTTACCTAAAGAGACATTCACATTATGGAAGTGCACATGGAGGTGGACTTGCAGAACCATGTAAATATCTCTGAGATTTGGGTTACGGAGGCTTCCTCTTACCGTTGCCTGCTTACACATGAAACAATATCAGCTCTAGTAGGCAGGTACATAAAAAAAAAAAAAAAGCTTACATTACTGGTGTCACATTTTAGAGATATTTTAACTTGCGATTATACAGTTTTGTCCTCCCACCCCCTGCTTGATGCCTGAATAATTAACACAGTTGGGGGAACTAGTGGATATTGAAGTCTTCTCGTGAAACATTAGCATTTTAAGATCACGTTACATTATATCCAAATCTGTTGTGGTGGTGGATACATACGTGGTGACCCATGCTAAGCCTGGAATGCGCTCAAAAGTATTTTACAGCGGTGAAATAGGGAAATGCTTTTAAGCTGCTGCATTATGTGACAGAAATATCATAAAATTTTTCACTACAGATTCTTCTATTGGTACCTATATCATCAAAGTAGTTTAAGAAACCATTTTGGGGCGTGTTATTTCGTCAGTTGTGTAGTTTTATAATCTTTTATAATCAGTTGTGTCTTTTTTTATCTCCATTTTTGTGGTGTTTTCTTCAAGTTAACTATTTTCATTTGCATGCATTCACAGAAAATGATTTTGGTTAACCTGATTTGGAGGTAAAGCTTTCTGGTCCCCAGTTCTCCCATTCGTAAATGTGTCACACATGACCAGATTAAAAATCCACTGGGGCTCTCCATTTGATTCATTAGGATTTGGATGGTGTCCACTGTCCTGATTAAAGACCTCAGACTACTGATTGTCAAACTACTGCTGGCTTGGCTGTTACTTGCAAACACTTTGCAATGACCCGATGTTAAAAGGAAGAGACCTAAACATATTCAGTAGTCAACGATTAATGGTGATCTCCAGTTTTCCTTTAAAGTAGCAATACTATTTATAAGTTTTGAGGTATTTCTGTTTACTTAAGTGATTCCACGCAATTTGTACCTTAGCAGAGGATCCTGTTAACAGCCACCCTTACCTCTTCTTCAGTATTCCTGATTTATGCCCCGTATGTGTTCCATAGGAAAATGTGTGTATATACATATATATGCATATATACTATATAATTTCTCTTTGCATGAAAGGACAGTAAAATACCTCTATTTTCTGGAAGTTATAATCTCTTTCAAAACTTTTTCCTAATGTTGAGCTAATGTTTTAGTATTCCAGTGCTGTTGGTCCATTGTTCGGAAGTACAGCTTTATCAGCAGAATGTGTGGCAGATGGTTTACATTTGCATTAGCCTTCTGGAAAAGGAATCAGCTCCCACCAACATAAGCTTCAGCTTTTCTTTTCAAAATTTACAACAAATTCGTCAGAATGGCATTTTTAGAGGAAAAAAACCCCAATCCGACTGTCTTTGCGTTCCCTTTTTGAAGAGGAAAAATGAGTCCTGTTCTAATGCCCTCATCTGCACATATATCTTCCATCCCCTCCCCCAGTGTTTGTTAAAATGATTTAAGTATTTCATTATGCAAAATGACTTTTATAAAAAGACCTTCCTTTTTGCCCCACAGTCATTCTTAATTTCGTTTGTCACTTGTTATAGAGTGGAGTTATGTGAAGCTAGGATATATTATTTGTTCTAGTCTGTATTGGATAATTTATTACATTAAGAAACCAATAATTTTCAAATATAATCAGATTTAAGTTTTTAATAAGATTCATCCTCCCATTCACACTTGCTTAATTTAAGGATATTAAATCTGCTCAGGAATGAGCTGCCTCTCAAAGCCTCATGTGCCTATTAAAGGATTTTATTCCTGATGTGTTAATAGGATTTAATTATATCAGCCCCATAGTCCAGAGACACACCACAATTGTTAAACTTGATAAACCAGACAAATACATGCTAAAAGAGTGATGGCCAGCTCCTTAAAAAAATTAAATAAATTACAAGGTGTTAATATTTTAATATCTCTGCTATGTAACTATAGGTTTGCATAATTTTGCATTTTGAATGTTTAACACTGTAAATAAGTTTTTCTCAAAAAAATCAAGGATGATGAGGAAGTTAATAAGCCTTTTTAAAATGAGTGTTTATCTTTGTTTCTTATTTCTGATTCCCAGAGATTAATTTAGATAAACTTTCAGATTTTCTCTTCTCATGGCATCCTCGTGTTGCGTACAGACAAAAGCTGCAGCAAGTCATTCTGGAAATTCAGCATATTAAATACTGTCTCGATTTCTTTGTTTCCTGTGGCTAATTAGGTTAATGGCATAGTGACAGAAATGAAAAAAACAGTGGCTTGGGACGTTCTGCAGAGACATGGTTAGGGAGAGAGAGAGAAAAGAAAGGCGCAAACTCCCATAGTCTGTAAATCTCGCCAAGATCTCCTTCGGCAGCACTGGCATCGATCAGAAGTGCTGGCTCTTGTCAAGCTCACCCGAACGCTAAACGTACAGGAGTCAGCCCTTCTGATGGCTGCAGACATGGCGAGATGGAGGCAATGACAGGGTTTGCAGAGAATCGCAGGGAAGGAGGAAAAATTAGCAATACGCCATCCGGTTGGACATTTTGCTTCCAAAATTAGACTGACGCGTGTTATGGCACGTTTCCACCGGTAATCACAGACACTCAACATGTATTTCAAGAAGATTTAGGCCCTGAGTTTTTCTCTCACTTGCGCAGAGCTAGACTTTGGGCCTCTCAAAACATGGTGCAAGCCGCATTTGTTTGGAGAAGCTAAGCATGTAAAGTAGGCTTTCGTTTTTAAAAAAGTAACTTTCTGGCACTTTTCCTTGCCATGATAGCCTTGGAAATGTAAACTGATATAAACTGTTTTTTGGGTTAGGAAGGAAGCAGAAGCGGAGTTCTGCTTTGCCCAGCGAGCGGTTGGTGAAGGCAGCCGTAAGGCATCATCCTGGTTTTCCACCGGTCCCCCAGCCTGCCTGAGCCACCCAGCTGAAGCCACAGGCTAGAGAGCCGATGCTCTGCCCCGAGGGCGGGAAGGAGAGGAACAGGCTTGCTCCAGGGTGGAGGTGAGGGGAGAGGCACGAGAGAGTGAACGTAGGGTCTACGTGTCTTGTGGCTCTATGTAAATGAGCTTTTTGAAAACCTTATGATTCTGGGGCCTCCAGCTTGTGATTGAAAATACCAAGGACTGGCTGTGGTGGGAGAGGGATGGGCTGAGCACCAGCTGAGGTCAGCCTTTGGTGAGGCTTTGGGCTAGGCTGGCTCTGAACCACCTACTTCAGGCTTCGGTGCCAGCCGAGGTAGGAACCGACTGTGAGGTCTGCGTCCAAACCTAGAGTGAGGAACTGAGATGAGCGGTAACCCAAGGCTGCCAGACCTGGGATTCCTGCAGGCAGTGCAGACACATAAGCGTCTGTAAGAGTTAGTTTGGATAACAGGCAAATAATTGCGGTGGTCTTTTAATACCTAAGGCGGGTTCTGCTTTTTTGTACACTTGTAAATCCTTGGCTAGCCGTGTCATTCCTAATTTATACTGGCTATGAACAGGTTTTTAAGACAACACTATGGCTTTCATGTTTATAGTTTGATAAACTCCTGATAAAATTACTCATTCGGGCTTGCTATCTACTGTTTGAGCAGTATTATTGATCGCTTTGTATGTCTGCATTGACATATATAAAAAGCTGTGTGTATTTATTAAAGACAAAAGGTATCCTGCTCGAAGACGAGCGGCTGTAAACATGCAGCTTGTCACCATTTATACATATATTCACTTTTTCCTTTGCCTGCAGTACTGTGTGAGAAGGTCTTTCCTAATTTAACTTGGGATTTATAGCTCCGTAGTGCTTTTTTCCAGTTAGGTGCCCATATTTCTTTTCACATGAATCTCCCAGGCATTTACAGGGGTGTTAGCTGCCTTGTGTTGCCAGTAGAACCAGAAGCTGAAACGGTAGCTGCCAGCGGGGATTAGCCGAGTGTGCTTTTGTCGTATCAGATACCCGGAGTGGGAACACAGCTGTCTGCCAGGTCTGGTGAGGTAATCACCCCGCTCTGCATCCCCTGCGCTCCCCGGGTTTCGCTGCTCTGTTTATAAATTATAAAATGGGAAATGACATAGGAATTGTGTTCCTGTGAAAAATACTGAGATTTTTGAAATTCACCTCCGTTCCTGCCCCAAAGGTTCAAGACTTTCCACTGAAGCAGGGAGGATGGTCACCCAGCAGAGACCCCTGCACCCAGTGGTCACGGGGCTTGTATGGAACACTGGGGCCGTGCCTTGTGAAGTCAAAATGCCAGAGAAATGCTCATGTGGAAGAAGGGTCTGAAATCACGTATCAAGGCTGTAAGCAATGTCAAGGAATTCAAACATAAAAGTTTAATTGCAAAGAAAAACAGGAGAGATGAGAGTAGGAGGATGTGTTTCACACGGACTCCCAAAGGAGAACTGATTTACAGTCTGAAAAATAATAGCAGGACTGAAAAAAATCAATGTTCTTGGGCAGATACAATGATAAAAATTAGGAGGCACTCTCAAGAGAGACAAGGATTAGACTATTATATGGGCAGAAATAGGTCACCGTGCACACTGAAGTATAAAAGTGGGATGAGTTTCATAGCATGAAGTGCAAGGTCCTCTGGTGAAGGCCTGACAGCGAGAAGAGAAAAGAAATGTCTGCCCAGGGACATTTGTGATGAGACATTATAGCCCAAGAGAAAGATACCTGCAGCTTAAAAGGAAGGGGGAAGATACAACCTCCCCCCACTCCCCCCAACAAATGTCCCATCCTTGCAAAATGTAGCATGGCTTGGGAAAAAACAGCAACTTGATGTGCACTGCTGGTGGAAGCTGTTGGCAAACACTGCAGTCTTTAATACAGTTTTGAATTTACTCTGCGTATCCTTTTTATATGCACTAATGCTCCTCTCTAAATTCCTCATACGTGTGGTTTGGTTGGGAGAGGTATTTGCACTTGAGATGCCATTGTTGTTCTCATGATCTGTATCACACACACTTTACCTCTCGTATTATACTGTCAAGATCATTTTACCTGTCTCTCATCCTTTCAGTTCTTACTTTTAATTTACTTGTCAGGCTCCTGCATGTCTTTGGCTCTTTCTAAGTCTCTTCATCCTGACTTCTGAGTAGGACGCCACTGGAGTACAGTAGGAAATTCACATTTCAACTACTTTTCTCTACATCTCTCCTTGCCCTTCCCTGCACCCATCTAGCCTGCCTGGCATCTTTCCTAGATGATGCCCTCCTTCATAATGCATTAATTTATTTTTTCCCCGAGTAACTTCAGCTGCTGTTTGGACTCCTTTCCACCTTTTTCTTCACAGTGGAAACCATCTGGTGGTGTGTTTCCCACAGGATTTGGGCAGGAGCAGGCACAGCGATGGTGCCCCGCGTCCAGCCCCACCGGCTGCCTGGTTGGGGCCAAGAAGCAGTTGCCGTTTCTGCCTCCTCCTCACACCGTGTTTGTCGCTGGCGAGTCTCGGCGTCTCTTGCAGTTGCTCCTGAATTCTCATCCTTACTTCTCCTTTTCTTGCAGTCTTAAATTGGGGCTGAGGAAAAGGTCACATTAATAACAAAAGTATTAATTTCTGTGCGACCAGAATAGTTCGCTTCAGTGCTACCAGGCACGGTTTCGTCTTGCTTGTGTGGTTCATGAACTACATGCTAATTTTCTTTATATTTAATTACCTTCGAATGTCTCCTGTGCTTCAGGGTACAAGCCATCTTCTGACTAATTAGGGCTTTTTCTCCGAACAGGCTATTCCCTATAAGTCTATGAAGGGTTTCTTGTACTTTCCTTTGAAGCACGTGGTAGCCGGCCTCTGCCAGCAGTAAATGGATTGCTGGACACTCTGCTCCCGAAGTTCCTCTGTTATTAAATCCACAAATTTACACAAAGCAAAGTTAATAAGTGTAGCTGACTGAGTGGACTTGGATCAAATCTTTGGCATGCAGATGTAACGGAGTGCATATTGGGTAAGCTATTGTGCCTAAAAGAAAATAAATATATTTTATCTTAAGACAATTACTCATTCTTTTTGTGATAAGTGTGTGCTATGTGTTAACTCCTCCCGATCCAGGCTTTGTCAGACAAGTCTCCCTTGTTGTTATGTAAAAAATGTGCAGGCATCAGATTTTCATCCTCAGTACTGCTTGGTCAGTGATTAAATCAGTGCATGCTGCATGCGAAAAGCACCACAGCAATGCTAAATATTATTATTGATTATGTATATAGCAGTCAATACAAACATATTGCGTTTCGACTGCAAAAATGATCATCTTAATTAGCTAATGATTTTTAGCCTGATTTCTCAACAAAATGAGACATTATAGGATTGCTCTTTCTGTCTGACTGTTCTCCCTCCCCCCTGTCCCTGTCACTTCTGGACCTCTTGGGTTCAGTCAGTGGTGATCTGGTTTGACTAAGGGTGGAGATTTCGAAAGCATCAAGTCATTATGTGCTTAAATAGGGCATCTGAAAATCCTCTTGATGCACCAGCGAGGGCAGCACTCTGTTAAACCAGATTAGACACCGGAGCCGCCTGCAGGCACTCACCTTGGGAAGAGATGTGCGCAGGAGCGAGGTTTCACTGATGCTGTTACTCACTGAGCAATTTGGAGGATTTTATCAAAACCTTCAGCTTTTGATTTAGGAAGAGATGCTGTATCCTCTGCTCTCTGTTAAGTATCTGAAATGCTGAGATTATGTGAGGAGCTGAGTCATGGTTACCACTTTTTCAAAAACTAAACTTCATATTTTTTTCTTTCCTTTGTGGATCAGGTTATCCATTTCAATAAACAGAACCAAACACTTATACCAGGCTGCTAGAGTCACTCTTTCAAAAAGAATAAGAGCCATTTAACGCACCAAATGGTTTATAATCTAAATGACAGAAAGCTGCCTCCCCACGCAGGACTCCCCTTCAGGACAGATCACGCCAGGCTTCCTCAGCCGGAGGTCGCTTTCTACCAGGAACTACGTCTCCAAAGCCTTTGTACAGAGACACAACCAACTCATTTTCCAAAGTTGGGTCATGTCCAAGCATATGAGATTCCTCAAGCATGAAATTCCACTTGACCCTATTAAGGCTTTCTCA
Organism: Burhinus oedicnemus; assembly: GCA_008921705.1. Lineage (NCBI taxonomy): Eukaryota > Metazoa > Chordata > Aves > Charadriiformes > Burhinidae > Burhinus > Burhinus oedicnemus. The sequence goes on from VFFE01007679.1 coordinate 344,402, forward strand.
GCATCAGATACGTACACCGCAGAGTGGATAATGTTCATAACTCATTTCACATTACCCCTGGGCGGTGCCAGTGGAGAAATCCTGTCTAGTCTAATGCAATCAAAGCTGTGAATATGAGGAAATTGAAACATCTGGCCAGGTTTCTCTGCTGTGCCCCAGGAGGTGTGACATGAGAGTTTCAGGTCAGAAAGAGGGGGGACAAAGGCATCTCTCCCGGGATGTGTGTGCTGCAGAGGACAGATGTCCCAGCAACGTTGCCAGCAGCACCAGGGTGCGTTGGCTGGGCAGGTCACCTCAGATAATTTCTTATGCCTGCACTGAAGTTCAAAGGTGCAGCTGCAGTTCACGTAAACTTGTCTGAACTAACCTGAGAGCAGGGCACCTGAGCACAAATAACCGTGATGCTGTAGGCTGGGGGAGCTTGGCTGGGCTAGCTGCATGAATATTTGAATCCACTCAAATGGTACGGTGGTACGGAGGGGGAAAGCACGCGCATTGGGGTGGGTGCTGCACGCTGAAGTTGAGCCAAGGGTAGGGGCTGGCTCTCTGCCTCTTGCGTTTGCCAGGGGTGTGGGTAGGGTCACAGCCATGCAGAGCCTGTGCAGCCAGTGACTCTGCAGGACCCAGCTCCTCTTGCGGCTCAGTGTATGCACGTGCAGGGATGTCTGTCCAGACATTCATCCTCAATATAGACAAAAAAAGCCATTGCCCTGGGCAGCTGTTTTGCTTCTGTGGCAGAACAGCTGTGGCCTTGTGCCTCCTTTGCCTGTGCCAAGGGGTGGCTGAGGGCAGGGACATCCTGGTCCCTGTCCCCAAGCCCTTTCATCACTCTGGGGTGCGAGAGCAGTAAACCCAGTTTCCAAGGTCGTCCCCTCTCCCTCCATCTCCAGTCCTCTCCCTCCCCCTTCCCACGACAGGCACACTAGGCCCCAGCTCTACAGCCACAGGGCATAAAATAGGATTTAGCATGCACACAGAGTGCCTTGAGCCAGCACAGACCTGTCCAAGGGGACTCCAGTCTTGCCCGTCATGGTGCCTTGGGTCAGGAGAATCCCCCCTCAATGGTATGTACCTTAGAAGATGCCGAGATTAATAATTTCAGTTTCTTCACATTTCACATTTTCTCCATCTTAAGATCAGTTTAAAAGAGAGACAATTTTTCTGGTTATTATTGTTTTGAGGACAGGGGTATTACCTCCAGGGATATCTGGGGAATTTATTCTTTCAAAGTTTTTGGAACTTTTAAGGGCACAGGGTGCTAAATATCTTTAATGGGAGTTACCTATGAAAATTTCCCAGTATTGAATGGAGAAGGCAGTTTGTATGTCTCTGTGAGAAAGCTAGATACTAAAGAAGTAAAATTAATGTAATTGTGATTAGTTTAAGCATAAAAATTAGAATTAAGAAGGTACATGCATGTAAACAAAAGTCAGCTATGAAATCCAGGACTTTGTTGGATGCGTCTCTGAAAGAAATGGAAGAAGTCATATGTCTTCTTTCCTCCTTGCCTCTCTTTGCAGGCAACTTGAATTCAGAATTAATCTTCTGGTCAGGACCCTCACATGCATATAATGTTGTATCTCCTCTACAGTCTTGGAACTAATCTAGAGGCTACTAGGCTGATGTACTCGTGCTCCAGCACTCTGCTGATGCTGGGAAGAAGACACCATGAAGGCATGTTTAAATCCTTCCAGAAACTATTTTCATTACACTTTCATTTAGTGCCCAAACTCTAAGCTTGGTCTTGGCCCCTCAGCTTTGCAGTGCTGGGAGCCACTGCAGGTGAGAGGGTCTCCAGGCTGGTTTCTCGCTAAAGGAAACAGTTATTTTGTCAGAAAGCTCCAGGAAACACTGCCCATGCCTGTCAGGGATGTTTTTGCAGTGGTATTTTTGCCTATGTTGAACAATTCTGCTCATGATCTTGTGGATTTCGTCCTTTATGTTCATAAATATTTTCAGATCCTTTGTTTAAAATTGCTGTATACAAGATGCGGAGTATTAGTCTTCCATTGTTTTTCTTAAAACATTAGGCATTTCTCTCTGCCTGCAAACACTAAAACCTAGAGGACTGTCTTTTCCTTCTCCATAATTAGGTATTTTTGCCAGTTTCAACTGTTGTGGTAGAAGCCGTTCCTTCTGAAACCATTGAAACTTACTGTATGCCTTGAAAAGGAGGGGGGAGAGAGGAGAGAATGGTGATATCAGACTTGAGCTTTTAAAACCAGTAACATTTTTATCGGGTGTCTTCTAAAGTGATGCTCTAGCAGGGATTGATGACTGAGTATTTCTAGTCTTACTTTTTCTAGCTCAGTGAGTTTCAGTATGGAAGAGACCACAAACCTGGTCTCGCACAAGAGTCGTGATGGACAGACTAGCAAATAAATAGTCTGCAAAACTCTCCCTCCCCCAAGTTTCAGGGAATAACACTTTTACCATTATTGTTCAGCAGAAGTCACATTAGCTTAGCGGAATGTGATGGCTTAGCTGTATTGCCTTAATTAAAGCACTTAAAATGTTTATTCACAAAGTGCCAGTGTGCCTGGGATATGTGTTTGGAAAGAATAAAAACTGGCTTTCCATAGAGGATGCTTTTTTTGAAGGATGTTTATAGCCCACTCCCCAGGTATACTTCCTTTCTGAACATATCCAATTTTTTCAGTTATCACCGGCTGTTCGCCTCGATGATTGATAACAACGTAAAAACAAATAGTTATTTAACCATTAAAAAAAAAAGCGCCTTTCAAAACAAGCCTTGAATAATGGCTCACTTTGTATGACTAGGGAGTAGGATTTTGCCGGGCTGTCTGAACCAAAATTAACCTGCTTCCTTCTGTGTCAGGGAGGACATAACGGATGGCTCTCGGGGCTGGCAGGTTACTCCTGCCTGTCTGCCCAAAGTTACTCCTTCGGAGCTGGGCCAAGCTGACACAACTTGGAAGTTACCCTCAGGCAACATTCAGGACTATATTTGATGATTTTTGGGCTGACTCCTACTCTCTCTGGGCATATGTTCATACAACAAAAACACGCTCCCCTTCCCTGACGTGACAGTAATTGCTCAGCCAAGAAGTGAAGGATTCTGCCTGATTTAAGCACGTACTTGAAGCCATCATTCTTAAGCACAAAAATCAGCGGCAGGTAACATATACTGAGCTACACTTTAAGTGCAGAAGTATACTTCAAACATGTGCTGAGGTGCTGTCCTGAAAAAGGATACTTTCTGGGTCCAGGCTGTGACCTGTCATTTCTTACTTAGAGCTCACTTGTTGAAAATGATGAGACAGCTTGTGGGAACATCCACAACTTTTCCGCGGCATTGGGAACAATGAGAAATCCAGGGTGATCACTGAGGCACTTTCTGGAACAAGTAACATTCCCTTTTATCCTCTCTGGGGGACTTCTCTTGTTTCCCCTCCCCTTAAGTCAGTTAGCTGAAGCCTTGGGACCTCCACATAATGTCTGGAAACCTTTTTTCTCTGGCTTTATTTAAACCATCCAAAATTTACAGGCAGAAAACTAACTCTGCAAAGACAACTAGTCAGCCCCATGCTGCATGACCACTAGCTCCAGCACAAAGAAGGGTGAATGCAGGAAGCCACGCCTGGAGCAATGGGTTTTAAATATATTTTTATGAATTAATTTTTTAACTTTGATTTTCACTCTTCACAAATACCCTACAGAAGGCTAAGTATATGACCCTTCTCACTGAAACTTGTATTTTTCTTCAGAAAGGTAACCACTGCTTGAAAAGATCTACTTTTTTCCATAAAACCACGTTGTTTGACATCACACCACCTTTAATCACTTTTTTTAGCTGCATCCTGTATCAGCTGCTTCATTATTTTCTCCTGGTTTCACGTTAGGCTGAGAAGTCTATAATTATCTGGGTCATCTCATTTATCCCTGTTAAATATTGGCACTCAATATTTGATATTAAATATTGATACTAATGGGTGAAATGTAGAATTGAAGACTGTACCAGATTCCTGGCCCTAAAGCAGGCCAGGCAGGCTTGCAGCCCTTGCTGGGGGGCTCCTGGCAAAGAGCTGGGGACCCGAGTGGCTGAAGAAGAGGACAGGCTTGAAAGAGGACCTGCCTCCAGTGTGTAAAACCCCTCTGTCCAAGCCAACTCCCCATTCCAATCACATGCTCATTTTTTGCTTTGACAGGGTCTGAAAACTATTTAGGAGTCATAACAACGGCATCATTACTCCTAGGTGAGACTGTGGCTGTCTGTGGCGTTTTGTGGTTTCAGGCACTTTTACTGAAATCAGGCTCCCTTCTGATCCATGTCCCTGGGTGATAAATGTAGGGCTATTCATCAACGGCGTTAGGAGACGTCTCGCAAGTGAAGCAGCTGTAGTTACATCTATTTGGAAAGTGAAATCAGATCCCATAGGTACTATATGCCGATGAAAAATAGACGAGGGGTTTGTTCTAAGGTTTCCTCCTTTTGTATTTCCAAGGGGGTGTGTGTTTGAAGTGTCCAGCATCACCAAACAGGTGCTCTTTACTTCCTTGCCCTGTTTCTATTTGTACATTTTTTACTCCGATTGCTCTTTCAGGGGCTATCCTACTTGTTAGCTGAATTAAGGCAATCCTGAATCGGAAGGTCTGCCATCACCAGGTTGACCTGTATCAGCCAGTTGTATTACTTTAATTTCTTCACATGACCTCTTGCTCTTTCATGACAGCCTTCTAGTACGTGGATGCTTTGTAGTGGAAAGGTGCCGAGAGAGGAAGAAAAAAATTGCCACTCACCTAGAATGTGAATTATGAAAAGCTTTCCCAGAGCTGTCCATTCTTAATTTCCTGTGGTTGGTCTGTTAGCGGCATTGCTGGTGAAAAGCCAATATGATCTGTGTTGCTGTTTCAAAACAAACGCCTCTTTATCCGGTAAGGTTATGTGTTCTTTCAGCTTTCCAGGCAATTCTACCAGGAAAGAAAAGAAAATCAAATGGCATTCTTCTCTTCTTTTTTTTGCTTTCATATTACTTTCCTCACCGTTGGAAGTAGAAATGCTTAAAAAAATATTTAACACTTACAAAAGGGTAATAGTAATAGCATTATATAGAGATATCTTGTCTGTAAATCAGTGGTGACAGTCAACCTGGTGTCCAAGCAAAAAAATGTGAAAATGGCTTTATTGAAAATCAATGTGCATTTGTAAGTGAGGATTGTTTTTTAAATCCTTTGTGTTCATTGCTGGTTTTATAGTGATGACACTTGCAGTGATGTTACAGCTTTGTTTCCAAGAGTTAGTCTTAAAGTGCTAGAGCAGGTAACTGAGTTTCCCTTTACTATTTTCTTTTTCCACCTGCCCAAGCTGCCATCATACTTGAGGAAAAGGAAGCTGCATGGCAAATGCTTTTGTAGTTTACAATATTGCCTACTCTATAGACAAGTTATGAATACAAGTAGGACATCGTTCACTGGGCATGGCTGGCAATCGCCTCCCTGTGCCTGGTGGAATATCTCCCTCGTGGAGGACAAAACGTAAAGCAGGAGGGTGAGAAGAAGCTTGGCGCTTGGCTGTCCTCCTCAGGACACTTGGTCTATTTCCATGCACGTAATGCTTCTGACACCTTGGTAGTGGCAAGTTTTCCAGCAGCAAAGACATTCGTGTCTCTGGTGGTTTGCTCCCTGCACAGAAAAAAAAAATACTCTTGTGCCTCAGCCAGTCCAGTGAGGTCTGGCATAACTCAAATTGACGTCAAAGGCAGATTTGCATTAAAACACTGAGTTTGAGGTGGGGCAGCTAAGATGCTGGCATATGAACTTTCCTTTGACTCTATTGCAGAGCGGGCAGCCTTCCGCAGAGGAGTGGCAGCAAGCAGGTGGAGATGGCAATCCTGTTAAGCCGCTGCAGCTGTGTGCTTGGGGGCACCAGTCCCAGCTGAAGGTCCTATTGGATCCAGGTGTCACAAGAACAATTTAGGGATCCCCCAGCTGAGTGGGTCTGCAAATGTCACAGGGTGTTCCTAGTGCTGCAGCTCCTCAGGCTGGATCTTCTAAGAAAAAGTAGGTTGCTTCTTTTTCTTAATTCAGTTTTGTATTTGTGTATGTCAGTTGTCTGTTAGACAACGATTTTCCAGCAGTTTCCACTTCTGCTTATGTTGGCTTCTGGCATCCCCTTACCAAAATGTGGCCAGGCCCAGGGTCAGAATAGAAGCAATCTCTGTTACTGTGCCATGGTCCAAACCTGATGGTCTGACTTTCAGTTTTCATAATGTGCTGCTTCTGCTTTCCGTTCCTCCCTGTCCAAAACTCTTTTCCCCCCTGCTTCTCCATGAGTCTCTCATTAGCCTTACCTGTTTCATTTTTAGTTGACGCAATCTGGTGGATTTTCAAGGTTGTTTTTCCTCAGTCAAGATCTCTCCTGTATTGTTATTCCATCCATGTGTAGGCTATAAAGTTTAGGTGGCCTTTCCCTATGCACATCTATCAACTGCACGTGGATCTCTGGAACTGTTAAATCATAGAATTGCTGTAATCAGGCCTGTGTGCTCTGCACAGTCACCAGCGATCGAGCCAGGCTAAGGTGCGTCTTTAGAAACTGAGTAATAGAAGTCAAGTAAAAAATGTTTCATCTAGGGAGTGTGGTAATAGTCTGTCAAGAAAAAGGACTATTCTAACCTTTCCAAAAAATATGAGGCGACCGTCCATCTTATGACTGGAGACTAAAACAGGGAATGCTGCTCTTATTTGACTTTTGCCTGATCATCTAAGCACTTTCACATGTATGCCATACACTTACATTATTTATGCTTTCACGTCTTGGTATGTATAAATTACTCCATCTGTGTTTTTTTCCTGTTAGTTTTTACTATTCTGCATTAGGACTGTACTTGAATACAGACCTGTAAAATAAGTTAAAACACCGGTTTCACTACTTGAAATACAGCAGGACTCCTAGCTAATGTTTTTTCAGGTTTTTTTACAAGGTATGCATAGGTTATGCACTGTGCATAGAAATGCTATACCTTAAGTTATGATCTACTGACTTGTTAAAACAAGACAATTAAAAAGAGAAGCAAAATGTTTGCTATAATCAAATCAACTTGTGTTATCCTTGGTCACTTTATCTGAGTAATACTGTATATAAAGTGGTAGCACTCTATGGGCATAATGAGGGGTTTCGGTAGAATTTCTGGGAAGAATGGTGAAAAACATCACTCTTCACCTGGCATGGGAAACATAATATGCATTCTCAAAGCAGACTATTGTTAATTATGTTCTGTGCTTAATGTATTGACTGAAAAGCCCCAATCACCTATGCTGCTGTATAAAGACAGGATTCTGTAAGATGCATCCTTTAGCTTCAGAAACCATTCTATCGGCAAAGGCAATCTCTTTGAAAAGACAAGGGAATGAGAGAGAAAACAAAATGAGAGATACTACTTCAGATGATATGTTTGAATCCTATTCTAGCTGCTTATGAAATACCAATTTTCCAAAAGGAAAAAAGTTAGAAAAAGCTTTCAGGCTCTTCTGTCAGAGATGACACAGCTCATTAGCTTCCTTCTCAAAGAGGAATGAATTAAGGACAGCTGACTTGAATACCACAATGATGAATGTGGCATAGAAAACCAGGGAAGAAGAAACCTACCAAAACATGGTGAATTTGGTCAAAGTCCTTTGGGGCATACATGAAATGAGATAGAATGCTTCACGTAATAGGAGCATTTTTAGTGCAGAGGGAGGAAAAAATGTTGTTTCTCACTCGATTAATGTACTGGAATGAACCAGTGCTAAAGATTCAGTTGATGGTTCTGTAGCTACCGCTCCACCAAACTATGAACCTTTTGAAAGCTCCTTTGTGGCTAAGATATGGAGTCCCATCTGATAATCAGTAGGATTTTGGATATATCTGTTCTACATGATGCAATTACTTGAGCTAGCTGTAAACTGGGTAGATAAAATACCAGAAATAGTTGAGCTGCAAAAACATGGCATATGTGGAGAGCTGCTTAATCCCGCTGGGCAAGCAAAATAGTGCTTCTTTTATGCAAGTTAGCTGCTGTCTAGACATACCTGTAGCCTCCTAAACCACTTAGTACTTCTGAAAGTTTTACTGCTACACTCATCAGTCATTTTATATGCTTTAGAAAGCCATGCAATGACTGTTTAATTATGCAAAGTGAAGGTATAATTAAATTTCACTGCAACTGTGGGGATTTGAATGTGATGAAATAAAATGGGTTTAGTTTTACAGGCTCAGTGTGCCACAGAGGAATCGCAAAGCCTTTTGATTTTCTTTTTTCATATCTGTAATTCTCTCCGGGGGAACGGAGAGTTTGAGCCCAAGGTGGCTTTCTGCCTTTGTGACAGGCAGCGTAGATGTATACTCGCAGAAGTTAGATGTTGCCAAGCACAACTCAAAGATGAGATTTGTTTTTTCCTAGGAAAGCTGCCAGCACTGTTAATACATACATCTGGAAGTTCTTGAAACCTGGTAATGAGGACAGTGGTAAAAGCCAAATAAAGAGTCAAAATAAGCAGATCTATAGTACAACTTTCAAAAATAGTAGCATGAGACTGGGCGCCTAGGCATGTGGCCTGAGTGTATAATACTGCCTCTTCACAGCCATAAGAGCTGCAAGCTCAGCTGTTCTGGAAAATCAGGCTGCTTGCTTAAAAATGGATGTAAGAGATTGGCTTTTCCCTGATATTTGGAGCTTTTAATCTTCCTCCTTCAGCCTGCTAAGGGCTGAGCTGGCTAAGTACCTTCTGTGTACCACTGGGTTGCTTACCAGGCAGGGTAGTGTGGTAGTGATTTGCTTTTGCTTTCTTCTTTCTGATTTAAGACCCATTTTGGGGAGCACAAATTGAAAACATAATGGGTTTAAAATTCAAGTTAAATTCTAGCTGAGGTACTGTTGCCTTTCAACCAATGGAGCAGAGACTAAGGGGGAAAAATGGCTGAGAGGGAAGGAAAACAATGGAGCAGTGTCAAGTTGGAGGCCTGTAACCAGTGGTGTCCCCCAGGGGTCAATACCTGGTCCAATCTTGAATGACCTGGATGAGGGGACAAAGTGTATCCGCAGCAAGTTTGCTGATAATACCAAACTGGGAGGGGTCGCTGACACTCCAGAGGGCCGCGCTGCCATCCAGCGTGACCTGGACAGGCTGGAGTGCTGGGCAGAGAAGAACCTAATGAGGTTCAAGAAGAGCAAGTGTAGGGTCCTGCACCTGGGGAGGAAGAATGCTAGGCACCAATATAGGTTGGGGGTGGACCTGCTGGAAAGCAGTTCTGAGGAGAGAGATCTGGGGGTCCTGGTAGACAGTAAATTATCCATGAGCCAGCAATGTGCCCTTGTCGCCAGGAAGGTCAATGGAATCCTGGGCTGCGTAGGGAAGAGTGTGGCCAGTAGGTCGAGGGAGGTTATTCTCCCCCTCTACTCGGCACTGGAGAGGCCGTAACTGGAATACTGTGTCCAGTTCTGGGCCCCCCAGCTCAAGCGGGACAGGGAACTACCGGAGGGAGTCCAGCGTAGGGCAACAAAGATGACTGGGGGATTGGAGCACCTCCCTTATGAGGAAAGGCTGAGAGAGCTGGGGCTCTTTAGCCTGGAGAAGAGAAGGCTGAGGGGAGACCTTACACTTGCTTCTAAGTACCTAAAGGGTGGGTTGAAGGAGGATGGAGCCAGCCTCTTTCCAGTGGTTCCCAGTGACAGGACGAGGGGCAACGGGCACAAGTTGGAACATAGGAAGTTCCATTCAAACACAACAAAAAACTTCTTTACGGTGAGGGTGACAGAGCACTGGAACAGGCTGCCCAGGGAGGCTGTGGAGTCCCCTTCTCTGGAGATTTTCAAGACCGGCTTGGATGCCATCCTGAGTAATGTGCTCTAGGCATTCCTGCGTCAGCAGGGGAGTTGGACTAGATGATCTCTAGAGGTCCCTTCCAACTCTGAAAATTCCGTGATTCTGTGAAAACGTGACAGAAAAGCGGCATTCCTCGTCTAGGTGAGTCTTTCCCGAGTGGTGTTTAGTGATGGTGGTCTGGTAGGTGCTGGCTTTCCTCTGCCTTCAGCTATGGTACTATAATCTTTAAAGATAAGCAGAGAGGAGGAGAGCTGTTTTGTACAGTTGTGGATCAGAATCACAGTCCAAGATCCATCTGTGGCATGGTTGCCTACTGTTGGAAGTGTATCATACAACAATATAAAATATGCAAAATGCATTACATAGGTGTGAAGGGCAAACATAACTTACATCATGACTTTTATTTCTTATGATGCTGTCTGATTTTTAGCTGTTGCATCTGAAGCTTTCAACCTGGTGTCTGGCTCGAACTGGACTTTTTTTGTTCACTTTAAAAAAAAAGTTTGGATGTAATTCAGCCATTTCCAAAGTGCGCATAGGTGGAAAAATTGCCATTTGTCTCTGTTTCCCTCTCTCATGTGAACTGTCTCTCTAGTGGGTCTTTTTTTGGTGTGGCAGGTTTTTGTGTGGTGTGGTGTGTTTTTTTTTTTTTGGGGGGGGGGGGGGGGGGA
>VFFE01007679.1:384292-406035 GCA_008921705.1 Burhinus oedicnemus
TTTTTTTTTTTTTTTTTTTTTTTATTTTCAAAGAACCATATATGTAGTAAAATGATGACAAGGGAACTTGTTTATTAAACTAATGTAGTGATTTTATCACTTCATTCTTGGTATCTTAGTACCTGATATTAGCCTGGTATGGTTGCCATGGTAACTGAACACACTGTTCCTTTCATTTGACCTTAAGTTCAAGCCCTGCTGTTGCAGCAGAAATGCCAAGAACACCTCCACTTTTATTAAAAACAAAACTATCAAATACATGCAAAGAGAAAAATGGGCAAAAAGAAAGGACAATCTGACATTATATTGTGAAACCAAAAAGGAGAAGAGCCTGCTTTCAACTAGAAGACCAAGAAATAAACAGCTGTTAGGATACATGTGTTCATATTGTGTTCTGTCCTTAAATTCAGCTGTGTTTGGATTGGTTTGCTCCATCACCATTATATTTACTATTTGCTGTAGAAGTGGCTACCCTTTAAAAATTTGCTCTTACTTATTTGTTTTGAGGACCTGTTGGATTTGTTCTCAGAAGAGCAGTGTTGACCTACTCAGTTCCATGTACCAACCGACTGCCAAGGCAGAAAATGGTTGAAGAGGTCAGAGAAGATTCAAATTAGGGTCTAATCAAAGGTGAGCTCCTGCTGGCTGGTGTTTGGGGACTTCTACGTTGTTTCTGCCTAAGTCCATCATCCCACATGACTTTGGGGTTAGTGACTTTTCTGAGGCTCTGATACACATCCAAGCAGAATCCATTTGGTCTTGGATGGAGCCCTGAAAATGGGGAAGTTCTTGGATATTGCTGGAGGAGATGTGGGGTGGGCTGGAAGTAGCTCCTTGGGTGGGATGGGGACAAGTGTGGGGCAGGAGGGCAGCAGGGGCAATCCTGAAGAGAGACCGGATCATCTGAGGTCTTGGTGGATAACACGAAGGAGACTTTTCCCAGGGGTTCAGTGGGGACTGGGCAGAACTTGCTGCCAACTGGGAAGTGATTGAAAGCTTCTGGGCCTAAGACCAAACCAGGAGGCAGGGACAGAGTGGGCAGGCTGGAGGGGGAATGGTTTGTAGACTTGCTCAAAAATCTGCAGTTTCTCTTGCTGCAGAGCTGTGTGGTTGTAGTTTATTGCCCCGAGCGGCAGTGGAAGCTGGCTTTGTGCTTGCGTTAAAGATACAAGGACAGTCCCTCTTTCAGGCTCATGATGATGTGTACTCCCGTTGCGCTTTGCTCCTGTATGATGAGTCGCTCTTGTGGAGTACTGTCCTAAAGACGTGCTCTGAGCTCCTGAGCTGTCGCCCCACTCGCTGTAGTTCCCAGCTGCGGATCCGCACCTCGCAGTGCTACCCTCCCTGCCCTCCGGCGTGCAGGCTGCCTGGAGCGGGCAGCGTGGGGAACCAGCCTAGGCAAGAGCTCCTGCCCTCCTCCGGCCAGAGGCCAGGGCAGCAGCGGGTCCCTGCCATGGTGGGGAGGGGACACTTACAGAGTGCTGTGGCTGATTTCTTTTCAAATTTCAATTTTTAGAGGTGGCTTTGCTCTGAGGCTAACTTAAGGTTAGTGAGAAAGCTTGTTTTTCAAAAATGGGACAGATTCTTTGTTTCCAAAGGCCAAATTACTAGCGACACAGCTGTCTGTCATTTCTTAATCTTTCCTACAGTTTGCTCTAGTAAGAAAAGGTGTGAAGGAGCGGAAATTTTTAGGATATTGGAAATATATGATATCGGAAAGAGTGAAAATTACCAGAAAGGGTAAGAGCAAGGATATCTGGAACAAACTAAAGAATGACAAAGAAAGGTGCTGCTAGTAACAGGTGTAAAGAGGAACAAGATAAAGGTTTATAAGTACATAGGAAATGAGAAAATGGTTAAAAAAAAATAAAAATTGAATTCTGCTACCTAATGGGAAAGAGAACAAATAATGCTTGACAAGGAAAATGATGAAATGCTTAATCATTACCATGCTTCAATTTTGGCTAAAAGAGATAATAGTTACAGGCTGTTTAATGCAATAAATCAATGAGAAGAAGAAATGAGAAGGTGGGAAGGGCCATCTCAAAGCATACTCTGAAAATCAGTGTGTGCTCAGATCAGTGGAGTTTGAAAACATATGTTGTGCTGAAGGAAGCAGCAATGTTATTGCAAACTTTGGAGAGATTATGGAGACAAAATAAATCTACGATGCAGTGGAAAGGGGAAAACATATATGCCTTTCTGCCTTTGCCTCTGTGTGTTGTGCTGCTTTCAGTTTGACATTTTTGCAACTTCAAGGAAGACGTCCACTTCACAAGCCCTCAGTGATCTAAACTGGTATAAGTTTGCAAGAAACAACTAAGATATCAGTTTGTAACCTCAAACTTTCGATTTGAGAACCATCACAATGACTAAAAAAAAAAAAAAGTCAAGGCTCGAGCAGACCTAAAATTTAAGATTTTGGTCCTGTGCACAGCACGGGTGGCTATGCTGCCTCTCTGTCCAGAGAATGTGCTTTGCCAAGCCGTGCAGCAGCTGCTCTGTTTTTTGTTATTTGTTGCTGCTGATCCTCAGTAGGGAGCATTTCTGAATGATGTATGTTGTTGTCCATGCTGCAGCATTCGCCATGCATCTGCCATATTACCTGTCAGCAACTGTTGGCCAAATCAAGGTGGGTGGCTGGTTGTGTCTTAAGTGTCAAGGAACAGGATTGTAGGAGCTGATGAAAGCTCCTTTCAGCCATCTAATACTGTCCTAATCTGGGCTGGCTGTTGGCTGAGAGCTGTCTCAAGATTAAAAGAAATGTGGGTGAACTTAAGCAGTCTGTATGCAGTAATCATTTGGGATTGGTGTGAAACTCTTCTGATATCCAAAAAAATTGCATCAGGACTGGAGACTGACAGCTAAACCCTTGGTCCTTAAGAATGTTAATGCATGGTTGCACCAGAAGCCAAAAAGCTGGGAAGGGCATGCTGGGGGCAGCATGGGCTTGGCTGATCCATAAGGGCTGGCAAGCTGCAAGTTGAGGATGAGCATGGCAGGGATCCCCGGAATGGTATCTGTCCTGCAGTGCCCTTGCACAGTGTATGGGCCCGGCTTAGGACAGTGATTGGGGTCAGACACACAGCAGTGACTGCTAGGCAAGTCCATGGTGATGAAGAAGGTTTCATGTCCAGAACAGATAAACCCTATGGTAATGAAGAAATGTAATCTACATGAGCTTTCAAGGTCTTTGACACGCCTAAACTTTTGGTAGTTCAGTTTTTTGCACTGCTGTAGACTACAAGCATGGATCCCCTGTCGGGGTGTAGTTGGGTTGTTTTTTTTCTGTGTCATTGTGTTGTGTGTCGTGTCCGTGTCCCGTCCCGTCCCCCTCCCGTCCCCCCCCGCCTTTTTTGATACTTACAGCTACGTTGGAGTGTAATCAAAAGACAAGAGTTACTAGTTTATTGTTGTATTTCCTCAGAACAAAATGACAGGGAGAATTCTGCATTCCTGGAGAATTATCATTGCCTTCACAGCATAAAATGTAAATACACGTTAGTGTGCAAATATTCTAACGTCAGTAATTTTCAGTTGAAGAAACTGTGAACAAAGTATAAATAAGGTAATTGTTAGCGTTCTTCCCAACACAAGTGATGCCTAGTGAATCCTGATCTTATGGGAAATAGATTAAAAAAACAAACCACAGGAAGCACAAGATGTGAAAGTTATTCTATGCTGTTCTAATAGTAGATCAGCTTAGGTTAATTTGCCATGCAGTGTGCCCTTTGGTAAAGCCAAAATATCCCAATGAAGAACTTAGTCTTCCTTTCTGTTAGTATCACAGCCATGATACAAGCTTGTGTTTTATTTTACAGTAGCAAAGAAAGATAATATGATCTGAACACCATTGTAAACCAAAAAGGCTTTACTCGAGGTTGGATGCTTCTAATGTTTCTTTTAAAGATGCTTAACTCGTCTCTTTCTCTCTAAAAATGAGCCACAGATTTCATCCAATGACCTGTACCTGCTTAACGCCTCCCAAATAAGATGAGCACCCGCTATCAGGATGGAGCTTCTGGTCCTCAGTGTGTAGCTTTGGGGTTGTGGGATTTTGGGGTTGAAGCCCATGGAAGGCCCTGGGCACACAGGGTGCAGACAAGTGCGGGGATCCTCTTTTTTCCTCAAATACGGTATGGTGGAAAAAAAACCAAATCAAAACAGACCTTCCCCTTCTCCTCCAAACCCTTTTATGTTTGTTTTTCCGCTCAGGAATTTGGCACAACCCTGCTGCTCTTTCAGAAGTGCCTTAAAGGGTTATTTGTGCCCTTTGCTTGGGTACAGTACAACTGTGACCCTGCAGGTCTCCAAACTGCCAAAATCAGAAGTGTCAACATTTTGGTCTGCCCATCATAGCCTGGATATAATCATGAAAGATCTGCCCTCAAAATGCTTGACAAACTCTCACTTTTAAGACAGTTTAGCAGAAGTTGTAAGCGTCCCATTTATCACTTTCCAAAGATTAAGTAAATATTGCTTTGTAAAAGGTGTATCATGGTCTTAAATCTTTCTTTAAAGAAAGGCTTCTGTTGGGAGCTCAAGATAATGTTCTTTTTTTTTTTTTTTAAAAGTCTTGAACTGTAATCTAATTGAATTTTTTGGTTGTTGATTGAGGGGGGGAAAAATAACTTTGAAGTAAATAATGAAGGTATAGTTGACCCTGAACAAAAAGTTTAGCTGTTTAATAATATTGTTTGTATTATTAGATTAGCTTTTAAACTTGATTAAGCTGAATAATACAGAATGCAAATTTCTTCCTCTTAGTGATTCTTTGTCTATTGGAAGGTGGGTTTTTCCTTCATTTTTCCTTCATTTTTTCTTTGTGTTGGATTTCTGCAGTCATTAGCAATCTTGATTCTGTGTCAGTCTTGACCAAAGTGTATTTCGGGTTAGAACAAGAAGAATCTATTAAGATAGTTTTAATTTTAACAGCTATTAAAAAAGGAGAAAAAATTTCCTTAGAAATGCTATCTAAATGACCATTCCCTTAGGAAAAAACACCAAATGAAAATTCTTTATGAGTAAAGATAACAAATTTAATTTTCTTTCTTGTTTTGGTTTTTATTTGCATGTTATTCAGTTAGAATCTTCCTGCACTACCAATATTCTGTGTTACTATTTCCCTCATATTCAAATGCTTAAGAACACTATACTTTACATTTCTTCTCTAGAAATTTTTGTTTGTTTTTATTTAACAAGGAGACAGTTTGACCTAGGAGATACTATTGCCTTTAGTAATAGCATACTACATGGCCGCTAGGACTAATGCATCATTAAAAAGCATCTGAAGAATGAAGTAAGAATTGAGAAAGACGACTTCAGAATTCTTCCAAAATAGTAGTTCCAGTGTGATTTCTGCAACTGTTTTTACAGGAACAACTGCTTTCAATCTGGCTTAGATATATATGTGTATACTTTTTTTTTGTAATATCAGTACTCTGTCCAAAAAAAATCTTGAATGTCATGTTTAGGATGGCTCCGGCTAAGATTTTTAATGCTCCCAGTCGCTCCTCTGTGTGATGTGTGCAAAGGTGACAGAGCAGCCTATGACATCTGATAATAGCACTCCCTTCTAAACAGTCTGTGTAAGGAAATTAGAATATTGTCAAATTCCATAAGCATAAAAAGGGCATATTTTTTGAGATATATTTCATATTATCCGTTTATTCTTGTTAAAGGTAATCCAGATAATAGCATGTTATGCTCTAGGTATGTCTTTAAGTGAACTACAGTGAAGCTGCAGTCCTCTGTGGATTCAAACTGGTGCATGTGTTCTTCCAGTTGCAACTAGCAGAAGAGTTGTACAAGAATTACTTGAACTATTTAAGCATAACTTGCCTGGTTAAACAAGAACTGGAAATTCAGACTTGTTCATTCTCAACTTGACTTTTTCAAGATGTGTGTAGGAAGGCCATATCAAGTTCAGTTTCTCATGGCTTCGCTGTGAAAACAGGAAAACTTTATTTCAGCCCAGCTTTAACTCTAGTTCCTGTGTTAGCCTAAAAGAAAATTAAATCAAGTCTTGGTGCTGTGATACTTGTACTTGGTACAAATAAATTCTGGGGTGATCAGTGAATGCTTTGTAGAGTGTCCATGTTTCATGTTTTACAGAGCTCTAATATTTACTGTGAAAGTCAATTATTCATTAAATTGACCCTTTACAGCTCTTAATTATTTTTCATTTATGCAATGTGACCTAGTGACAGAGCCCAGGCTCTGACACAGTATGGATGGACCACATGCACTGGCACTGATCATCAGCTGCTCTGTTAGCTCCTTTGGGTGGTTTCAGTGTGGTAGAGAGGTGTGAGGCATGATTACCAGAACCACGTCATTTTTTTCCATTTCATTCTCATCTAGTTACCTGATCGTTCAGTGAACTGACAGCATATCAGGTGATGGACTGGCATCAATGATCACCAGTTGTTAACATTTTGCATGCCACGTTGTAGACCTCAGTGTTTGGATTTTTTATTTTTCAGAGTGAAGTGTAGATTTAAATAGAAAAAATTCACTAGTGAAAAAGTCATGTGTGTCTGGTGTTGAGGATGGGTCTCCGGCATGAGAAGACTGGCTAGTACAGTGTGCTGGGATTCAGATGAGCTCTGCTCAAATTGTGGCTTTTTCATAGATAATTTTTTTTTTAAAAGTGCTGTGACTGTTTCCACTGACATGACTGTTACAAGGACAACTCTGCATATAGTTGAGTCAAAGATTTTTTTTTTTTTTAAAAAAAAAAAAACAGAAGAAAGCTGTACTTATGTTTTGGAGACAAATTATAGTTTTACTACTTTAGCTAGTGGGGGTACAAATTGCTCTTTTACTTTTCATCTGCTTATCTTTCCAGAGCAGCCAGTGTGAGAGGTAGAATATCTCTGTGTATGATGTCTCCTTCTTGCTGAAATCCTTAATGTTTTTAACCTTTTCTTTTTCCTTTTAAAGACTGTAGCTTTATGCAGTGGGTTATATCCAAGGCTGAGTCAATGTGGGTAAAGGTTCAGGCTGAGCCAGAGCAGTGCCCCTGCCCCTACCCAGGCCCCCCTCTACCCCTGGGTGTAAGCTACTGCTCGTAGTGCCCTTGAATTTCGGTAAGGAAGGGAGAGCCTGCAGGGGTGGGTGCCTCTGACCATCCCCGGGGGCGTGGGTTGGGTGCCTCACTGTCCAGCTCCCAGCCCACATGGGAAGCAGCAGCTGCAGGAGCCTTTTGAAAGGGGAGAAAGTAGGGATTTAACTGGGGAGGGTGATCCCTGCTACAGCTCTTGATTATCAGTGACCATTCTGCTATTGTCCTAAAAATAACGAGTAACAGGATGGTGCTGTAGCAATGGTACCACAGCTGGTGGGTCACATTTTGGACAGGAGTTTCTCTCTGAACTCCATTGTACATCTTTTCATGGGAATGTGCTTTATTAAGGAATATGTTGCAATTTTCTTTCAGTGTTGAAGATCCTCTTAAGTTCTAGAGAAGCCACTGTAAATTGTGTCATGAACTTTAGTATAGCTGTTAAGTTGGCGGCAGCTGTCAGCCTTACAGTTTGGAACTTTCTTGATGGAGTACAAACCTTGAAAGCATTCTGCGTGCACAGCTCAAAATATTAACTCTGCTCCTAGGAAAGTGTAGACAAGGATGGTGAAGTTGCCAGCTGTCATTTTATTTTGGTATTTATTTATTTATTTTAAAAGTTACCCTATTGTCATCATGCAAGTGTAGCAGTGGGTGGAATGGTGGCTCATTTTTAGCTGCTGATTGGTGTCAGGGCTGCATCTGGAGTTTTAAAATAGTCTGCCCAGTGCTGACGGAAAGATTTTTACCCATCACAACAATCTGACATACTTTTAAACATGGCTTGTATTTTTTGTCATGTCACATCTGTGAGAACAGATCCTAGGTTATTGTATCACAATTAGGCAGGTGTATTGTGGCCATTAGATTACCTTTTTGAGATCTGCCATGGGTGTAATGTGGAATTTTGCTCTTAAGACTAATAAAAATCAATGCTTCCATTATTGCCAACACGATCTGCATTTTCTGTGTCTCAAAAAGTCTCAAGGTGAGAGTTCTGTAATAAAAATTAGAGGTTAGAGATTTGGGGAAATGAAGGAAATGCTAAAATAACAACAATGTAATGGTAGAGAAGTTTAAAAGCCTTCTTTCTTAAGCAAATGAGGCTTGTATGACTGCACTGTTAGCATGTGTCTTAATAACTTCTGAGGTTGCTGGCCAACTTGGCAAAACTTGACAGGTGGAGAGAGTTCTCAAAGGTATTGAGTTTCTAGAAGTTTTGTAAGAATAAGAGTCTGGAGAGAAAACAGAGAGATGCATTCGTACCCCAGCTGTGGGAAGAGCTGCAGGGTGAGATCGGTTATATGATTACAGCTCAGAGAATTGTCAGAAAGGAGCCCTGCTAAGGCTACAGCTGGACAAATTTTCCCTGATCTTGCTCTCTTATTTGATGTCTCCAGGGGATATCCCAGCCTGAGACAAGGAGCAGCAGGGAAGCACGTTGTGTGGGGCAAAGATGTCCAGTAAAGGGGAGAGGATGCTATAAGCCAATCCCAAATTTGGGAGCGTGACGCTGAACTTTTTAGCATCAGTTCTGGTACAATTTTGAGCTTATGTGATTCTCCTGGCTCATCCCCAGCAGGTCATATTGGACTGAGTTGGGAAAATGCCTCTGTGATGAAAACCGTTTTTTATGGGAATCGGCGTGCTACAGTCTGCAGTGCTCTCTGCACTGCTGCTGAAGTGCTACGGAGCAGGGCTGTGCTGCCCACCCCTGCCATTCCTTCATCCCTGAGTGGTGCTGCCTGAAAGTGCCAGACTCAACAGCAGGGGCTGTCTGGGAAAGTTCAGCTTTCCACTTCTGTATGAAAGCCTATCAGGTAGTTTATTATCCTTAATTTTCCTCTCTTGCTTGCTTTTATTAAAATAGGAATCATGAAATGACTACTACAGTGTATTTCATAAGTCTCGGCTCCTTAATAGATCCCCATGTAATTTTGATACATGTCCTCTTGGGTCTGGCAACTATAAAACAACTGCTATAGCTTTCACCATGGCAGCTTTTCTGCAGAATTTGTTTCATAAAACGGCCCGTTAAAGGTCTTCAAATATTTCCCTATTGTTGCAGGCTTCCAAGATACCACCCTGAATGGCTTATTATACTTCTGCTCTTTCTTACGCTCCTTAGAGAGTGTATTTTTTTTTATTAGGTCCTGTTCCTCAAGGACAGACTCGCTGTACTAGCCTTGTTACAATTTTAATAGACTTTCCTGTCACTTAGTCTTGTACATGGACCATGGAACTTCAGGAATCTCTGAGACTTAATATTATTTAAAAAGAGCCTCCTGCTTCTTCTCTAATTAATTGCAATCAGAAAGGCTAGTTGGTGGACACATGGTGTCGCAGCTTCTGTGAAATACTGCCTGATGGCTATAAACATTGCCATATGTTCTCTGTGAAATATTGCCATAATCACTGGCAACAGGAACAGCTGATAGGAGATGAAGGATTTGTTCTCTTCTCCTTTTTCGGCTTTACTTTCAAAATCTGTGAAGCACTTCCTGATCACCTTAGTGGCTTTTTAGTTGCTGCTACTTATAGTGGGCTTATTTTCTTCCAAAATGTTATTTCAATAACTTTTATCTTTCATGTTACAGTTGCTAGCAGTTGCTTTGCATACCATGTCAATTTGCTAAAATTTCTAAATCAAAGTACGCATTTAAAGGCAGGTTTTTTCCAAATTAAACAGATTTTTTTTTTTAATAAAGCTAAGTAGTTCAAAAATTAATAAGAACTCTTAAAAGCTTGACAGTTAATGAACTACAAGTTTTCATCTAATGAGAAAGTTTCTGTTCTTCACTGTAACACAGGTAGAAGGACAGTTTTGGGGCTGAGCTGTTTACCAACTCTTTTAATTTTGAAAAAGTGAAAGGTCTTCAAAGGTGTAATCTTAATTAATGTTACATTCCCCCCCCCCCATCCTTTTATCATCAAAGACGTGGCTGTTGCAGTTTGTGGTAACGTCCAGCAGTGTTAGTACGTAACATTATTTCCTCTGCTGATCCAACTTCATTACACTATAGCAGTAGCCTAGTAAGAAATATAATCTTTTAGTAAAACAGCATATTTCAGATTATTCATCAGTGTTTCCAGAAAGCTTTCCTTTGTACATTTTGCCTCTAACATTAAGTTTTTAACACTTTGGCCTCCATTATAAGGAGACCATTCATTAGAAGCAGCAATCCTCCAATTACTTCAACACAGCTAGAAGCCTCAAAAGACTGCTTTCACAGTAAGTGTGATTCAATAAGAGAAAGGCAGCACATTAAGCATGTAAAGTGTTTTTGTGTCTCTGGTTAGGAGCATAGGGCTCTCATGGAGGTAAGCAAACAGGATTGATTCTGCTCCTTTTATTAGAATTGGTTTTTTTTAAGCACTGCTTTTCTGTCTCAAATTACTAATTCTAATAGGGTACTTGCTAGCTCTGAGAAAAATTTAGTTTTATTAAAGCAACAAATGGTTTTACGTGCCCCTCTATACTTTGGGCATTGTGGGCTATTGAAGCAAGTTCTGTCTTACATGCACAGCTCAGGCTATTAAACTGTACACAGGTGATTGATCTCTTTAATAAAACCCTGTTCTTTAGTAAGGAAAGAGTGATAAAGATAAACAAATGTACTTGTTTGTCCAGTGCTTTGGAGATTACGGTAACACGAGGACATCAAGAATGCCATTTTAATGAATAAGGTAGATGAAACACATCAATTTGGACTTCATTTTAAGCATGTCTGGAAACCAATATGCTTTAAGTTAATTTGATTCATGCTTTTCATTCATTTGTAACACCACATGCATTTTAACAGAAAACGTTTCATACTTAAGCAAAGAAACAATCCGGCAGGTAAAAGATTCTGGCACTTTCTGCATGAGGATTGAGCAAGTGAGGAATGACTTTGTGAATCTGCTCTCCTGTGGCTCTTTGTGGCTCTGGCCCCTGCCGTGTTTTGAAGGACACATGTCACGAGCACGCCTGAGGGGGGTTGGCTGCGGAGCCGTGTGGCGTGAGGGATAGCTGGAGAGCTGCTCTGAAAATACAGGGCTATACAGATCACTACAGCCCTAATGCCAAAAATTCTCTGCTATGCATGTATCAGGTCTGATTGTTCATTCACACTGACGTTTTTCAGGAATAACTCTGCTGATGTCAATAGTTACACTGATTTTTTTTTTTTTTAAATATTTTATTTTTTAAGAAAAGTGAGTTGAGGGGGAATCAAGCCCTCATTTCTTTTGCTATCCACTAGAAAGCATTCTTTCCATGGCAACCCCTGTTTCCATGGTACATGCTGTATTGCTCTTCAGAGAAGCTTTATTAAGAGACACATATACACACACATGCTGTCATGTGAATGTGGTTGCATTTTATAGCACTCTAAAGGAAAACTACAGTAAAATGACACTTTTTTTTTTTAAGTTGTAGTGCTTTTTCATTATACAATATGATGAAGGATTATTGCTGCCACTGCTTGATGGTGTCATGGGAATGCAATAAAACGTGGTTCTTTCTACTATTGTTAGAAAGATATTCTTCAAGCTGCTGTATTTACCAGTACCTTAAGATCATTGTTTTCTAAACTCTCTTTGGGTGTAAGTTGGCATACAAAGTAATCAAACTCCTTTTACAACTTTAAAAATAAATATATAGTAAAGGTTTTCTACTCTTAAGTTCAGCATGGGAAATAAGAGATGTTAGCAAGTTCAAAGGCTTATCTTTCATTCTAAAAAGAAAAAGTGAACCCACAGACATCTGCGGTTTCCTCTCCATAATGAGACCTATTAGAAGCTACTTTGAGTGTTTAAAATCTGCCAAATTTACAAAATCAAGATGCTACCTTTATTTTGTGACCGTAAAGGTGCAGCTGTAAAACTATTAAAAGTTGTATCATTACCTTTACCTTGAGAAGGCTCATTATAATCACCCTTTTAGACTTTTCTACCTAATTTTATTATGAGCTGTAAAGGTTTCTTATACGAAGTGTGGTATCCATCTTTCTCCACATAAGCTAACATATCTTGGAAGTATGTGTTAACGTGACATACACAGCAATGTATCAAAACTTCTCTGAGTTTTGGAGAGCAGCTTCATGTACTGTAGTTGTCTGGGACTGCAGTCTGACGAGGCTCTGCAGCTACGTTTCTGAATCTGTTTAGTGTCTGCTTTTCAACAATTCTGTTCCAAACCTTGATTAGAAGATCCACAGAAAGGGGAGTAAACCTAAAAGTATACCTATTTTCAAACAAGATTTCCGCCTCATATCAGAAGTTGTTCATTTCAAAGACAGCCCTGATAAAATCTTTGCAAGAAAGTTGGAGTGAGTCCTGTATGCAAAAGGAACTTTGTCTGTGGCTTGAGCTTGCAAAGGTAGGATAGTCCTTCTCAGACACTTGCCCTGGCGCTTATTTCCCTCATTTGGTCACTGAAGTTACAATTAGGGAAGTAATATTTGAGTTGATATGGGGGGGGGGGGAAACATCAAAAAGCTTGGAGAGAGTCTTAAGTATTTGCCACGTGAGTGAAAGAATGCAGCTAATAGTACCTCTGATGGTGAAGTTGGGAAAGTTGAAGTAAGGTGATGAAATGTGTCAGGAGCTTATTTTGAGGACCTACATGCTACCTTTAAAATTTAGTCTGTCAGTAGACTGAGAGCTTATATACAAATTAGAGGCTTTTATTTTGCTTTCAGATGTGATGACTGTCCTTTCATCAGGAACAGAGTCCCTTAGCAGAGGTGTCATTAACAGCTCTTGGTGAGAATTGTGCTTTACTTTTAAACTACTCTTTTTTTTTTTTTTTTTTTTTTTTTTACAACACTAAGTGCCATTTTAATGAACAACTTATTCCCTTTTACAGTATGTACATAAAACTCTGGGTTGGTGTTTGTGAAAACGCTGGGGAAAGGAGGAAAGATTAAGACAAGATTATTATTATTAATTTTTTTTTAAAAAAAAAAAATCACTGAATGTGTCTGTAGTAGTACTCTTTGCAGCATGATTCTGCAGCAATGTGGCATGTAGATGAGCCATGGAAGCCTGTGATAATGCCCTTAACCATAATGCTGTATTAATCTTTGTTTTTGTTTTTGCAAAATCTAGGCTGACTGTCCCAACTAATCAAAGGAGAGTAGATCATACTATTAGTTCTCACTGCTGGTAATAGAATCATGGAATGGTTTAGGTTGGAAGGGACCTTAAAGATCAGCTAGTTCCAAACCCCCTGCCATGGGCAGGGACATCTTCCACTAGACCAGATTCATCAAAGCCCCATCCAACCTGGCCTTGAACACCTCCAGGGATGGGGCCTCCACAACTTCCCTGGGCAACCTGGTCCAGTGCCTCATGACCCTCAGAGTGAAAAATGTCTTCCTGAGATCTAATCTAAATCTACCCTCTTCCAGTTTGAAGCCATTGCCCCTCGTCCTATTACTACATGCTCTTGTAAAAAGTCCCTCTCCAGCTTTCTTGTAGGCCTCTTTCAGATACTGGAAGGCTGCTGTGAGGTCTTCCCGGAGTCTTCTCTTCTCCGGGCTGAACAACCCCAACTCTCTCAGGCTGTCTTCATAGCAGAGGTGCTCCAGCCCTCTGATCATCTTTGTGGCCCTCCTCTGGACTGGCTCCAACAGGTCCATGCCCTCCTTATGTTGGGGGCTGCTGAGCTGGACACAGTATTCCAGGTGGGGTCTCACAAGAGCGGAGCAGAGGGGCAGAATCGCCTCCCTTGACCTCCTGGCCATGCTTCTTTTGATGCGGTCAGATGCATAATAAGCAATGCTCCTACCTAGCTCCTCAGAAGGACGATGCTTCTCTTTTTCATTTTCTTAGTGCTGTGTAACCCTCTCTTGTGAATGAAGTATTTGCCTGCTGTGTGCTATCCTGGGATGGATCAACTAGCACCAAAGCAACGTGTTAATGTTGATAACCACAGGGTCACTGCCAAGGAGACTCGGGGCAGGGCGCAGGAGAGAGCTGTCGAGCGGCAGCCAGGCTGGGAGACTGCCGTACCTTGCGTTCCTCAGGATTTTACTGTAACGGAATGCATGATAGCTTAGTAAAATTGCACACCACCACTATGGCTGCTCCTCTTCAGAGGGCTGCCCAGGTCAGTAACCCAGGCCTCCCACCTGGGGCTCACAGACCAGCTCCCTGCCCCAGGTTGGCTGGCCTCCCACAAAATGCTCAAATGCCACAACAAAGCCATTGCCTGCTCGTTGGTCTCTGGGGAATCCTCTGTGCCCGCAAAGGGATGGAGAGCCTGACAAGGTCGGGTCCTGCCTCCGAAACCCGGCACAGCCCTGTGTGGTGGGCCTGCTGCAGGGGCCTGCGGCCAGCTCCAGGCCTGTGCCTGTCCCAGAGGCCGGGTGTACCTGCCAGGTTTACACAGACCCTGACCTTCGCTCCGGGTTGTTTGTGACAGTGCTCAGGACTTCTGGACAGAAGTGTTTCTAATAGCACTCGTAGAGAAAAATTCCACCCCCCTTCCTCTTCTGGTAAGAGGGAATTTAAGGTGGGAGCGGAGAGCGCCTCTGCCCTGGGGCCCCTCTCCTGCTCTGGCTCCCGAGGGCCCAGCTGCAGGAGGTGGCTGGGCCGGGGCCCTGGCACAGGGCCTCCTGGCTCTGCGAGGCACTGCAGAGGCCATGTCGGGCCCTGCGTTCAGTCTGGAACCACCTCCACCCCCTTGTTTCCCTCCTCACTCGTAGTGATTTTTAAATATCGTGGAGCTTGGAAGTAAGGAACAGAAGACCTCTGGCTGGTACTGTAGGTACCTGAGGAACATAAAGCATGCTTACTCTTCTTGCTTCAAGGTAACCTTTCACCAAGTAGACACAGAATTCCTCAGGATTGTAACTAAATCCTCATATAGTGTAATTAATGTGATAAACACTATTCAAGCAGCTCATTATAAGCACAGCGCCTACGTGTGGGCAGGTGTCTCGTTCAGTGGAGCAGGCATGAGGACTGGCCAAGGTTTCTGCCCTGTTCTGCCCTGGCCCTGCTGGTGGCAAACCTGCCCTGCTATGGCTGCCCACCATGGTGGCGGGGGACTGCCTATGGGGAAGTGGCCTCTCTTGCTTCAGCGGCAGCAGCGCATTCCATTCCACATAGTAATAGTGCCCTAATAACAACCGAAAATATATTTTATGGTGGATGTTGATAACTAAATGCTTAACCCATATATAGGAATTCAAATAATTGGAAATTCGTATAGCCTGGATCCAGTTGGTACTGCTGGAGGATACCATGATACTGAAGGTTAAAATCAATAGAGTGTGTTTTACTTATTTTTCAGATGTCTGTTGTATGTTTAATATAATATATTTGTATCGTGGGCTCTCATTCCTGTAAATCTGAGGTCTCTCTTGAATGGATGAGGAGATAAGCAATTGAATTTGAAGGATACTTTATGCAACAGAAAAGCAATTTGGTTTCTGGTTATCAAAGGGCAAGAAGCAAACTAGCAATTGAATGCTCGATATTTATAACCCTCATGTTGCCAGTCTGCCCTGCGCCTCCGAGGAGCTCTGGTTTTGGCTGTGCTTCCAGGGCTCTGAACTCGACTGGGCGGCCGTTCCCTAGCTAAGCAAGCTGCTGTGGTGTCGGGATGGGCTTGGCATCCTTGGAAGTGTTTCAGGACGTGCTCCTTAGTGTTTCCCACTTGATTTTTTGCTGAACAAATTAATTAAGAGCAACAGAGGGGACATCTAGGACCCGCTGTGCCTCTGGAGGCAGAGCAGCATGGTTCAGGCTAGTGCCAGGCACCCAGCAGTGATCTCCTTGTTTTGAGGTCTCTCTCAAGAACTGTGGTGGCTCTCCTCTGCCAGCCACTTCTCCAGCCGCCCAGTTCTGGGATGGTAGCAGAAGAGTTGTCAGTTATTGCTGTTATTTATATAGCATCATAAACCTGTGTGGAAAGCCACTGGTAGCTAGTGAAAATCAGTGTGTCTGGATTTGGCACAGATGTTGTATTTATGCCTGTAGCATTTTAGTGCCATTGACTTCATAGTTTTGGGAGATGTGGGGAAAAAAAAAAAAGAATTAAAAGGTTACGCAGGAAGCAGTGATTGAGAGTCAATTTGTCTGCCTAGCTGTGTGTCTCTGCATTCATGATGGTGTAACTGAGCCATGGTCTTCAGTAGCATCTTCCTTCTGGGAAGGCTGTGATTGACTGTCATTATTAACTGACTATACATAAAATGTAATTATAGGTGTTTCATACCTGAAGTGTAGCTTTTTATTAAAAAAAGAAAAATAAAAAAGCAAAACTTGATGTTAAGAATCCTGGAATTGAGGAAATAATAAAAGTAGCAGCTGGATATGCAGATGTTCATAGTGAGGATAACAGCAGCTGCAGTAACAACAAAGGCTTTTAAGAGGGACTAATCTGAGAAAGAAAATAATGTAATTGTCAGCAGTATAGCTTCACCTCGGCAAGGGTCAGGAGCAAAGGAATGTATGTCTTGCTCAGGAACCTGAGAATTTTCTATCTGTCCTTTGCATGTGGACTGCAGCTGTGGATGTTTTGAAGGCACCATCCTACAAGGGTGGCAGAAGCCTGGCAGCTGGCAGAGGCCGAAACTGTGCCCTGGTTCTGTTCTTTGTGACAGTGAAGGGACACTGCTGGCTTCAAGTTTTAAACAAAAGCCAAAATTAAAGCAAACATTTTCTTTGTCACTTTATCTTGATTCTGTAACAGCACTTCCCAAAGTCTATATTAATCTTATCAGTAGCTATTTCTTGACTGCAAAATTACAAAAATTGAAAGCAAAATAAGAAAGGAAACTGTTTCTAAGAAACAGAATGACACTAGATTTGTGGGCTTTTTTTAACAGGATTGAAAAAAAAAAAATTCTCACGCGAACTGGGTGTTCTCGATAAAAGGTAGTGTTTCACATCAGATTCCCCTTTAATTAATGGCTAGCTTTCAAAGTGATAGCAACAAGTACTAGTCATTGCTCTTTTATCCTCTGTCAGTAAGAATGACATGTAAATGAAATTTTTTTAACCCAAGTCAAAACTGCCCAACCACACTAAGGTATTAATCTCTCAAAATCAGTTTCCTCAATCACACTTTCAGATTCCTGTTTGAAGATTAAAAAAAAAAGTTTGAAAAAATATTTTTATTTCTGTAGTGATGATCAGTGTTCAGTTAGAGCTGACAAACATGGAAATCACATTGTTTTGTACAGCCACTTTACATAGTAGTCTAAACTCAAGTTTGTCTTATTCTAGGCTGTTGAGTTACTGGAGTTTTATCTCTGCAAGGAGTGTTTAATTTGATTTTAGTCTCTTTTTTCTAAGAAAATATTTTTTTTTTAATTTCCTTCTCAAAATTCTTCATAGGTTTTAGAAAAATACAGAGAGAAAAGTAAAAATTAGACTCCTAGAAATAAATCTCAGTGCATAAAAGCAAATTTGGAATTGAGATCCACAAAGTCAATGGAAGCTGTGCACATTGTTCTTCAGGTAAGTTGCACATAAGAGATTTCTGTGGCAGGTTCAGTTTGATGGTTCTGTGTATTTCATTATGTTGTTACTGCTTTTTTCAGATGATCTTATTTTTCTAACGGCTACTAGAAAAATGTAAGTACAATAATATGTGCCAAAGATACTGGCTTTTATAAAAATAACTGATTTCTAGATCTAGTTATGAATGTTTTTTTACAGGTGCTGTTAATATGTGAAGGTACAGCAACTGGGGTTGCACCAGAGGGCTCTTAGGATGCGTTTGCAGCAAACTATGGAGCTGTAAGGTGTGAATGGTAATGCTGGAGCAGGTGTTAGAGAGTTGCAGGTTCCTGTTTGCTAAACAATGTTTACTAGTATTGCCTTGGCTTACAGCTCTGAACTAGTTAACAGGGCACATTCCCTCAGTGCTCTATGGCAAAGGTTTTGGGTATTTTTTCAAAGAAAATGAATGCACTTTGCTTATCCTTTGTCAATGGTAGTTACAAATAGAACTACAATTTCACATAATAGCTATAAACCATTACTCTAATGGTTTGACAAATACCTGTGAGGATAGACTGTAATATTTCGTCTGAGAAAGGACTGAATATTAAATAAATGTAACCTCCCATTGGGTCCTGCTTTAACCTCCTACTGGTTTTGGAAGGTGAATTTAAGAGCTGAAAGCATTTTAGACTAAATGTTAGGGGAGAGGTTCAGTAAGACCTAGACAGCAGATTAGCACTTTGTGCTCATAATAACAATTCTTTCCCTCTTCCCATTATCACTTCAAACACATAATTGCAAAGTGCAGAATTTAACTTGAGTCAAGTTGGCTTGCACTGATCATCTAATAGTTATGGGTATGGACAATTAATGGTATTTTTTTTCTTTTTTTCTTTTTTTTTTTTTGTACTTCTGATGACATGTAGGACTGACAACAGGGATTTCCCTATTAACTCAGTAAGCTCAACTTTTGAATCTAGTCCTTGAGCCCAGTACTGCAGAGAGGAGGTTCTCAAGTCATGACCTGTTTTGCTTTAGAAGTTAGAAATAATGAAGTTGTTTAAAATGTTTAACTTATGATTATTAATGCAAGCAGAGCAGAAAACTACTTCGCAATCCAAAGGAAACATTTCCTATAAATTCTTCTTTTTACAGAAAAATACTTGTGGCATTAGTTGATCTCAATTGGGGGGAATGAGATAATACCAGTGTGAAATATTTTTGTTCTATTGTGAGAAGAAAAAATGAATTACTGACCGTAGTAAGAATTTTTTTTTTTTTAAATAGGTAGTGATATAGTATGGAAATATTCACATACATATGGAGAGAGACTTCAGAATAATTCCAGATCATTTTAGTAACAGCGACAGCAAAACAGCTATTGGAATACCAAGCCCTTTAATTATAAGGGGGGAAAGATAAAAATATTAGAAACTGCATGTAATGTCTGTTTTCATTTTATATTTTTATTTTTTGACAAGAGAAAGCTATTTTGAAAGGATTTGATTATTCAGGTTGTAATTATTATAGCAGACAGCCAATCAAAAGGCAATTTATCTTTCTAGAAAAATGATGGTTATCAATTATGTCATACAGAACAATTTAAAAAATATTTTAAAGTTGTTCAGATGCCTTTCTTGCAATCAGAGTTCAGTAAGTAGTGAAATGAACCAATAAACCAAACTGATAAGCAAATCTCTCCCACTGAAACAAAATTGCTACTGTCAAAGTACCTTTTCATTTGCTAAAACCTCTGTTTCTAGTTCCTCTTCAGATACATTGCAACACCTGGCTCACACCTGTGACAACTCTTACGAGTTAGTCGATTTCTACAACGCTTTGATAGAAACAAACAGACCTAGTGAGCTGCCAACAAAAAAATTACACCCTGTCTGTGGGTGAGGGATGCATAGCTATAGAGAAGCATGAAGAGTTTGTCCCTGTTGAACTATCCTGGATCAAGCAGGTAGCCAGCTTGTTCTGCAGATGGATCAGCAGTCAGAACAGCATGGTTCTGGTGCCCAGGTGTTTCAGTGGGTTTTTGTTCTTGAGTTGAGCCAGAAGCCAATCTTTTGTGAGAAGAGAAAGCAATAATGAGTCATTCACAGATGTCTCAAACACAATTAGATGCTAAATGTCTTCCTACCGTAGCAATAATAACATAGCATTAAGAGGTGAAGGCCATCAACCCAGTCAAATGCAATTAAAAAAAAATAATGTCCCACTTTTTTTTTTTTGTCTTAAGTATTATTTATTACTTCGCAGTAGCAACCATGGTAGGCTACATGCTTTCTTGCAGCCATAATATTCTGTTCTCAGCAAGGAGTGCATAATTTGACAGATGGATGTTGCTGAGGAAGGAGTGCAGAATGCAGACAGGGTTGTGCTGATGAGGTGATGAATATTAGTTAAATTGAAATAGTGTGATCAGGACTGGTTTCATATAGCCTGACCTTGCCCATTCAGTGTTTTTTCTTCTTTGTTTTCCTGGGCTGCTTCACTTCAATTCCCTGTTTTCACCAGTAAGTGATACAGCCCCATAGAGCTGCTCTGTGTGCGTGCCTTCCAATTAGCTGTGAACAAGGCAGTGGGACTGTAGCAGGGCTGCAGATGAAGCCTTCACTGTGGTAGCAGCCCCTGTGCTGCTGAGGATGGTGCAAGTTTTGGGGAAGGAAGCAGCTGTTAGAAAAGAGTGACCTGATCTCTCAGATGTGACTGTTGTCAGCTGACACCACAGTGCCTTCTTGCAAAGAGGTGCTTCTGTAGCAGGGGCACCTTCAGGGGTAGGAAAATCAGGGGCTGCAGTGGGAGCATGGCTGACTTTCAGAGGTACACTGAAGAAGGCTGTAAGGCAGAGAAGAGCACAGAGTAAGAAGAAAGGGAGTCCTCTCAGAGCATCTGCAGTGACAGTTAACAAGCAGTGTGAAGAGAATGGAGGAAAGGAAAAACTTACAAGTGTTGCCCCACGGGCTTTAAGGCCTAAAATATAAGATGAGGGAATTGGACTGTTTGGTGTGAAATGATAACCTTGAAAAAACAGGTCTGGTGGAAGGAGGATAATCAATGCTGCCAGGCTACATCAACTTTATAGGAAAGATGAGAGGGACGTACAGTCAGGAGGGGAGTGGCACTGTACATGAAGCATTTTATAAAGTGCAAGAGCATAAAAATATTATGGGAGAAGAGCAGGCCTGTAGAAATCCTGTGCTCTGATAAAAACGTAGTGCTAAGATTGTGTTACCAGCCCCCTGCTCAGACCTGTAATAGTGCTCAGGAAATGTGAAATGAGAGTAGAGAAGCTGCAAATTTGGGACAGGCAGCAACAGTGGGAGACTTCAACAGGGACCCTGTAGAGACTGGATTGGTGCCTCATCAGGATGTGTCCAGACGCGCAAAGTGGTTGCTTCCCAGAACACCTGCTGCATCCAGAAAGATGCTGTTCTGGATGTAGTCTAGAGTGGTGCACTGGAGCTGCTTGGTAATTAATGACTGTCATCAGATTAGGTTGAACTCTACAGCTGAAGAGAGCAGAATAAATATATGCAGCATGTGGTCATTTGATTTCAAGTATAGGGTCTACAGAAAAATGAGGCAAATGGGCAACAAACACTTAAAGAATTAGTTCAAAAAGCCTATAAGCAGCCTGCAGGCTATTAAAAATACAGTTATTCTAATAAAGTTATTAGCCCCCAAATATGTCCTACAACAAAAAATCAAAATCATCCTCATGAGCCTACCTCACTTGATAGAAACATCAGTGGAGGGTACTGTAGCAAGATGACCAGCTGCTGGAAAAGGGAAAGCCTGCTCAAATGAACAGAAGAGGAAGGTCATAAGTCTTTAAAATATGGCAGGTCAAACACAAACAGAAAATTAAAAATTTCATAAAGAATTAGAAAAGTGCCTTAAAAAGGATGCTCAAGCTGTTGGCAAAAAGTTCCTAAGTATATTAAACCCAAGAAATTAGTGGGACCACTTGACAACAGCAGCGTAACTGGGAGCACTCAGAGAAAAGGCTGGGGCAGAGATGATCAATTAATTCTCTCTGTGTTGGTTGGTCTTTACTGCTGAAGATGCTGGGGAGGTCTTTCACATCAGTTTGTTGTGTGTGGTGGTGGTGTGGTGTGTGGTGTGGGGGTTTTTTGTGTTTTTGTTTGTTTGTTTGTTTTGTTTTTAGTTTTCTGTTTTTTGTGTTTTTTTTTTTTTTTTTTTTTTTTTTTTTTAAACACGG
>VFFE01007679.1:406055-421777 GCA_008921705.1 Burhinus oedicnemus
TTTTTTTTTTTTGTAACACATGAGTCAGAAGAACTAAATCAGTTTGAAGTGACTATCCAGGAGCTGTGCTGCTGCTGCCCCACTGGTACATTGCCAGGGTCTGCAATTCAGGGAACTGGTGGGTTGTCTGTGCGAGTCCTGTCCACAAAAAGGCTCTAGAGGGGAACCTGGGGGCTACCAACCACTGCGTCTGACCTCCATCCTTGGAAGATGGTAGCATCCCTTTTTGAAGAATAACACTATTCAATGCATGGCTAAACTTTAGTGCAAGGTCCTGCACTTGGGTCGGGGAAACCCCCAATATCAATACAGCCTGGGGGATGAAGGGATTAAGAGCAGCTCTGCTGAGAAGGACTTGGGGGTACTGGTTGATGAGAAGTAGGACACGAGCTGACAATGTGTGCTTGCAGTCCAGAAAGCCAACTACGTCCTGGGCTGCATCAAAAGAAGGGTGGCCAGCAGGTCAAGGGAGGTGATTCTGTCCCTCTACTCCACTCTTGTGAGACCCACCTTGGAGTACTTCTTCCAGCTCTGGGACCCCCAACATAAGAAGGACATGGACCTGTTGGAGCCGGTCCAGAGGAGGGCCACGAAGATGAGATCGGAGGGCTGGAGCACCTCTCCTATACGGACAGCCTGAGAGTTGGGGTTGTTCAGCCTGGAGGAGAGAAGGCTCTGGGGAGAACTTATTGCAGCCTTTCAGTACCTAAAGGGAGCCTATAAGAAAAGGGGACACACTTTTTAGTAGGACCTGTAGCGATAGGACAAAGGGTAATGTTTTGAAATTAAACAAGGGTAGATTTAGACTAGACATAAGGAAAAACTTTTTTTTTTTTTTTTTTTTTTATGGTTGAGGGTGGTGAAACAGGGGAACAGGTTGCCCAGAGAGGTGGTAGATGGTCCATCCCTGGAAACATTTCAGGTCAGGTTGGATGGAGCTTCTGAGCACCTGATCTAGTTGAAGATGTCCCTGCTCATTGCAGGGGGATTGCACTAGATGACCTTTAAAGGTCCCTTCAACCCAAACTATTGTATGATCTGTTGGGGAAAAGCTAGTGCCACTGTGGAGAAGGGAAGTCCAACAATAGTGCTGTGCTGTGAGGGTATTGTGCATGTGTGGATACAGGAGATACGATGGACATAGCTTACTGCATTGTCAAAAAGCCAGTGGGAAGCTTCCACTTCAAAGGTTATTAAAGAAATTAAGTTAGCACAGGATAAGTGGATAGTAGAAAAGCTGAACGTAGAACTGTCTACACCAAATCCTGCAGTACTAGAACAAGGGGGCTCTCGATGAAAGTAGGAGATAGTAACTGTTAAAAGCAGGAGAAAGTAAGTGTTGCTTTGTAAAGCAGAGAACTTCTCGAACTTGCTGTTGCAGAAGGTTATAGATGCAGGCAGTTTCAAAGACAGTTGGTGTAGTTTCTTGGACGATGTGTCCATAAATAGATACTAAAGGACTAAGCAGGAACCTGTCTGCTGCCATTACTAATCCATCAATTCTGGCTGCTGGTGGAGCACTTGGGGCTTTTGTGTTCCCCCTGACTAACACTTCAGAGATTGAGTGCTGGGCTAGCTGCACCTCTGCTCTGACTCATTAGAGCATTTCAGATGTTTATTTATCAAGGTACCATTGGTTATCAAACTAAGATGTCAGCTGAGCTGAGTTCATGTTTCTATATCGTGCAGGGTGCAGAATTCAAGGTAACTTTAGCCTTCTTCAGTGTAACAACCCACTCAAGCTGCAGGCTGAATAAAGCCGATTACCTAGCTTTTGCTGTAGGCTGAGAATGCACTCTCAGTCACCAGGGCTCAGCTGATGCACAGTCACTTGGTGGCTTTGATCACGTTTGAATTCCAGTGGTTTGTCAGCAGTTGCTGGGGAAGGTCTTTCAGTTGCAGTGCAACGTGTTTTCATACTTACTGAGCTGTTTGACTATTGTCAGTAGTGCTGAGAGGGAAGTAAGGAATAGCTTTTTCCTAGAGTTTGTAGCAATGTTACCCAGAAGTTTGTTTCTCAAACACAATACTATTGAAATCTTTATGCAGGGAAGAGATTTGTTGCAGCTTCCTCTTACTTGGCCTCTGCTGCCTTCTGAGCACCACCTGAATCCAGAACAGAATTGGTCTTATGCCTTGCAAATATTTGTCCTTTGTCTATGACCTTTCTGTTTGTGAAGTACAGTTCCTTCACACAACTACTTGAGCCTTGGCTAACTTTATTCAGTTTGCTTTCACTCAGCATAGTTGAGGATTATTCTTTTGCTCAAATTCCTCCATTTCCTGTTAACTTGCTTTCTTGCAGGAACATAAGGAAGTTTCTTCACTGAGCTTCCTTTCCTCTGTACCACAGAAGCACTATGTGAAGTGCTCCCTCCATGTTGCAGCCCTTGACATCGAGTGGCAGAACTTGTCTATTCCTAGAATGTCCACATAGTATTTTAATTGCAAACACCACAATGCCATTATCACCATTTCTTTTTGAGGCTTTTGAAGTTCAGGATGGGGACAGAGTACGTGGTCCTTCAGTTGAAACATAAGGTGAGAATGGGAATATCAAAGTAGGCATCTAGTTTGTCTTTTTGTCCTCTGTATGTATATTAATCAACTAACAAATGAAGAAACAAAATACAAATTTGTACTACTGTACCTGCAAACTTAAGAAGGAAGTACACTTCATGCTGGTTTCCTCCTAGAATGATTTCTTGAGCAGCAGAGTGTCTTAAAAAAAAAATAAAAATCTTTATTGTAGTTAATTTTGTGTTCTTTTCAGAAATCAAACTGTTGCAAATGAAAGCAGCTATTTCTGTTGTTTCATTGGGACGACAGTACACAGGGTGAATAAACTTAATTGCAGAAATATTGCTATACAAATACCATTAAATATTGACCACAAATATGTAAGTTTATAGCTAGAAAGAGTGTTTTTCATTCACTTCTTTTGTGGACGTAATTGTCTGCCCTTTTCTCCCTTAGGCAGTTATGTGGTTTGTTTATAACGTTATGTGTGGGTCTCAAAACCACATGATTGAGCAAATAGTTAAAGCAAAATTTACATTTACTAGTTATAAGTTCTGTACAGAGAATGCTGTTTCTTTTATTAATGTGGGTGTCTGTACAGATTCTAGGCCAATCACCAATAGTAAGTCTGTAACCTTCCCTGGCTATTAGAATAGGCCTTTTCTCTGGCAAAATAAATATAAATAGGGTTCCCCCCCACCTCGAGCCTGGGTTTAACTGATTCGCCTGTCTTTGAAATGTGAGGATACCTGTGGACCTGGTTTCTTTGACTGTGGCTGCATATCTCTTTTTGTCTTGCGCGAGGTCTTCCTACCATGAGGCACAAGTCAAAATCTTGGCTCTACTGAATGAACAAACAACCAAAACCAAACACAGCATCTTCTGGAATGTTTCAAAGTTGTCTTTCCTTAAAAGTATGTTGTCTTTCTTTTAAGACAGTTTGTGTAAAAAGGTACAATATATGGAAAATTAGGCTAGATAGATTCTGAATGCTTGTAGGACCTTTATATTATCTCTGGAGTTCCAGGTAACTTATGTGAAATGTACCTAAATTGTGCTTTGATTATGGTTGGTAAGAGGCCAAAAGCGTATGTAACGCAGGACCGCTGAAGGCAGGCAGTGCCAGGGTAATATGTATGATGCTTGTATTGCCATTAGATCTGTTTGGTACCTTTGAGAGTCTTTGCAGGATGCTTTGTAAAACAAAGTATTGAGAGTTAGTACAGCCATTTTCCTGGGTTTCCAATAGGTTTACAGTCATCAAAATAAGTAATAGGTTTTGAAAGAAAATAATGAATATCTACAGGTTCAGAAATTACTCTGTGTTAATGGTTGTCTTCATCAATTAAACTTATTGGTCTGAAAAGTGCTATTAATTGTTTTGATGTTTTATCTAAACACACAAAAAAGGAAAGGAAAAAATTTATTTCTCATTTTCTTCAGTGACTATTTTCATGCCCGTTGTCCTGGTTTGGGCTGGGCTCGCCACTAAAATGAATGACATGCTCCTTTAACTTCTCTCCCAAGGGAGAGAAGAATGAGATAGAGAGACTTATGGATAGAAAAGAAGACTAAAACTACTTTAATGAAATATCAATAATAAAAAGAAAAGATAATAATATCAAAAAAGAAAATAATGAAATATATGCAATATATACAAAACCAGTATTGAGCTCCCAGGATGACAATCACATCACCAGCAGGCACTGGGAAAGTCCCATACTGGACTCAGTGATGGACAGGAACTGGATTTTGGATCTGGATTCAGGAATGCATGGATCGGGATAAAAGGCAGATGAACAGACAGAGTCCTCCTCAGGTGCAGTCCATTGAAGAAAGAGACTGACTCCTTTGATCCCTCAGCTTTTATACTGAGCATGATGCAGATGGGATGGAATACCCTGTTGATCAGTTTGGGGTCACCTGTCCTGTCCGCTCCTCCCCATAGGTGTGACCCCTTTACACTTTTCCACTTCCGATCCTCCAACATGTCACATAACAAAGTTAGCTGACCTTGGTTGTTATAGCAATAAGTATAAGCCTCTCTGCATACCGCTCCTTGGTATTCACTATAAACATCAGACCTTATCTGCTAGAAGCAGACACTGTCTGAAAAATATTCTGTTAATTTCAGAGTTAGAAAATGCTTAACGGAAAAGTAAAATTACTGAAAAGAAAATTGGTTCTGTTTTACCTCAAACCAGGACACCCATCTATAGTGTGAAGAATAGTAAAAGAAAGTTTTATTGTCTCCATGAACTTGTTTGCTCACGTGATATAGCACGAGTAGGCCTGGTTCCTCTGTGCAGGAAAGCCTTATGAGATCATTTTAGGGAAATGTAATTATGCCTTGAGCTAGAAACTTTCTGATGCTGCTCAGCTGAGGGAAACATGCACAAATCTTGTGTACCCTTACAATCAGTTTTTAATTGCTAAGTTTATTAAATTAGAGATCCGTGTGAGCTGAAGTACTGTATTATATGTACTTAGTACCCTTACGGGTTATTTCAACTTCATTATTTGCTTGCCAGACTTTACCTTTCTTTTAGAGATATTGGGTAATTCCCATCCTTTTGCCCCGCTTCTCTTCCTCTTTCCTTTTTCTCATTTTGTTAGGTGATCCAATCACAAAGTGGTTTTGGGTAGAGATAAGGGGAGTATGTGGGGTGCCAGCTTCTTGTGCTTGGTTAGCTGTGTCACTGAGTTTGGAGACATGCAAAAGCACCAACCTTGGTGACTGAAATTTATTCAGTTCATGACTTCTGGTCCACAGACTACCGCCAAGGTTGTTTTACACAGGGTTGTAAAGTTGCTTGTAGGATAATTGCGACTAAAGCTGCAGGAGGTATTTGTAGGCCAGACCTAGCCATCACGATGTTTGTGTGAAGACATTTTGGTAAATGGTGCATCTGTTGCTTCACCTGTGGTAGCTTAGTGATTCATCATGCACCTTTTTCTCAGCTTTTACTTTTATGCCATGTCACCATCTTGACATGTTGGTTCCTTCCTGTACAGGAGGATGCTGGAGGTTGCGTTCTGATCTTAAACACTGCATTTTCCTGAGCACTGTTACCATTGGTTGGGATTTCTCACATAACCCTCCGTAAATCTGAATTAATATGTCATTTCATCAATTTTAGTTACCTGATTCTTTGCTTTTGCAATTTTTCCCTGGTTCCTACTGTTATTGCTATTTACTTGGCAGGGATGGGGAGGAAGGTGACTGTTTCATCTACTTCATCATTTAAAAACTCATTCTGAGAAACAAAAAATGTACACAGTTGATTTCTTGGGTTAACTGTATGGCCCTGACAGCTATATGTTCCTTTCAGGAAAAGATTAATATGCTTAAAATCATGTGGTTTAGACTTTAAGGTGTTTCTAATTCCTCTCTGTCTTTAGGGATTATAGGTTAATTTGGCTGCCTCTTTATTAGTGCATTTGGGAAGTATTTGACAAAGGTTTCTCCTGTATCTATTTGCAGATTGGGTTCTTTTGGGTCAGGCCTCTACCAAATGGTGACTTAGTCTGGACACGTGCTCCTGTTATGCCATCCCTGTTAGAACTGAATTCCCAGGTATTTCCTCACCGTCAATTCCCCTGTAATTGCCCATCTGCTGTAACAATCTCTTCCACTCCCTCACAGAAGACCGAAGTAGAGCAATACAAACCGCAGCTCTGCTCTGCTGTGATTGCAGGGAGGCAGCTACTGACCTAGGCAAGAGTGTGCTCGTGTTCTCCCTTCCAGGAGAGAGGCACAACAGCTTACAAGAAATACTGTGACTTACACATCTCCTCAATAATTTCTGCCATTTCTCCTTCCCAAATGCAAGGCAGCCCTTCAAGAAGCCATTTATTGCTTCCTTTTGAACAATGATCCCATGCCATTGTATTTGTGAATAGTGCCTGGCCCTTGCTCAGTCTTTGAAAAGAGCTACTTTAAAAAATATACCTGTTTGTTGCATTCATCTTTCACCACAGCAGTGGTGGCCTTGCTTATACTCCCATCTTCTAACAGCTTATTTTCAAAATCTTTGATCTTCTTTGGTGCATTTGTTGGAGGAATGTCAGTCTGCAGACTCACATCGTGTAAGATGTATCAGTTGACAGATGAAGATATGGAGCAAGACTAGTGCTAGCTTGTTCTTTTAACTTAGGGTTAATTGATTATCCTGAAGAGTCAACAGCTTGGAAAGGCTTAGCTGAATGGCAGTATCTGTAGCCAGTGTTTGTCCTTATGCCCCTGCTCCCTCTCCCAAATTATGCTTGAGATTAAGATTTATCTTTTCTAGGCTGCTGGGGTTGAGGCAGCCTTGGTTGGATTTATTCTTCCGTGATTAAATTAAAAATAGTGCCAACTTTCCCAGCCTGACTTTAGAGGGGAGGTGGGGGAGCAGGGGAGATGGACTGTGCCTCTCTCTCCCTGTACCTTCATATAAACCAACAGGGGGTTTGCTCTTTTCATAGACATGGACAAACAGACAAAACTTTAAACATTGGAAACAACATTGAAATAAATTGTTGTTTATATGCAGGCCATTAAGAAAAGGAATAGAAAGGGGAAAATGTTATGAGATAACATCTATGTATGGCTCTTCTCCTGCTGGTCTCCTGCCTGTTGGCCCTTTAGTCTTTCGCTCATTCTTACTTTGGCA
This sequence comes from Burhinus oedicnemus, assembly GCA_008921705.1. Lineage (NCBI taxonomy): Eukaryota > Metazoa > Chordata > Aves > Charadriiformes > Burhinidae > Burhinus > Burhinus oedicnemus. The sequence goes on from VFFE01007679.1 coordinate 413,231, forward strand.
ATGAGCTGAGGAGATGAGTTCCCTCAGCTGTAACTGGCGAAAGTTGGTGTGTCATATATAAACTGTCTATACACAGAACTGAAATGACAGCATACTTCTCTGTTAAGGGTTACCATTATATGGTATGAGAAACTGTGTCTGTATGTATTTTATGCTAATGAGATGGTTAAAATTAAAGTTATATACTTGTGGAATTTGGATGATGAGGTAAAGTCTCTGTGCTCAAAGAACAATTAAGACTGGCCTTGCTATCTCTTCTGCAGGCCGAGGGAGTGGGGACTCACCTGGCCAGCCACGGGATGCAGACAAGGAGGGAGCCCTGTGGAGGCAGGACAGCCCTGCTTTTCATCAGCGAAGACAAGATAACAGGAATCTGTGTAATTCTTTGTTTCTTCGAAAAGCTATTGTGCCTGATGACTGACCTCTGCCTCATTACCTGTGAAATGCATATTAAAGTTGACATCCCTGCATATGCTAATGAAGATTATAGAGATCATGCTAAACATATATGACTATAGCACTAGTCTCTCCACCCAAATCATGCTATACCTCACCTAGGGGAGGGAAACCTTGTAATTTTAGGGATAAAAGATGGAGAAAATGACTGTTAAATTGGTAGAGAAGAATCTCAATACCTGACGGACCAGTTGACGGGCTGCGTTCTCTTCCTCCACCCCAGGCAGGGATGCCTTCTGGGTAAGTGCTGAGCCTTTCACCCTCTGGTGAATGTTACCCCCGGGTTGTTGTATTATTATCATTATTTTTGCTAGCAATATTAACCTTAATTAGTAGCACTATTGTAGTCAGTGAATTTATCAACAGCAATCTCGAATCTGTTCTGTTGCTTTCAATAAAATAACCAATTTTGATTTTTGTGAATCTGACTCAGTGCAAGTCCTTTGCGGGGACTCTGATAGACAAATCAGTGAAAGTCCTGGGACTCTGACAGACAAATATCGAAACTGCATTCCTTTTAACGTGACAATACTGAAGTCTATTTTAAAAATATTTACAATTAACATAGGAAAAAGTAGAATTCACTTATGGTAAGATAGTGAGATACTCAGTTTTTGCATTAAGCTATGCATTGACCATGGTTAACTTCCTGTGTTATTAGGAGTTAAGAAATCAGAATGTTAAGATTTGCACAAACTTGCTGTTTTTGCACGGGATTAAATTGTATTAAGGAGCGGAAGGGTTTGTACTACTTTGATTGTTATTGTTTTGGGTTTTTTTCTAAGCTTTTTCAGGATACATCATGTGCTAGTTACAAACCTGTGAGTCCAGAACAGAAGGCAGAGCATGACCACCTCCACTGTGGGTGATTAGTGTAAATGGCTTATAGCCACTTCATACACTCAGTAAGAATCAGACTCAAAACATTCATAAAAGGTTTTTTGGTAGTCATCCAATTTTAATGAGATGGGACAAAAATCTATTGTCATTACCAAATAATAATTGCCTGGCCTTTAGTTGAATGAAATGGATATTAAAAGGCCATAAAAAGATGAAATAACAGGAAGAATCTCACTGCTTAGAATAGGAGAAGTTTATCGATATTTAAGCCTTTTCTTCTCTTTAGGTTAGTTAATAGTCCCATGTGTATGAGAATCCAAACCTTTTTCATTGTAGTTTTTTTCATTTCTTCTATTAACCTTCTGCACTTTGCCATATGGAAGCAGGGTGTGGAGCTGTAATGACTACTGTTTTTGCTATTTATTAGGTACTGACACTATATTTAGATGATACAATTTTTTCTTCTCAGTGCTACAGGGATAGACTGTTGACTTTCCAGGAATTGCTTTCTGTCAGTACAGTGGTTTTTTGTCTGTTTATTCACTTTTATTTGGATACACTTTGTCAAAAAGAAAGAAAACTATGAACAAATTACTTGAATTCAGTCTTTGCAAATGTGGTTTCCTCCTTCTATCCTTTGAATATTGTTCTAAAACTATCTGATACACTTAAATCCACATTTATGTGGTTGTTTTAGAATTAGTATTTGCTGTTAAGGCTAGCTCTGAAGCAGATAGTAGTCTTCCTGCCGGTGACCTTCTTGTTGAAACTCTTCACATTGCACCATTGACTACCTGGAGCATAGGCATTAAGGCTAATACTGATGTTTTTAGCAACTCATATTGCACTGTTGATTCTACAAATTCAATGAAACTGCAAAATACAGATTTTTTTTTTCCTAACGGCTTCCACCCATTATAATATCCACATTCACAAACAAACCTTCATGATGGAGCAGATACTCTTAAGAGTGTCTCCCTATTCAAACGTCTGAATCAAAACCATCTTGTCATATTGACTAAGGGATAAATTTGATGTTGCCTGGTCCATCTCCCTATACAGACACATTTTGACACAATGTATTTGAGTGCTAATAATGACATTAGAAGATGTTGGAAAGAGATCTAATTCGGCATGCAGAAGTGACTTTGCTGTCATCTCCTATTTTCTGCACAATTGACAGCAGATACTTGGGGCTGAATTTTTCTTTCAGGTCAGATTTCCAAGGCATGAGGCTGTCTGTTAGAAACAGATAAGACCAAAACCAATACCGAAGTACTTGTTGGAAGTGTCAGCAGTGCTGAGAATTTAAAAAGGGTCCTTCAGTTTTCTGTTTATGACAGGACACAACAACATATATTTCTCTAGCAATGATATCCAACCAACAACCCCATGTCAGTTTTTGAAATTTCTTACCGGGAAAATTTTGTAAGAGTAGTCTTATCTGGGAAGACTAAAATTTGTTTTTAACTAATGTATGTATTTTTTCATACTCTTTAGCCAATATAGTCTAAAATTCTTTAAAGAAATCAAAGTAGGTATAAATACCCTCATGATCCAAAATGGGAAGTTACATTTCAAGCTCTCAGATAAATAAAATTTGTATCTGTACCTCAGTCTTAGTGTACAAGACTAAAAAAAAAAAGTAGGAAAAATCTGACTTAAAAACAAACAAAAAACCCCCTCTTTCAAATGATGCCATAGATATTTCATACACAGTCAGTTTTCAAACAGCCCACTTCATATCCCATCTCTTCCTTTCAGAAAAAGGAGCTAGGCTACTTCTAGCTTTCTGTTGGTGGATGTTGCTATAAAAATTAGCCCTGCAAAACTTTGCTCAAAGGGCACTTCTGAAGAGCAGCTTCTAAACAAGCTACTTCTATACAGCCACCCCAACAGCTGTGGTGAAGCACTGCGCTGTGATGATCTGAGACCTCCTTATCTGCATCTTATGAATGCTGAGCAATATCAGGACTCTGCTAACCTGTGAGCTCCGTTCCTGATTCAGCCTTTTCTGTTTGCTGATGTCTTTTGCCTTCCCTTTCCAAAAACTTCTCAAAGTCATAGCATTAGTCTGGCAGCAGTGGGTTTTCTAATGAAAGTTGTTCTTTATTCTTGTATGCAGAGGAAAAGTAATGTAAACTAAATATCTTTGAAACTTGTTTTTCTAATGACATAAAAATGTATGTATCAAAAAGGCCAAAACACTGTTGTAACAACAACAACAACAACAAAAGTCTATTTGGTGTTGTATCAGCTCTCTGTCTGGGAATGGATGATACCTAAGAGACAGCAAAGAACAGTTCAAGAGTACAGGAGTACTTCCCTGGTACATGTCACAATATCCCCCCCCAAAGATTTGTACCTCAGGACATCCTCAGCCAGAAGGACATCTTTACATGTAACAGCTTTTGATAACTTTTCTTCAGACACTTCCCAGCCTAGATAAATCTTTATCACCTAATTCCTGTAGTGTTCGGTTCCCACAGTTTAATTATTCAGTGGATGAAGTGACATCTCTTTTGATATTACCAGTTTCTGGTTTTGACCCTCGTTCTTCTGTTGGAAGAGATGGTGAGCAGTGATTTTACACTCACTGTCTCTGTCACCTGTCATTGTATACACGTCTATCACAAACTCTGTTGTCTTCACCCAGGCTGAGGCATTGTGAATCTATCTCATCTTGCAGACAGAATTTGTTTCATACCTTTTGTCTTTCCTCTTACCCCTTCTAGCTGAAGTCCATGGCTAACTGGAACTGCACAAAAGTATTCAAGTAGTGTCAGTATTATATTTTTATACAAATGCACTATGATATTCTCTTTTCTGTTCTCTGTTCCTTTTCTAATAAATTCTAACATGCCTTTTTGACTGCTACAGAAATTTTGGAATAGTCCTGAAATTTTGACAGTGTTATTCAGTATAATCCCAAAGTCTCTATCCTGATGGTCAGCTCAGACCCCATTATTATATATGGAAAGTTCTTTCCTTCCTGCCCCATGAGTATCACTTCATGTTTTTCTTATTTTGAATTGAATCTGGCTTTGTATCTAGCAACCAGTCACTTTGTATCATAAGTTTATTTTGCAGTGTTTAATTGCTTCTAAGTTATTTGTGATTGTAAGGAAAGGAACATTTCCGGCAAACACAGTCACATCTCTATTCACCCTCTTTCCAGACCATTTATGAAAATTTTATGTTTCAGAAGCTTGAGAACACATCCCTGTAAAACCCCACTGGACAACCTATAAGTTGTACTTCATCATTAAAGCAAAAGCAGCAGCATCTGGTTGTTCACCCCTGTCATGTACCTCCTAAAAAGCTGGCTTGTAAATCAAGTTGTTTGCAACATTAGCAGAATTTGGAGAAAGCATGTATTTAAATTGCACTGGGATGTCAGGTGTAAATTACGCCCTGCAGTGTGAGGACAGGATGCTGCAGGAAGACAGTTGGAGGATAAGTTCCCACACAGAAAGACACTGTAGGTACAGGATTCATGCTCTGGCAATATGGCGAGAAGTCTCTCAGCTGAAGGACATGGTTTAATCAGGTATAAGAAAATAATTTCACAACTTGATCTCATGACGACAATCTGAAGAGTGACAAGTTGTGCATTGGGCCAGACGCTGTTGGCACTAGTTCAGCCTCTATTACTTTAGGAATTCATTGTGTGAAACTAGATCTTTGTTCTTTGGAAAAATATGCTAATTTGAATTTCCCTATCCTAATTAATTGCCCTAATTAATTTTAATAGTTTAATACCAATTCCAATTCTCTATTAAAAACTGTAGTGAAAATATTTCAAAAAGAATTTTGAAAGATTTTGAGTCGAGAGTGGTATTTTGGCTGCATGTTTACAAGTATGTTCCCAATAAAGGGCGCAGGTGTTCTTTGCTGAATAGTGTGTATGCTGGGCCGGGGAGAGGGGGGAAGGTGTGTGTTGTGGTGGTATTTTTGTTTTGTTTTTGGGTTTGTGGGTTTTTTTATTTAATCAGAGTGGGGAAAGAGTGGGAATATACAAGAACTGTATGGTCTGATGTAGTGAACAGTTTTGCTTTGTCTCTGTTCTTTTCCTGCTAGGGCAGGTTTTGAAAAATACTGAAATTATTTTGAGATTTTAATAAACAATCCAGGAAATTGGAAGTTTTCATTTTGACAGTTTCAAGATGAAGTGTTTTAACTTTCATATCAAAACTAATTTTTCAACTTGAAACATCTTTTTAGAAGAGGCAAAAAGCAATCTCTTGTGGAGATGACTGGTCTTGATCATGGGTGATGTCCTGTTGGATTATCAGTGCGGGGAAAGTAGCTTCACTACTGCTGAAGATGCATTTGCTCTACATAAAAATAGAAAGCTTCTGGTTTTGGGTTGTAACGAAATATTTTTCATAATCACCAAGCAGTAGTAAGGAGATGACAGAAAAAACTATGCGGAGTTCAACAAAATCCAAATGAACTGCCCTGCAAGTTGCTGACCACATAAGAAGCAGAGCTTCCCTCCCAGCAGGCAGGATGGGAGGACTTGCCACTCAGTCTGTGCTCATCAGCAGATCTCAGGCAGCCCCAGATTAGAGCAAATCCACCTGCTGATGGTTTTCAAATATGAGACCTGAAGATGATATATGCATATTAATTTTTATCAATCTCTAAGTAAATGTGTTTTGAGCTCTCCTTCTCAAAAAGCTTTTTTGTAATAAATTGTGAACAAGTGACATCATACGTTGTGGTGGATGTAGAACTATATACACAAGAGTAATGCAGCATGTGAACACCTATTAAAGTAGAAAATTTACCCACTGGAAACACATTTTACAGCTAGTGGATAAATATTTATTATGGGAGCAGTGAAGTGTTTTTTACTAGGCCAGTGTTTTGAGCTGGTAAACCATTATCATCTACTCAAATGGCACCGATAGATCAAAGATCGAAATAGCTAATGCCATGTTGGGATATCGTTTTACAACCCTATAAATTTCAAATATATTATTAGGGCAGAAAGCATAAGCATGTTGAATATTCTTTTATTTGATGGTAAGGAATAGAAATAGTTGAGAAATAGTTTTCTCATGAACATGGAGTATGTGACCAGGCTACTCCCTGAATAGTTAAAAGGAAGTGCACAGGGTATGGCAAAGATGAGGTAATAAATTGTGGGAATGTATTCTTTTAGTATAATTCTTGTGTAATAAAACTTTGTTTCTTTTGCAAGCTTGTATTTAGAGGTTTTTTTGCTACTGTTACCTTGCTTGTAATAAATTTTGCACCATGCTATGCAGAGCAAGTAACACAACAGCGAATGATCAAACTTGCAGTAAAAATAAAATACTAATAACTCTTCATATAACTGCAATGAGCCAGGGCTACCCCTGTTCAGGCTAGTCTCAAGCTCCGAGAGGTTCTAGGCAGAGCAGCCAGTTCCAAAACCTGGTTGCTCAGCATGATGAGGAAAAACCTAATTGCTCAGGTTGGTTGAAAGTGGCTTGTGCTGTGTCTGGGACCTGACTTGCCTTCGACTGTTGCCTTCAATGCCATCCTGCCTCCCCTGTTCCTCGCCTGTGCCCGTGAATCAGCATCAGTGCTCTGCTGCTGTCAGTCAGGAAGCGACATGGCCTCTTTGCTCCTTCCTGGGCTGCCTCTTACCAACTAAAAAGCCAAGCTTAACGGTGATGGATGGTGCCGGTGCTCCACAGCAGTTTTATCTGCCATGGTACTTAGTCAAGGTTAGTCTTCTGCCTAAGTGCCTGTCACCAGGGCAGTCGCCTTGGTGAGGGGAGGGAAAATGCTGTCACAGTGTCTCTCAGTTTAATGAAGTGCCCGGATTCAGTTGGTTCCAGTTTCTTTCTGCATGAATATTCCCATTTGTTTGCAGCACAAAAAATGAAACCACCTTCTTTTCCTTTCTATTAAAGCTCTTAAAGCAGTCATTGTCTTTTGGGGAGATGCCTTCTATAGTACTTAAAATTTAAGTTAGTCAAGGAGCCAGAGCTGGTGTTGAACTGTTACCTGTACCGGTGGTGGTGTGTTCACGAGTTTGGTGGATGGTTTTCTGTTAGGAAGCAGAGACGGTGACAGAAGATGCAAGCTCCTGCCTTCTGCGTATATGGAGCAGCTATGTGCAGCACGTGTGTATGTACATATGTTGCCCTGAATTCAGCTTCCCTGTGGTTTGCAGGTGAGTGGGATATCCCCATTTCCCAGGCCTCCTGTTGCCTATCTTACCAGTACTGATTGTGATCTTGCAACTGAGCAGCTTCAGGGCAAGTTGAATTAGTACATTGGTCTGATGGAAAGCCGATCAGAGCTTAGATGCATGTTCTGTAAGATAAACAAACAGATCCGACTCATGATTTAGCTGTGGGATCTTCCAGGTTGCACTCAAGAGGATTCATGACAGCACCAGTTGAAGGGAGCAAGCAACACTGAGGTCAATTTATGTATGAAGATATACCTTATGATCATAAAAAATTCTTACAACTTCTTACTTTGCTTTTAGTTGTGTGTTTGGTTCCCCCTCCCCCCCCGAGAGGACCTCCATTTCCGTAAGTAGTCACAGCCAAAATAACACATTATGTTTAACTAGTCATGCAGAAATGAATTTTACAGTTGAGTATATGTGCTTGCAAAGGGCTCTCCTCCCCTATTTCCTCTGCAGTTAAACTAGAGAAGTTTCTTAATGTATGTGAAGCATGAATCTATATGAGTTAAACAGATTTTATTTTATTTCTGATTATATTCACTGTGCAATCGATCCTGTGTTTAAGGTGCTTGTTGCAATACCTTAGCTTTCCTCAGGAATCTGTAATACTCATCTCTTCCCAAGTGAGGTGTTAGAGGACCTGCTTTTCTTACTAAAACGTGTTTGATTTAATCCCAGTGGTCCTTTGAGCCCCCTGATCCTCATGTGTCAGGTTGCTGCTAGGTTGCAGTGTCTGGGGAAGAGAAGGCTGCAAGAAGAAACTGGCTTTGTGGGACAGTGATCCTCAAACTGCTCCCTGACAAGTCCTGGGATAAGTCTGTTCCACTATCAAGCTAGCTGGGCAAAACTCATGCATGCGTGGCCCCAGGTACCCCCTCGCCTCTCTTCACTGCCTTAGGATGGGACCTGCCCCCCCAGGTAGCAAACATCCTGTACCTCTCCAGCATCTGACACAGGGTGGGGGCCAGCTGGGTTAGCTGCTGCCCTTCCCCTTGGGGACTGAAGTTACTGCTCGCTTTCTGTAGGAGTGGAAGACCGTGGATGCACCTCCCCTC
>VFFE01007679.1:428955-685955 GCA_008921705.1 Burhinus oedicnemus
TTCTCAAAATCCTCTTTTTTTTTTTTTTTTTTTTTTAATGTAGTTGAGATATTAAACTCTGTGGGAGTGTTTGCTGCTGGAGGGATGCTTGTACGCCTGAGCAGGGCTTGGTTACGGACCTGTTCAATGCTGGAAAGAGAAAGTGGCATCTTTACAGCTTCTGACTTGCTGTGTGAGCAGCAAACAGTTCTTGTTATTGGCACCTTTGTGCATGCTCAAGGATTATTTAGTACCAAATTAATTAATTCATTATTTCATATAGTTTACATTTGAATTTTTTAAATTGTTCTTGTGAGAGTTAAAAGACAAGCTTTATTTTATTCTGTTTTAAAAAATAAATTTACTCTCCAGGTAAGAAGTGACCCTAGATCTTGGCAGTCCCTAAATCAAGGAGTTATGAGCTATGTAAAAAGTTATCTAAATAGTACAGGCATAATTTTTTTTCCCCTGTATTTTTGATATTTTTTTTTTTTAAGCAGATCAACGTTGTAGAAAATACTAGTTGTAAACAAAATTTGGGAAAAAAACCCTGGTGTTCTAGTCCAAATTCAAAAGACCCTTTCTAAACAAAATGTGCTAATTTTTAGGGGTTTATTTTCCAAAAAAACCTGTATTTGAAAACCACTATAAATTAATGCTTCAGCTAGAAATTAGAGAGACAAGATTGTTGTATCAATACAGTGAATAGAATAAAGTATAAGTTAGCTTTAGATGAAGTGGGTTTTTTAAAATAAATTTCAGGAGTTTTTTAGGCAGACTTAGGAGCTTTGAGCACTTCTGATGTTAATTTCAGGGCCCCTTCTGGAGTTACAGAAGTTTCTGGCTTTGTCCATGGGAGTAAGGCAGCATGCGTTATTGAGTGCAGTTAGGGTTACTGTTTTATATTAATGGTAAGATTTAGCAAATCCTTACTTGGATTAATAGTCCTTCCTTATGTAAGCAGTCTGACTTAGTTCATCAAGTTATTTTTGTGAGCAAGAACGTTCTGAACATGTAAAGAATCTAAGCACTTATGTCCTCAACCGGTTACTGGCATGTAACCTCACTCTTCGTGGCCATCGCAAAGCCCGGCCAAGCTGGGCAGTGCCTTCTTGGGAAGGATGCGCTGCTGTGTGTCGTGGTTTGGGCTGGATTGGCCCAATCCGGCGGAACGACAGGTGCTCTCTCCTCCCACCTCTCTTCGAAGGGAGGCAGGAGAGAGAAAGAGACTTAAGAGTTTAGAAGGAACTAAACTACTATAATGAAATATTAATAATGAAAGAAAATAATGAAATATATACAAAACTGTATCAAGGTCCCAGGATGATGATCACGTCACCAGCAGGCACTGGGGAAGTCCCAGATGGACGGGAACTGGATTCCAGATCTGGATTCAGGATCGGGATCAAAGGCAGACGAACAGACAGAGTCCTCCTCGGATGCTGGTCATTGAAGAAAGAGCTGACCCTTTGATCCCTCAGCTTTTATACTGAGCAGGAGGCAGATGGGATGGAATACCCTGTTGGTCAGTTTGGGGTCACCTGTCCTGTCCGCTCCTCTCCGCAGGGGTGACCCCTCTACGCTTTTCCGCTTCCGACCCTCCAGCGGAGCAAATAACAAAGTTGTCTGGTCTTGTTTGTTACAGCAATGAGTATAAGCAAGAGCCTCTCTGCATACCATTCCTTGGCACCAACTATAAACATGGGTCTTGTCACTCTGAGAGTGAACAGTTTTCTGCACAACGTGCTGTTAATTTCAGCAGTTAAAAGAGGCCTAGCTAAGAAGTAAAGTTACTGAACAGAAAATTGGTTGTTTTACCTCAAACCAGGACACTGTGACTTGTTGGTATCTTAGCAGCTTTGCTAATGTTGTTTATCACAAATGTAGAGCTGCTTAGATAATTTTTTATGATACGCTATGCTTGCATGATATGTTTTTTTTTATTTAAATTTTATTAAAGTAAATAATCAGAAATTCTGAAATGATTAAAAAATAAATTAGATTCTCGTTAGTCATTCTATAGCCTTTGATAGTCTGACAATTTGAATCGTTCCAGCCTGCTAAATCAGAGCATCAAAAAATCACAAAATGTTTTTCATATTTTCCTAGGTCCTTTAATGCTGTAATTTTTAATCTCTGCTTCTAATATTACATTTTACTCAACTTATTAAGAAGACAAACAAGAAACTAATTTTGACAGCTTTGTTACTCTCAATTCAGAGAAAAAGGAACAGATTTTTTTATCTTTGAATGTATGATCTTAAAGCCTGGAACAATTTAAATCACTTTTTAGATACTGTACTCTGTTTAGTAAAATATTTAGTGCTATTATGATAGTGTAAACCATTAGGCTGCAATTACACTAATGCAGCACAAAGACTAATAGTTCTGTTGGAACACAACAGTGATGCATGATTGCCCCATTAGGATCAGAAGTCTTGAAGCACTGAAGTTATTAAAAAATTTAATCACTGTTACAGTCTTGATTTTGTTAGATTGTAATAAAAATATCTTATTTATGGATATAACTACGACTGTGTCAACCTCTAAAAGAAGTATTAAAAAAAAAAAAAAAAGCCTGGTAAATATTCTTTGGATTATGATTATGAGGTCTTTTGCCTTACTGCAGCTGGAAATCCAGAACATCATCTGTACTTTCCTGAAAGTGTTATTTAGGCAGGTTGTACTGAGGCGTGTTTTCAGGACTTAAATAGGGCTGGTTTTACAGGTATTTATGACAGCAGTGTTTTAAAGGTTGCAAAAAATTTTCAGTCATATTGCTGTCTAAATACTCTTTTTCAAAAACACCCAAACGTACACCCAATACATTCATGTAATTCTGAAGACAAGTATAGATGAAAAGTAGGAGGAAATATTTTCTTTTTTGCTACCTTGTTTAGCTTTTAAAGCATTTATTAAGAGAGTTTATATCCACAGTCAGGCTTTCTCAGCAACAGGGGAATAAAAAGCATTTTGAAAATAAAAAGGAGACTGTAAAATTTTTAAAAATGGGATCAGGCACTCGGGAGCTGCATTAACACTGGTAATAACTAACTAGTAAAAAAGAAAACTGATTTCATTTCAAATTGCTGGCATTCCTTTACATTTGTGCCATGTGGGTGTCAGTAGCATATCTGCCTGTGCTTAATATAATCAGAGAAGAGACTGCAAAATGACTGAACTAGTCACCACTGAGCTAATTGCTGGGGACTTAAAACTGCAGGTATTTGAAGATAATTCTCTCTCCAACAATCCATAAACTGAAAAATAGAGCAGAAGAAAATCACTCTCAGCTGACAAATTCATTTGAGAAACTCATTAAAAAGTTTAGAAAGAATTAATTTCTGAGGGTGGAAAGAAAAGGCTGAGTTTTGGGCTGAAAATTATTTGCGTGTAGAATGAGAATGGGTTTGCCTATGGTGAGAGATGAGTGATCCTGGGCTTACCCCGGTTTTGCAGGGATGAATACGCAGCTAGCTGGCTGCCTGGCTGGTGCAGGGGCTGAGCCGCCCTCTGCGCACCTGTGCTGCGGGAAGAGGGTTTGGAAAGAGGGAAGAGAAGCAGAGATCAGAGGGAACATGAAGAGTGAGAAAGATGGGCAGATTGAAAGAGTAAAGAGAAAGTAGGAAAAAGAGAGTGTATGCAATAGAGGCAGAAACAGTGATGTTCCTTACCCTAAGTGATTCCTTGTCATGAGTGGTGGATGAAGAAAATTTTTTTAGTTTTGACAGTTATTAGGTATAGTTAGACAGTGTTGTTCGTGGTGGATAGTTGCTCTTTTTTCTCTTAGTTTGGTTGACTTGTCTTTCACATTCAAAAGTATTTTAGGTCAGTGAGAATAAACTCCAAATTTACACAGATTAAATATTGTTTAACTTGCATTCTCTGAAATATGTGTAAAACATATAGAAGATGTCAACTGTCTGCCTCTGCAACTAACCCCACACTTTAGTTTATGATAAAATTATGTTTTTGATTAATACTGAATAGGGATTTAAAAATGTGTGGGCATGACTATTAAAACACTATCAGTGAGAAAGAGGTGCATTTTAATGCAGAGTTAACAAATATGACTCAAGGGTAGGAGGTATTGCTTTTGAGAAATGATGCAATTTAAATAAGGCACTTGAAAATAACACATTAAATTTCTTTAATGTTATAAATTCTTTGAATTGTGTCTGTTCACTCAATAGCAGCATGTTAGAAGTTAGTTTGTATGAGCTATGGTACAGAAGTGATCTGGACCCTGTTAAAGGTTGCTCTGGCATGGAGGGATCTTTGAAATAATGCAGAAAGGAGCATGAACCTCTGACATCCAGGGTCACATCACAGTCCTTGGATTTGGACCAGCAGCTGGCCACATCCACCAACCACCTGTGGGCTCGGGACTCTGCTGACTGCTATAGAGGATAGCCCTATGGCTGTTAAGCTGCTCCAGTAACACCAGATTCTTAATACCAGGAGAGTGCAGGATTCTTGATTCTGGTTCTGCAGATGATGTGAGGCCAGGGAAAAAAAAAACAAGTAATTGGAAATGTGGGAATGGCAGTGTAGAAAGAACTTACTTTGAAGAGCTGGAAAAGCTTCAGCATCTTCCTCCACAAATTCTATTTAAAGAATCGCAGGCAGAGTACCTCAGTGTACACAACACACGGACTTGTGATGTTTTCTGTGTATTTTAGACAAGTTGGATATTATCTTCCCCCTTATTTGGGATGTTTTCTAACAAGACTTGCCTGCCCTTGTGCAATTGTCTCTTATCTAGATAGTCTGGAAGAACTGCTATATAAAATGAAACAATACACAAGTGCTGTATAAAATACTTCAAGTTGTGTATTAGCAAATGAATGTAAGAGAGTCTTGTCCAGCCTTTTGGGGCAAATCTGGTTCTCCCCCTGTAGCGTATAGAAGCACCGATAACAACTTTATTTTAAGAGAAGCTCGGAGTGAATCTGTACTTGGGAAGTGGCTTCAGCTGTCTGTGCCTTGGCTTTGGCTGCATGCTCTGGCTGTTGCCCACAGTGGCTGTTGTTGGGTTTTGAAGCTCTTAACTGGCCTGTTACGCTTTGCTGTTTCAAATGAACTCTGGCTTCGAATACTGTACCTTTCTGAAGCTTGATCTTTTGCGGCACTCTTGCAGGTTTTTGGGGTTTTTTTTTTGCCTGGTTTTCTAGAGGAGTGAGGTGGATATGGCCACATTGGTGTCTCCAGGGCACTCCTTAACTGTTGAATGTGTTGCTGCATTTTGACTACATTTGATGAGGTGGGACAGAGTTTCAAAGATACTAAGTTTCTTGGAGTACAGCTACACAAGTCTGTGTAACTGATTTAACCGAGCATTAGAGAGATGTTACACGTGCCTGATGGGGGAATCTTTGTTAAGACACCAGAAAAACTCAAAGAGAAGACATGAAGCTGTAGGCAGCCCAGGTGTTAGTGGTGCTGCTGAGGAGATGCCGCTGGCTGTCCCCAGTGCCACTAGTGCTTGCCCTTGGCTGGGCTGCAGGTCAGGCTGGTGCCCCTCGCCTGCCGCTGCCCCGCTGCTGCGGCCCCGTGTCCCATCCTGTGCACCCTTCCCAAACGCAGCTGGGAAGATGGCACTGGCTGCCCTGGGGCACACACTGGCCTTAGGCCCACCCAGGGATCTGGAAACTTCTCATTTGTCTGCCGCACCTCTGCGCTCCTGTCCGTATGTGTGGTATTCTTCCCAGGCTGCGCACCGTCTGTCCGTCTGCTGTGTCCCTGGGATACCCCCGCGTGCGTTGCTGGTGTCTTGTACTAGCAGAGCTAATCTTAGCGATGTCTTTCTTCATTCCAGTTTAACGCAGTTAGTTAGGATTTTTGAGTACTTTGACTTGTTTTTTCTCAAATACCAGCTGTCAGAAGCACACATAGGTCTCATGAAACAGGTGCAGTTTTTGAACTGATTTAAATGAAGAAGAGAGAGACATTTGGTAAATATTAATTGGCAGGCACTCTGAGTAAGGACAGCAGACAAAATGGAAAAAACATGAGTTTGGGAGTGCCTCACAAATGGGATTTCTTTTTTAAAAAAATATAGTTTCTTTATATTTTTTTTAAAGAAAACGGGAAGGGGATGCAGACATCATTTGGTTCTGTTTCTGCGGAGCCCTTCCTGAGGCTGTATCCCTTTGACACATTGAGTGGATGGGAGCATTTGTTAATTAATTGTGTGGCACCTCACAGCCATTATCTTTTTCATCAGTGTTGTTCTTGGTTTTGATTCCTTCTCTGTCTTCTAATATTTGAAAGAAGCAGTAAAAATGCTAATGCAGGAAATAAACGTGGAGAGGTTTTTTTTCTCCAAGTAGCATGCTTTGCACAAAGCGTACCTGAGAAGTATTGAACATGAAGTGAATACAGGAGTCCCAGCCCATTTTAAATGGTTTTGTGACAACTATATTACAGTTTCCCTAGCTATGGACCTACCTTACAAGAAATATTTGTAGACGAAATTTCATGGACAGAAGTAAAGTAAGGAAAATGTTCCTTTATTCTCTGATGATGCTGAAGTCTAAAAAATATTATTGCCTGCATGAACAATCAGAAAAAATATTATTTATACTAGCCGATACATTACTACACATTTTTCAGTGTGATTTTTGTTTATTACTGACTGAAATAAGAACGTTGACATTGGAAAGAACGCTTTGTGTCCAGACAGCAAGAAGGATATGGATTGCATCAGCCTCTTTCCCCCTTGTGACTGTTCTTCGTTTGCGGACTAAATCCTCCAGTATTTGTGTGCTCAGAGTCTCACATGGAGCACTTCAACACAATGCGCCTGCTTTGGGGAGCGGGAGGAATGGCGCACTTTTAACAAGTGTCCTTGAGGCAGAGAACAACAGGAAGGCACGTTATGGCGCATCCTCCTTTATTTATGCATACGGAGTGCAAGGTAACCTGCACCGGGGTCTGCCACGGGAGAAGGCGCAGCAGTGTCATGGAGCTCTGAAAGTTCAATTAAAAACAATGAAAGACGTGCAGCTTCTCCGTATCTGCTCTGCATAATGGCGACTGGTTTTTACAGCGCTTGGACGCTCAGTTGTCGTGGGATTTAGTGAAGGACATGGAAAACAAGTGCATTTGCTGTACCTACTTCCTGCTGATAGCCTGGAAATGGAGCAAGTCAGAGAGAAATGTAGCTTTTTGGATCATTAAAAATCCATTTTCATTAAAAGCCAAGTATTGCAGTGACATACTTATTTATACATTCATCCCCTGTCTGTCTATGCCTTACAGATAGAGTGAAAAGAGAGCCTTTTCATAACGGCTTTAAAGCCTAAATGAAAGAAAAGCATTCTATTTACCTTGAATTACTCACGTGGCATACTTGTTTGGTTTTTTCACACTGTATTGGATGGCAATTACTTTGCATTCTTTCTTTACCACCAGTTCCTTTTGTCCTATGTATCTATCATTTGTTTTTATCTATATCTTCCACCTATCTATCTATTTCCTCTTTGTGCTTAGAGTTGGTTGCAAATTATATTTGTGATGCAGGGAGCTTTCAATCTGACTGTCTTGATATTATTTTATGCAACCGTGACTACCGTAAAAATTGGCTTTACTGCCTCTTTTGTGTTATTGATTCAAGCCCATTTCAGAATTAACTTGTTTGGAATGATCTGGCAATGTTGTGTGCCCCAGGTCTTCTCAGGAAAAATTCATATCTCATAACTAAATGCAATAAAATGTTCAAATAAATCTAAACACAGTTATATTTTGAATTTAGATGAAAACCTTATGGAGTCAATCAAATATATAAGGCGTGTGTAAGTTTTAGTTCTAGGCTTGCAAGTACTGTATTGCAGAAAAAAAAGTATTCAGAGACCAACTTTTTCCTAGAGGTCTGTCCCTTATGTATGCTTTATGAAACACCTAATCACATCATTCATGTTTCCATCCTGAATTGGATGGACATAATTTTGACATTTTGACTGTAGGACTGTATCTGTAATTTGAGATTATTGCCTTAATTCATTTAGGGATTCAGTCTTTCAAATCTTAGCGTTACATTTGTCCTCATGGTTAGGTAGAAATATTTGTGTGCTGACAGTCAGTGGAAAGTGATCTACAAAAATAAATCTTCCCTCATTAATGGCTTGACTGGTCAATTTTGAACTTTCTGTTACAAACAGAGAAAATTAAATGCTAGTATAAACAGGGAAATTTATAATATGAGCTAATTGTAATGTTAAAATGCCCAGGTGTTAGAAATTGTTTACTGACGTCAGATCCCAGTCCCGAATATCTTTAAATGACCCATAAAACCAGTCGTATCCTGAAAAAGCTCATCTCTGATGAGAGGTTTTTTTCAGGTACTTGAAAAAGTAAAGTACACTTTGAGTGACCCGATAATTTTAACATTTTTATTCTACAGCCATCCGGACTCCTCTGCCCAGAGTCCCACCACGAGGACAGCATCTCCTGAGTTGCAGGTTTCAGGTGTGGCAGTGTGCCCTGGGCTGGTGACAGAGGCCAGGGAGCCTACTGGCACCTGTGCAGCCCTGACCCACCTCCCTGCTGCTGCTCACTGCCCTGGGCTCACTGTGGGAGCCGATCGGGGTTTTTTGCCTGGTGGAAAAAAGCTGTATACCAGCCACCCTTTAAAATATTTTGGCGGTCATGGATCTGGAATACAAATTCTTCCTTTTTGTTTCCCTTTATAGCCTTTTTCCTGACTGGTCTCTCTTAGTTCTTTACTAATCTTTTTATTGTCTTTCAGAGTACAGAGCCTTTCTTGAGTGTGTATATTAAATACGTGGAGAGGAAAAAGCTACCCAGCATGAGTACAAAACAGATGCATGTATATTCTGAGATGAGTGCATTATGGATAAAGAACTATTATAATTCTTCCCACATTCGTGTTTCCATCTACTTATGAGATATATACGTGTGCCTTGTTAGCAATGATGTTATAATGCAAAAGCTAAAGTTTTCATATCAGAGGAAACATATATTGTTAAATGAGCTGAGAACATTCTCCCAAGGGTTAGCATTTCTCTTGTACATGTGAAATCCTACTGAAATAAATGGCCCTATTATTTTAATTGGATATTTTGGTATTAGAACATCTTTCTTTGTACTGTGGTAAAGAACCTTCTTTTTCTTCCTTCCCCGAAAATGTGAAATGAACAAACACAGGCGATGCATTAAAACATTTATGACTTCAGCGGTAGAAGACTATACCAATACACACAGATGCACATACACATGTTTAAATTAATTCCATATTTTATGATGTATCCTTCCATTCTCTCTGAAAATATACAAATAGTGTTTCTACTTTTAAAGTAGGTACCATTAACATTTTGCTTTGTCCAAGGCACTTAAAAAAAAGAAGAAAAAAGGTACTGTTCTTTAATCAGAACACAGTAGAAATTTTTCAAAAAGGATGGTATCTGTTTAATAAATGAATTAATACATGGGCTCTAACACTCCTAACAGCTGTGAATAGACTTCAGTTTTTCAAATGCTTGGACTATGTGCTTAATTTGCCCCTATGAATGAGGGATTACACAATACAATAGATTAAACTTCTGTGGACCATTCTAATCTGTATTGTAGAAGATCACAGAAGTAAGTGAGGAACTCTGTTTATCATGTTGTGATCAAAAGCACAATAGAGTAGAAAATTTTCTGTGAACAAGGGCTTGAAAACTAATTTGTTGGTATGTTTGTTTCCTCTCTTTTCTGCAGCTGTTCAATTACGAACTGTTAGTGCTGGTCAGAAAACCAAATATCTATTCTCTAGGGTAGCTACATTGTACTCCAATGTTTGAAGATTTGGTTTCCTTTATAATTGGAATGAAATATTGATATTTTTTTTTTTTCCTTTAAAGGAATTTTTCTACTCCTCCATCTGAATACTGGCTGAACATGCTCATGTATGTATGCACTGTGTGTTTAATATATGGATACAGTAATAATATAGACCTGAAAACAACATTAATTGCAATTACAGAGGCAAAACAATTTTTTATCATACAGAAAAGGTCAAGGAATTATTTGTTATTAACAAAATGAGAAAATTATAGGGTTAGAGTTTATTGGATTTTTTTATTTGCTTTTTACCAGGTCTATTTTATAACAACAAATAAGCTTTGAGGGGAAAAATGCTTGTAGACCAACTAGTTACCAAAACCTGGATAAACAGCCCTTTTAGAAGTCACCAAATATTGCTGTCTGGCCCTCCACTGAGGGAGGATCCTGTGGCCATGTGTGGACGAAGTCTGCTTAGCTCAGCTTCGACAACTCTAATGCGAGATGGGGGTCTTTGCAGGCACCAGCATCTCCCATGTGCAGTTTGCAGAGGGATGCTGGCTTCAATTATTAGCATCGCGTGCACATGTAACTAAATATATACTGGTCATCTGTTTATTACCTAGGAGAAGAAAATACAGCTGCAGTGACAAGCACTGAATTGTCTTGTTCTGGGTGTTTCTCCCCTCACTGGAAATGACGGATTTTGTTTTTCATCTCTTCACACAGAATGATCTGCTATTTTCAGCAAATTAACGAGATAACTTGCTACTTACAAACAAAGTAGGTCAGAATTGCTCTAGCGTAAATTGCAGAAGCTTTCTGGAATTAGTGCTGCTTTCCCCGTTCTCTTCACCGGGAGCCTGTTTCAGTGTGTGCAAACCTCCTGTTGGGTGCTGCTCTCGCAGAGTGCCAAGGGCTTCCCGGCTTGAGCCCACCACTGCGGGGCCGCGCTGCCAAAGCACGGGGTGCCTTGTGGCGCCGAAACCTTGGCACAGCACATCAGAGCAAACAGAGTCTTGCAGCTGTTTCCATAACAACACACTTGTTAGAAAATAAATATTTGCTCCACTTTCACAATCGTCATTTTGCGAACAATTAATTGATATTAATGTTTTTCCCCTCTTTGTGTTTGAGAGCATTTTAGAAATAAGCCAGAAGTGTTTACGGGACAATGCAGCATCTGAGACCATTGCAGCTGACTGTGCCCTGCCATGGATTCGGGCTGGTGAGGAGCAGGAGCTGGTAAAAAGCTCCCTGTTTTTTGTTAAAAGGCAGATCAGATCCTGATCTGCTCTATAGAGCGCTCTGGGAAACAGCTGTGTTCATGGATCTGGGAGCAGTCAGCAGTATGGCTGGTGGGAGAGCGGGGCAGGACGGGGCTGTGGAATGGGCACAGCTTCAGGTGGCCCTTCGCTGACATCCTCTGCCACCAAACCCAGCTCTTGGATGTCCTCCAAACTCTTACTGCCATCCCAAATAGCTTAGTGATCCATGTCAATCCTCACAAGTTAAATCCCAAGAGTGGGAAATGTACTGAGGTAGTCCTGTAATAGTGAGTGTACTTTTGTCTCTATTTTTGTAATTTTGGGCTGGTTTGGATTGGATAATCATGGATAAATGTGTAAAGGATGGTTATTTCCTAATATTTCTTGTAGTACCTGCTCATTTCAGTATTTAAAAAACTGTGAATTCTGATTTTTAAGAAATCAGTTGCTTCAAAATTCCTGGAATTCAACCAGTGATACAGTCATTCAGATTTATAAATCTTTTTGGAGCATATGTAATTAGTTTCTTAATAGAGGAAGGTTTTCTTGTGGAAGGAAATTTTTAGCTACTTGCCACTGGTTTTCTATCTGAGGTGGAAGCCTGTGTGAATAAAGACTTGTAGAAAGCAGGCCAAAAGTTCAGCCATGGCAGCATTAACAACCGCCATAACTACTGTCACGCAGTTCAGTCGTATTTTCTTATCTTGATCTATTCTGCTAGCATGACACACTGATATCACACAAAGCCGAAATGTGCTTTCCTGCCCTGTTTGGATTCTTCTATATTGCACCCACCAGTGTGGCATCTGTGTGCCATAAACATCATGACTAGCATCTGTCATTTGTCACGATAAGTGAAACTGATGTTTGTCGCCAATGTAAATGAGGGACCAAACACAACACAATTGCCAACACAAGACCTTTTGACAGAGCTGTGTGCTGTCGCAGTTGTTATTGCATCCCATTCAAAGCAGGGATTACTGAAGTGTTTGAGTCCTTGTTTAACCGTGGTTCATCTTTCAGCATTATGAAAAGTCTCTTATCTATCAGCTGTTAATCCAGAGTGACACAGTATAAGAGCAGTTCTAGAGCAAAACTTCAGCCCTAGGGGACCAGGAATAGTTGAGCTGACCCTTGCTGCTAAACAGGCAGTAGTATTTCTCCACTGGTTTAAGGGAAGAAAAACCTGTACACTGGAGAAAGAATTAGTGACAGCAGAAAAATAGGCCCACTTTAAAGGATTGGGGTTTTGCAGCCTATGTGTGTTTGCATTGAATAGGAGATCAAAGGAAAATATTTTCTTTCTCTTTCCTCCCTCCATCCTGGAAGTGTGTTTAATGCCGAGAAGTGGCTGTTCTTACTGCAGGACTTTCATTAAAACACTGTAGAACTTGCAAAAGATGGAGAAATTTGACTGAAGGAGAATAGATCTTCGTCTTTGGGATTCTCATCGTTCATACTGTGCAAATACTTTCTGAAGATGCTCTGAGACATTCTTGTAATTTGATATACACAATGAGCTAAGTGAATACTGACCGACTGAGGAAGGTGAATGAAAAGGGCACAGATCAATTTGATAACGATTAATTTGCTTAATGTCAATCTTGTGCTTTTAAATTTGTTCATAGAGAATTTTTCAATTACATTAGGATTGCTGCAAGAAGCAGGATTAGAGAAGAAGTATTCAAATTGATGAACTACCTAACACGCATGGGGGCCATCTTTTGTTCTTGTTTCTGCATATCACATGTTTTATATAGGCTGAGCCTGTAACAAACTTAAAAACTGTGCTTGATCCAGGGGGGTCTTTTTGTATACAAGTAGGACAAGCCTGAAGATTGCTATACAATTAGACTGGTAAATCAATATGTTGATATAATATAGTGAGATAATGTAATGTTAATCTTGCTAGAACCTAAACATGGCTTCTTTAGCACCCAATGGCTCTATCAACCAAACAAAGGAGTTCTTTATTTAATAGTTAGCCTGCTATTTGTATTGCTAGTCTAACCACTAGAGAGAAACAAGGCCACATACCCAAAGCTAGTAGATGTTGTTGAATATTGACTTCAATATTGATGTAGTTGGAAGTTAGGGTGTTTTGTGGCCTTTTTTTATATTTGTGTTTTAATTTAACAAATTAGGAAGAAAAGAATGTTTGCATCCTTTCAGGACTTATTATGAACATGAAGCATGGAGTATCAATAAAGAGTGGTGAGTGCCGGATGGGCAACAGAATAGTGATGGGAGCTGAAGGGCAGTACAATTTACTTTGCAAAATGAAGTGGACATAAGGGAAGTAATGAATTCTTGTGGTAAAGTGTTTGAGTTTTGAGACCACATTTAAAATCTGTCCTGTGAATATGGTCCTTCCAAAACCTCTCTGAAAAATGACTGACGTTATATTCCTAGAACACTGGTAGACATCATAGTCTTTGTTCTTTACATCTATCCGTGCTGGATTTTTCCCTGGGGCAGAATCTGTGTCTTTATCTGCCTTTTGATGGTGTATGTTGAAAGTTCACATTATGAATAGTGTAGGGGCTGGATAAGGTCAGAACAGGAGGAGAGAGCTGTTACAGTAGGGTGAATATTGAATCAAGCGACACAATGCATGGAGAAAGAAAATAAGCCCTAAAACATAGGAGCATAGTCTTGAGGAAGGGCCCCTTTGGGTTTGCCATCCAGATGCACCTGGGTCATACAGCATCTCAGGCTGGGAGAGCTGGGGAAGCCTCTACCCCACTCCTCCATGAGCCCCAAAATATGCACCTGCAGCACACCTGGGCCCTGCCATGTGTGTTGCTGGTGATGCAGAGATGCCTTTAAATCCTCAGAACAAATCTGAAGAAGTTCAGCTGGTTAAAGGCCACCTGGTTGAAGAAGGACTGGAGGACCACTCAAGGGAACCACTGGAGCCACAGGTATTGTAAATACTGGGAGTCTGAACAGGGGCCAGGCACTGAGCTGCACTAGGGCCTCTCAGGGCCACATAGCTGTATTTAACTTCTCCTGGGGAGCACAGGGACTTGCTGCCCATCTGCTGGTATAGCCAAGTGTACCTTGCAGGATGCAAGTACACCCTGCAGGATGCACCCAGGCCAGTCTTGCAGGAGCCGCTTGCAGGGAGGAGACCTGGTGGGAGATGGCTGTGCTGGGTGTCAGCTGCTGGCTGGGCTCCCCTGGCTCGGGCCAGGCACAAATTCATTGTTTTCTGCATGTTAGGGACCAGGAACTCAGAAGCTGGACAAAGGCACATGGTGGTTACCTACCAACCCCAGCAGAGCAGGCAATGGACAGCAGGACAGCTGAGACCCACCTTACCAAAAACTGAAATGCAAAACTGATTGCAGCCGTGTGAGTATGTGAGTGTGTACAGTCTACATATGTACAATCTCAAGCAGCGACAGTGAGACTTATAAAAATAATCCCGCTGTTGTCAAAGTGGGTTAAATATTGGGCCAGATGAATTGATTAATTCTCAGTAAATGTTTCAAAGAGGAATTGTTGAAACTTCGGTAAAGCCCATCAGGCTGGCTTGCTTTGTCTCTTCAACAGTGATGCACAGCTGAATTGTCTTGTTAGGGAATATCTACTCTGAATGTCCTTTCAGAGGCTCTTTGGTGTCTGATTTTTAGGTCTGTCTACTTGTTTATTGAATTTTGTTATTTTCATCTAATATCTGAATTGGTGGCATTGGCAAGGAAAAGCAGTGGGGACAGAAAATGAGATTGCTTAGGCATTTATAAGGTGACCTAGAGAGGCAAATTTTGGACTTATATTCCTGAAATATTGTTTGAATATCTCATATCACACGGTGAGAGCTTTGCTCTTGGCTTAAAAGGGAACAGGATGGATTCCTGAGCACAGGGTTTTGACTAAGCTGAGCTGTTTGTGGTTCTTGATAAACTGCTGAGGAAAAGGTGGGACCTCTGCTCTCCCAGGCCTTCTCTGTATCCAGAACTGACCCGGCAGCAGCTTTCCTTATTTTCACTAAAATTCATGGGTGGAAAAGATTCTGCACATGGCACATGTGCAGCTGAGAGGGCTGTGGAGTAATGTGAAGGAGGCAATCCTGCAGGAGAGCGCTGCTTTTTCAGGAAACCTGTTTCTGCTCTGCCTGGGATGCCGTGGGCTGCCAAACCATAATGGCAGTGCAGGGGAGGTCATTTCACTTTCTGTGGAAATAGATAAATAAATGGTGTACTTATTTGATTATTTTCTTTTTGAACAGCACATTGGCTGTGCGAATATATGTTAGAGCTATATAGCCCATTCATTTTCCCTTACTGCAAGTACACTTTGGAAAATTAATAGAGAGCAAGTAAAGCCGCAGCTCCCAGAAGAAGATTAGAAGAAAAAACGGACATCCTTTAAAGCAAAACATTAATTCTAACAGTATTTGAAATATGCATTAGATGAATTTACATATTTTTGTAATGTGAAAAACAAAGCGGTTTTTTTGTGAATTTTTCTTTCGGGTCCATACTTTCTTTTGGTTTATTTTCCTTTTAACTTTCAAAATAACAGGTACCTTGTTTCAAATGGGGGCCTCTAAACAGCGCTAGATTTGGGAGTGTCGAAGCTTACTCCAGAATATGGAATTTCTGTTAACTTTTGCTGGTTTGAATTTCTGAAAGTGGGATTCTCAGTTTTCTACTTGAAATCTCCTCTTAAAGTCAAGCCCTCAGTGAAATAATTTCCTTTTTATGCCCATTATTTGTGCTCAGAAGCACATCCCAACCTATCACAGACATAGTTAAGGCAATTTAAGTTTAATGAGCCAGACTTTCCCCCCCAAAGAAGAAGGATACTACTAGCAGGTTTATATTTTATGATATTTATATGACTTGTTTTTAACTTGAAGGTGCCCACTTACAAAAATCGTGTATCTTATTCACTAGTGATTTTGTTCCATTGTGCAGTGTCATTTTCCTCTTTCTTCCTTCTTTCCGACCCCTTTTCCCCCTCTTCCTCCTCTTTCTTTTCTTTGTTCTGTACTCTTTTTATATTTTGTATAGATTTCCCTCCCCTCTGACACTTTTACCATTTTAAAGCATAAAATAGGGCCTCTCTTCTCCTTCTGCAGCTGCGACCCCATCCCCTGCTGTACCAAATTGACACTTCTGCGAGCGGTGGCTCTAGTCAGTCACTCGAAGGCTGCTGCTTTCACAAGTGTTGATTTAGTGCAGCAGGGGATGATGTGCCAGCTGTAAAATTCAGACAGAAATAATAATAATAAAACTACCCTATGAGAAGTCTTTTAATAGGGGAAAAAATAAAGGGGGGTGGGGACAAGAGGTGGGAATGAGAGGAGGGTAGGAAGGTGCCAGGTGGGGGGAGGAAGGGGAGCAGAGGTCCCTGCGGGGCGGTGGGGTACCCGGCCGCCCAAGGGGCAGCGGGATGGGTGGGAGAGCAGCCCATGAACAAATGCTTGTCCTCCTCCTCCTCCCCATTCTTGCTGCTTACAAGAAACTCCTGTGACTGACAGGGCAGAGTGGTGCCGCATCAGCACGCCGAGGTTTTGTGTTTCTAGCAAACTGGAGAGTTATTTTGGGATAAAATCCTGGTGGCAGCGGATGGAGGATTTAAAGTATGACTAAGGGAGTGAGGGGCACCTGTGCTCTGGAGTTATTTAATATTTGCAAATACAACTTTTGGACAACAAGATATTTGATATTTTCATTCTTATGTTATGTATTGTATGGCCCATGTGTGTACAGGCTGAAATTTTTAGAAATATACAAATAGCATGTTGTTATTTAAAGCACATAAATCAAGAGTTCCTTCTAAACCAGCCCTGATTTACCCTCAGTAATATTCCTAGAGGAAATCTTATACAACTTGTTGGTGTTAAAGTATTTAATAAGAAGTTGTATTTCTGCTGTAGAGCTAATAGGATTCCTTAAAGCTTCTGATGGCCTAATATTTTCTAATGCGGTCTCCAAATGTTTGGAGTAATGTCTGTTCATCCCTATTGATTTATTCTTGCTAAGTTCCTCAGGTATTTTCATAAGGGAAGCAAGGTCCTGGCTTTCCATTCAGTCACGGGTTGTGTGGCAGAGACCACGTCTTCAGAGATGCCAGCACGGCCACAGTGATGAGCTGATGTAGCACATCTGCATGGCACGAGGTCTGTGCCCTCCACTGGTGCTACTGGGCAGCATTAGGCTGCACACTGATGGCATCACTGCAGTGGGAATCTCCCTCTTCCACGCAGGACAGCAGCTCATCCAGCCTTCCTTAATGCCTTGCTGCTGCACAAAAGGAAAACCATACTGAGGGGGCTCAAGCTGCTAGATTGAGAGAGGCTCTTAGCACACTTTTTTATAGCTGTTGCTGTTGGAGCAGCCCTTCACCAGTCACCAAAAAAAAAAGAGAAACAACCTTTTTCATCCAAAATGAAATGATCCTGAAGTTTTGTCTTAGCAAGAAAAAGTTGAAAAAAATCATTGTAGGTTATATTTACTGATTACTTTTTTTAATTTTCATTCTCAGCCACTGACCCAGAAAATCAATTATTTCCATGGCCCTAATATTTAACTGTCCATCAGTGATCTGGAGCAGTGAATGAAATACACAATGGACTAAATATCGGTAGAGACATAAATGTATGATAAGACAGGACGATTTCAAGATGGATGTGCAAAACATAATTCAGAGTACACTTCCTAAAGTAAGTTCAGCATCTTTTTTTATTGTCTACGAGTCAATATGACAGACTTATATTCATTAAGACTGTTCAGTGTCAGGTGGGTTAAACTAAATAGGAGTTAGTGCAGGAAGATGTGTGGTTTTGACCAGGGACCAAGATAGTAGCTCTGAACTAACATAGCATGTCCTTGTCAGTGGAGAATTGAAAGGTGCTAATACATGTGTAACAAACACTATTTTTTGTTTAAATTTTATTATACATGACATTTGCCAGGTTTGTGTTGAGAGCGTGGAAATTTTCAAAGACTCTTGGGAAGCTCTTTTCTTATAAGTTTATTTCAGACCATAGGTTTGGGTTGTCTTTAAATTAATGGAAAATAAGGACATAAAATTAAGCATGTACTTGAAAACTGGTGGATTGAGGTCATATTTGGTAGGTCTTGGGAAAAATTTCCATTGTCTGAAAAGTATCTGCTTTTCAGTGTTTAAAGAGGTGCTTTGTAATAGGCTTTCACAATGATCACCTTTGTAATCTTGTTGTTCATCATATTAATTGAAGAAGCTTCTTTCTGATAACCTTTGGCTGCTCAGGATGTTCCCAAAGCATCAAAGGCTGAAGAAACTTAGAAAGAGAAAAGACATAATGGATCATTCAGTCCATTTTTCTGCCAATGCAGGATTATCTCATAGAGAACATTTTTTAGTGTTATGTCAACTTTAGTTTTTAAAATCCCAAGTGAAAGCTTCCATATCTCTCCTTGGGAGACTATTTCACAAGCTAATACATCTCACTGTCAGGAAGATTTTCCCGATACTCTATTGAGCTTAAGCTTTTTCTTTCCATTATTTCTAGTTACATCCTTTTCCCTTGATGGCTTTTCACACTTCAAATACTTATAGATTATTATATGTTTCCCTTAAGAAGTTGTTCTTGAAACTTTCTTCAGTTTATCAATATCTTTTTGGTTTTTAAAAACCCACCTAAGACCTCCTGGACTGCGAACTACACTTACTATCAAACCAACTACAGTCAGATGATCACCACAGCATTTTCTTCAGGTCCTTTTCCTCAGGGTCCAACAAACATAGGAGATTCTATCTGAGAGAAATCTGATAAATAGAACATTTTCATCAGTTATTTGAGATAGGTCCCTTTCCTTTCTTTCTTCTTCTTGGTGCACAGCTCTTATGGCTGTTGTGAGTGAGGACCTCTGGCTGTCAATTGGTTCTTAATCTCTCACCTCTTGGTGTTCTGCTCCACAGAAAACCTACATCCTTCTTAGTCTTTGTAGTTCTGCAGCTCACACAAAATTCACTTCATTCTTGTTAAATGCAACTGCTGTGGTCAGGGCTCAGGATATTTCCAGGGAAGCAGAAGGCAGGAGAAGGAGGGTGATGCTCTACTCTAGTTTGCGGTCTGGTTTGGAGGTCCTAGATTGGATTTTACCTTCTTATTTAGGAGAAACTAAAATACGTCCATGCAGGCAAATGCAGAGAGCTGTAGCTGGTTCCCAGGTGGACTTACTAGCCTGGACCAGTCCTGTGTCTTTGCACAGTTCAGGGTTGCAAAAGGGGGGGCCAGCCCATGCCAGCTCTGAGTGCAGGCAGGCCGGTGCATTACTGGCACTTAGAGACCGGCTCTGCTTCTCTGTGCATCCTTCCCCTGCTGTAGAAGGGAAGCAGTAGCAGTCCCCTGCTGCATGCTGATGATGTATAGACCATCTACTATAGGTAGGTGGAAAAATTTGTTTTCCTTTTAATGCAACTTAGATGGTTGTTATTATTACTGATGAGCGTTAGTTCTGTCTTGCAGAAAAGGGAAAGAAACTGAAATGGCTTACATGGTTTTTGATTGTCGTTGCTAGCTCGGTTTTCTAAGGAAATGTCATCTGTCTGTCAGATTCTCTCATTACTTTTGAACACAATGCACAATTTCACAGCTGAGTCTCGTGGTGGTAGAGTTCATCCCACAATGGCCCTGTGTGGTGGATTTGAGATCAGCTGGGGCACTTTCAGGTGTCCTGGCTGGCAAGCGTGGTGTACACCTGAGGGCATCACGGCTGGCTAACACTGGAGCAGCCCAGGAAGGTTTTGGAGAGGCAGTGTGGAGCAAGAAGGCATGGTAGGCAGTTTGGGCACTTGTGGGTGAGTCACAAGGCAGAAAGTAGTGTTTTTCTGCTCAAAGAACTTGAGCCTTTCCCGAGGATTTTTCAGACTGTTAGACACCCAGTGCCTGTCTAATTGTTCTCCCAGAATCAAACTCACATTGATTTCTGTTGACACGCAATGCTTAGGATTCCAGTTGTATTGCTGAGCTTAAGATCTCTACATTTCACAGAGGCTTACCTGCCACAGCCGTCTGCTGCCTTCTCAAGTTTTGAGCACAGAGTTTCCCCGAGAAGTGTGCGGGGTGGAAATGCCACTCCAGGTACCCTCGTAGCCTTTGTAGGTGCTACTACCTACCAGGTTGTTGTTTCTCCATCCATTTCACAGGGAAAGCCTGTGCCTGGTGTGCTTATTCCCAGGTCTGCGTCTCTCAGAATGGCAGCTTTCTTCTATCCCCTTCCTTTTGATTATTCCAAAGCATTTTCCCTAGGTCTTTTTGCTGATGTTTGCCTAAGATAATTTGCCTAAGAGAATTTTTATTTTATTCCTTTTTGTGTGTCTACTTTCTAGACACTGTTATGTAAGTAAGCTTTACTTATGCTTGCAGTGTTTTGCAGATTCACATCTTCCACAGCGCATGACAATGAGATTTACTGCCTGATACAGACAATTCAGTGCCTTTATTTCTATATTTAATCTTACCGAGATTACATTCAACTGTGTTTCTAAAACAGGTATAAAGAACAATGTTTACTAGCAAGTTTCCCTTAGCTTCTTTTCATTGGGAAACAGAATAAAAAGAGTAATGATATTGCACTTTCCTGACTACTCTGCCTGACTGATTCACAGGGTATTCGCTCTTAACATGTTGTAAGAGTTAAAAAAAAAAAAAAAAAAGTGTCGAACTTTTTTTGGCACCCAGCTACAGTAGATCCTGTTAGAAGAAACATATGGCCTCACACTAACAGTGTTAAAGCACTGCTAAAGTATTGCATGCATGACATTGACGAATTTCCTCCAGGCTTTTTGTTTTCTGTGCTATTAAGCATTCAAAGTCCAGTATTTCATTACCACTGATGATACGGAGAGCCTTATTGACATTCTATCCATCTGTTCATAACATGCATTATTAAATGTGAAGCAACTAGTAGGTAGGAGTGCACTTGCCAGCTGTACAATGAATTCTCAGCAGTTTGGTGCCCTCTATAAATTTTCCAGTATTCTGCCAGTTTCTCAACATAATTTGCAATGGGGATTTTTTTTTTTTTTTGGATGCTGCACATCGTACAGAGAAAAGTTGCTTCAAAAGAATTGTCTATTTCGTTATCCTTAATGTGTCATCTTTAGATATAGTTTCAAAAAGCCGAGGAGTCTTTTAACATACAAGGACAATCTGTGATAACAGATCTCACTAACCACAGTTTTGTGGGTTTTATTCTCCTACAAGCAAATCTGCTGCATTACCTATGAACAGGACAATGGGGCACCAATGAGTCACCCTATTCATATATTTTTGGAACCCAGAGGAATTGGTTTGACTATTTACAGAATATAACAGTTGGTAGTTGAATGTTTTATTTTCATTCCCAGTTGGTACAATATGTTCACAGCTGATGCTAATGGCTTGCCCATTTGATATCACATATGGTCCACTATTTGGGTCTCCTAAAGCTTTCTTTTGTGGTCAGGCTGCTTTAAAACTCTCATATATTTAGGTTTTTTTCTGTCTGCTGGGAAGATGACTATGAAACTCTGAAACTTGGCATCAGTAGAGAAAATCGGCAATTCTGTTGATAGAGTCAAAGAATTTGGGTCAAAATGTCCAAGAAAGAGTATTTTTATATAAAATTAAATACAAATGAATGCCTTAGTAGATCATGTGAAATTTTAAAAGAAATGTCCTTTCATCTTTCCTTGTCTTTGAAGCTGTGATTGAGTTACCGTCATGTGTTTCAGCACCATTGAGTGTCGTCAGGACTACTTTATGTGGGTGTTCAGTTGCACTGGGAACAATTTATGGAGAAATTTGTATTGCTCAAATCATTATTTGTATTTTTATTTGGATATTACTTTTCTGGTAACATTTTATGAAAGGAGATGACCTGAAAAAGCAAAGTAGTTTTTCCTTTGGTTTCTAGAATAAGAGCATAAGAAAAGTGAACTAAAACAATATAAGAGCAAAAATTAAAATGACAAGCCTGTCTGAAGTTCTTATCCTATGATACACAAGTGTTTATACTGACTCTAAAACGTAACTGATAAAGCCACAATCTCATAAAAAGATTATTTCTAAAACTATTGCATTACCCTCTGAGAGCTGAAATTCTCATTTATTCATAGGAGTAGATCATAATAGCTCTAATTCCCTGAGAAGTGGGCATTGTATGATAATTGAGCAGACTAGTACATTAATTGTCCTCCACTTCACCTCTAGATGTTTAACTCCTTATCTAGTCAACCAGCAAACAATAATACTCGCTTATTTGTGCCTTACTGTTCAAATAATTTTTCTAACTGGGTAATTTATTTGAAATAAAGCAGAATAAGTGTATTCATGTGGAAGGGACATTGAAATCATGTTAGATTAACATATTGAATCCCATTTGTTGGTATGATAGGGCTTTTATGGTTGTATTTTTCAGGCATACAACTTTAGCTGAATAACAGCAATGTGATTTTGCATGCAGGACTATTTCTCTAATTAATGGGATAGATTTAGCAGTTCTTACCGCATGGCTACTGCTTTCTCATGGCCTCTCCGTTCTTTCTCATTGATGCTTGTTAGGAGAGCAGGTAAGTGCGTGTTGGAAGTGGGGTGTGTGCCTGCGACATCTGGTTCCTGTCGCTGGACTGAATGAGGCAACTGGTGGTAGGAGAGAGGCTCTGGCTTGTTTAGTTTAAGATGAAAATGCGCATGTTGCTATTTTAGACTCAGCCCCTGGAAGGAGATTGAAATGGACCTGAAGTAGGAGGCTTCTTCAAGTGAATAAAGTCAGTATTCATCCTGGAGCACTACAGAGGAAACTAAAGTTTTCTCTTCGGGGTGGGGGTGTAAAAACCCCAACAAAACCCAATGGTTTTGCAAGTGAAACTAGTAGTTAATAAGTAAAATTCTGCCCTCTACTATAAGCAGTCTCAGGGACTCAGAAAATGTCAGTAACACTTGAGGATGCTAAGAAGTTCACCTACTTTGAAATGTGAAAAAAGACCAAGGAGATCAAATTATTAGTGAATAATCGCAGCAAAGGACTGGGTGCCTGACGATGTGGTACAAAGCATTTGTTAGGCAAGACTTGGTCGAAATTTGGAGAACTGACAGTACCTAAGAGAGCTTAAGAAGTTAGCAACATGTTGCCTCTCGCAACTTATTAGATAGAAATGGAAGATTATGCAGGAAGAATTTGGACTCATTGGACACAATTTAAATTAAATGACATTCAGGAAAGGACGTATTTCTCTTAAATAGTGGAACTAAATGTTAAGAACTAAAACCAATACTGTGGAAACATTATTTTCTTGGTCTTATATGAATAAACCACAAGCCCACAAGCCTCCAGGAGCAATAACTTGTGCTTTGGTTTGTCGGTGTCTGGCAAAACCTGGGTATCACAGTGCAAAAGAGGTCATAACTTGGGTACCTTATGTACATGAGCGTGTCCCCAGAGGCCTATAGACATAATACTTGGGGGGGCTAAGCCTGGTTTGAGGGCATTGTGGTAGTCTCGGCATGGTCTGCGGCTGCACCAGCAGCACTTGTACACAGCTAGCTATGGAAGACCAACAGGGTAGTGTGACAGCAGCCCTAGTGCTTGTCGTGGAGGTGGTGTGTCTTGTGCCTTCTCTGACACCATCTCCGGAGGCAATCACAGTATGTCTTCTGTGTGCTGGAGAGCCTCTCCTTCCCTCTGCTGCATCAGGTCTGACCTCACTGCAGCCTTGGGGCAATTGCTGCAAAGGGCAGGATGCTCATGCAAAGGTGAGATTTGCCAAGGGGATGTTGTTAGAAAGAACAGTTACACTGACTATGATCTCTGACTAATGAGACACAAATCTAGTGGTGAACGCTTAATAACATTCATCCTTAAGACTTTGAAGCAGCTGAGGACCTGTGATGTTAAAGCTGACACCAAACCTGTGTGGGTTGCCAGACCTATAATGGAAGAGCATGACTGAGAAGAAAACTCTTGGCTCTGTATGTTAATGCCATAGGCTTGGATTGTAAACCTGAACCCATATTTTGTGAGAGAGAAAGTGGAAGATCAATTTGGTATTGTCTTACAGTGCATTTATAAGTGATGCTTTTTGCTTCCATACAAGTTTGTCTTACCCAATTAAAAATCAAGTCACTCTGCTCCAGGCGGGCTCCTCTGTATGAGAGTCAGTTATCCTCACTATTAAACCACTGGTATTTTGGATCACTCCTCAAGCATTATATATCATTTTAAAATCCACATAGTTAATCTCACTTCATGAGAAGGAAGGTTTTGCTGATCTATTTTTATTTAAGTCTGTCTAATACAGGCTTTGCAGTACTCTCCAACCAATTTTAGGAACGTATGCAAGGACAAGATCATTTCTGACTGATACTTGGAGAATTATGTGTTTCCTGGGGGATTTTTTTTTTTCTCATTTGTTAGTAATTATTTATTATTATTATTATTTTACCACCCAAAACATGTGAGTGCTCCAGCAGAACCCTCTTCCTGTGGTGTTTCTGTTCTGTCTGGGACCATGCAGCAGCGGTGAGTGTTAGTGTTAGGCACTGCCCTGTTGATGGGGACTTTTTCCAAGTACAGCAGCTGCCAAAAACCCTGAGCCCCACCACTGATGCTTCTGCAGGCAGCTCATGCTTCTTGTGCCCCCTCAGCTGAGCAGCTGTTATCCACCCCAGGCCAACACTGAAGCTGTAGGTCAGATCCCTCAAACAGCCACCAAAATACTGATGTCCCTCTCTGCCCAACAATTTCTTTCCTTCCCAAAGCAACAAGATCTTTGCAGCTCTCCACTAAATATACTTTCCCCTTCTTGTTTCATCAGAGGAATGACCTAAGGCCAGGGCTTGCCGAGGAGGAAATTGTTTGCTCAGCTGCCACTGGCAAGCTGTGGAAGGTAAGGGGTGGGATGGACTTGATGAAGTCAGCCCTATCTTGGGAAACAGTTGATTAGAAAAATAGCACCAAGTTGTAGCTTATCAGCTCTAGATATATTTTGAGGAGTCCTCCCTCCTGAATGGGATTAAATTACATATAGTGTTAATGCAGAATCTTCTGCAACAATGTAAATGAGTTGTTAACATGGCACTTCATTGCAATAATAATTCAAAGCTACTAGCAGGCTTGATGGGTCTGCAATAAATGTTTTATTATTTAGGAAAAATATACTCTACAAGTTGCAATGTGCCATGCTCATTCATGCTGTAAATCAACAAAGATCAGCAGACTGAATAGGAAAATGAAAAGCTTATTTAGGAACTGACACAAGCTTTCAGATGAGCAGGGATGGCTGAAGTTAACTGCATTCATTTTTCTTTGCTTGTCACAGTTGCCACTTGAATTTCACTGCTAAAGATTGTGGGTAGTTTTGCTTTATGAAATTATATCTACAGAAACAGTATTTGCATTTATATAGGCTTACTTATAATAAAGTTAAACCTAACACACCCCCTTGCCTCTGCAAACAAACACACCAACCAGCCAACCAGAAACCTCAATGTTAAAATCATATTTATCCCTCAGTTTTCATAGACCTGAATAGGATTCAGCTAAATGGTTCCCACTGGCTGCTTTAAAGGCCTGAAACTGGTGACCAGGTGAAATGCAGGAGTGCAGACCTATTGCCACCACTCCAACTTCAGCTCTCCTGTAAGGCTAGTTCTGTCCTCACATGGATAAAATGAGAGTTTTCTTTAAAAATGTGTTTGGTGAGCGGTGAGTGAAGGCACAGATTGGGTGGAAGGGGTGGGAAACTGGGAATTAACGTGGTCCTCATGGGGTGGTGATGAAGTTCCTGAATCAGCGCTGCTACCATGCTCTCTTGTCTTCCCCCAACATATGAAGACCCTCTCTTGAAGTTTGCAACATGGAAAACATAGGTGCTGAATGCTGAGCATTAGCTTGTCCTGAAAACGGTACATGTTCAAACATGGTGTAAAACCCTTCGCAAGCTCTGTACGTTGATGTCCTTAGAGAGATGTGACTGCTTTGGCCGATCCTATCGGGGAAGGAGGAACCAGGATGAGAAGACAAGTGAGTCTAGATAATGCATCCCATGCCTATGTTGGCTTGGAAAAGAGAAAGTTTTCTAAGCCAAATTCAGAAACGATTATTTCCACACACACGCACCCACCCAGAAAGGAAAGAAGACAACATGAAAATACTTTTAAAGCATTTGACGGATGATGCCGCACCCCTGGTCATGGGTCTCCAAAAGGAAGAGCTGCTTTGTGCATGGCAATTCAGCCGGACCTGCCTGATGAGGATGGCAGCAGACACTGGGCATAGGAGGAGGATGTGCCTGGACCACAGTGGGATAGAGCAGAGGCCTACCCTGACGAGTGTGGGCAAGCCTCTGACCACAACACTAGTCTGAGAAAGCTGCCTGTGGATGGAGGAAACAGAAGGAGAAAAGCCAGTAGGTCTCTGTTCAGGTTTCTGCCCGCTGGTGTGTGTCTATTTGAATGTGTATTTGCATGAATGTGAACATTCATGTGTGTACATAGACACACACACACAGTAATTTTTGGTTCTCTGTAGTCATCTGTGGATTTCTTCCAGTTTGGCAGGTGCACGTGTCTGCTGGTGAATGGATGTTTTCACAGTGCTCTTGGTTGTGGATTTACTTAGCCAGCTACAGGATTCACTGACCATCTCAAATATCCATTCTTAGCAGGTCAGTTTGCATCACTTAAATATACCATGATTTTGTTGCGGTGCCCTATGTGCCTGTAGGAGAAGAGCCTAATCTTGTAGCCAGCAAAACTGCCTCTGCGCTGTGTTAGACTTATTTCATATAGAATCATCTGAAGCTTTTGTCATCATGATCATTTAAAAAAAGGCAAACATAAGTCAAAGACTAAAAAAAGTCACTGAGGTAGTCCATAGTGTAGGTTTTGAGTTTGTTACACAGAAAAAAAGTTTTGTTTCTTGAGCCAGCCATTTATATGCTGAGGAAAGTCCAATTAAGATGACTGAATTGTAAGTGTCATAAAATAGAGAAGGCAAAGGACATTTAATTATAGCTGTGCTGCCAGGCACCAATATAACAAAAGAAAAAATGTTCACCTACAACACGAAGTACTGCCTAGTACATTTGGTGTAATAGAGACAATACATGGTCTAAATGCACACTTCTAAACGGTTCGAAAAGGTGTATCCTCTGATTTTCATGAAGCTGTTTTCCAATTATCAACACAGTTTAAGAAAAAGTAATATTTTTTTAATATTGAGACCTTCAACTTTGTTCACAGGTTGAAGAAAAACCATCATGCATTAAGACAAAAATGTTGCTTAAGAAAATGGATTCGTGACCCAGAAGAGTGCATAATTGATGCGTGTGGTTGTCTGGATGGTAGAATAACAATAGCAACCATTAGAGATGAGAGCTGGAACCAGTCAGGCAGTGAGGCAGGGTGTATTTTATAGGTCATCTGGGCTCCATTCAGATCTACAGGTTGCTATTCCTTCTCCATACTTGAAAGCATTTAATGGATTATTATAAAAGGAAAAGGATGGTATGCAATAATGGTTTAAATTGAAGCTCTGTATATATATCACCACTGTGTGACTTCTAAACGAGTGCTTCATTTTTAAAATTTTCCCATGACATACTTGAAAGTTTGCCAGAGCATCAAGGAATTAAAACAATGAATTGACCAGCAGCAAGAGTAAAGGACACCGAATAGTACAGTAGAAACAGTTTTTCTCTTTCATGGCATGGACAATAATAAAGAAAAATTCATCCAGAAAGATTTTTCCAAAGCTGCTGTCTATCCTCTTCAAGGCAGACGAACCGGTTTTGTTCTGTGTTGTTTCATAATATTGAATTAATAAAAAAGAAAACTTTGGAAAGAGGCTTAACTGTCAAACAGCCAAAGCTGAAAGCACGTAATACTGAAGTCAAATTCAGAATCCCTGCTTGCCTGGAAAATGCTGCTTTCATATCAAAATTGATACAAGTTAAAGGATGGAGAATCTTTTCTGCTTTGTTTCACATGAACATAAAAGTTTTATTCCTGCTTTTAATGGGTAGTATTTTAAAAATGTAATGGAACATAATTTTACCAGGTTTCCCTAAGGGAAAGTCATGGCATGATTACACAGGCAGTCCCATCTCATTTAGTATAATGCTTACAATATACATGCAAATATACTTAGGCAACTCAAGTTAGAGGTAGATTGAATGGCATTCAGGTAATCATGGGGAAGTGTAGATGCTGAAGAAAGTTTTGCAGGAGAAGTATGCATTGAATGACTGGTCCCTTGCAGCCACACGTGCCCTCAAGTAATGTTTCTCTGTGATGCAGAAGATTCAAGCTGTGCCAGACAGAAGTACCGGGCACATGTACATTTGGCGGTTCAGGCTGGACATCTTAGCTTGGCCCCATTTCAAGCCTCATTGATAGCGTATCCCAGCAAGCAGTGAGAGAGATGGATCGAGGGGATGGGAACCCTTGTGACTTGCAGTGTCCCCAGCAGCAGGGACAGCCTGGAGAAGGAGCCATCCCCTTACAGGCAGAGCTCTTGCACTGTCCCTTGGGATAACTGCCTGCAGGGCGGTGGGACGCAGAGGGGCTCCATGGGCATGGAAGGAGGTTCAAGCCAGGTCAGATAGAGGTGCACGGTGACAGAGTTCCTTGCACAGGGAATTTTTCAACTAGGGATTAAATAAATCTTTAAGTTATAAATAATAAAGTAACGATTTAACACAATGCAGTGCAAACTGCAATTCCAGCATGTTGGGTGTAGAAAGCAAGTAAAAATCTGTGTTATAAGTTAGTATGAAATGTCCTATGTTTCTGGGAGTTGTAGGGGTGCTCTGTCTGGGGTGGCTTGTGCATTGATGAAGGAGAGGCCTGTAAGAAAAATGATCTGCATCTTCTATTTTCTTGCAGGGGATGATTGAGCAATTTTTAAACATTCTGCTTGCACATGTGAGTGTAGCATATTCTCTAGTTCATGAACAATGTGTAGTCTTTTGGTTCCAGTTTAATTCTTTTTGCTGAATTCATGCCAGACTCTCTTTTCAGATGTGGCTCTCGTTTAACCTGAATGTAGATCAGCACACCATCACGTTGCAGAGACCAGAGAAACCATCCCACGTTTTCACTGGTGAAGTGGTATAAAAGTCTAGTCTACATGAATTGAGATTCTTAACACTGGTTATTTGGAGATGCGTGAAGGAGGCGATCGTAACCCGCCTGGAGTCAAAGCAACAGCAGTTTCTAGTGCTCTCCCGCGGGACCACTGGCAGCAGAGCTGCCACCTCTGCACCAGGCGCTCAGAGCTGCTGCTGTAGCCGGCATCTGGATTGCAGGTGTGAGGCCAGCGGTGGGCCTGGCAGCTACCACCCTGTTTGGGTAGGCAACTGTTCTTGTTTGTTTTGGGAAGGTCGAGGAATAACAAAGAAATAATAAAAAATAAAGTACAGAAGCTCAACATCTGTTTATGTTAGATTTCTCTTAAACTTTCCCACTGTCAAGGTTAGTAGCTCAGATCTGTAGGGAATAGCAATAGATAGATTAGCACAAAATATGCATTACAGATACACGCCTACATCTGCCGTGGAGAAAACTGGATAAAGGCAGTATTTAATATACAAATTTCTTTTTTTTGTATCCTAGTTAGCGCTCTCTGTTCCCTGACACATTTGAAGCCAAACCGCTTTTTAGCGATCAAGGGGAATATTTGTTTAATATGTTTTTGCTTTATTTTCTTTGCATTTCTATTTGCCACATCTCAATTACCTGTCAATACTCAGGAATGTGAATTGTATCAGTTTCCTTTTAGTCAAGGGTAAAATTTATCATTTGGATAAACTAACACCTGAGTCAGTATCAGACCAAGAAAGTGTTTGCTCTTCTTTGCTTATTAGTTAGCATTTCATCTGTGAGCTCGGGATGAGTAAATTTCAGAGTGCATCTTATTTAACCTCTAAAAAGGTATCCTCTGTTCAGCGACAAGGGGTACCCCAGGGCTGTGCCTGCCCCGCTCAGGCTTCTAGGGGACAAAGTTGCCAGATGCTTTCCATCACAACTCTGTCCCATGAGACGGCCTTGTTTTTCTGTCTTTTCATGTCTAAGGAGATGTCTTGAGATGGGATGTAACACTGAATTCAAGTCCTGTTTCTTTGTTTGTTTGCTTTTCAAGATTAGCAGCAGCTTAGTAGGAGTACCGAAGCCTGTGATCCTGTCGGGTGTCCCCCGCTCTGTGCCTGCTGCTGTCTTTTTCCTCTGCAATACAAAGGCATGGCTCTGTTCCTGCTATTTGCAAAACAGCTTTAGCTGGTTTTTTACAAGACATTTCTAAACCAAATAAACTGGTAATGTGGTTTAATATCAGCCAGAAAGACAGTAGGGGAGTTTTTTGTTTAACCAAGGCTTGTTCCAATTGCAGGAAAATTCAGACAAATGAAGGAAACGTATGAAGTAAGTGCACCAAACCTGGAGTGCTTTAAGCTCCTCTGTGGATGATCTAATTCAAAAGGAAAACAGCCTTAGTTCATGATAGTTTAATCCTCTTTTACAGTAAAGTCAGACCACTTTACCGCTCAGTGAGAATATCCATGCAGGAATTTAATGCATTTTAACTTACATGCATTGTCATCGTGGGTTTAGTTGATTTATCTTAACTTTCCTGAATGATCTTTTGTAGAAAACCCCATAGACATAGATATATGGTACAAGCTTTATTTAAAACATAGTCATGTAGTCATGCCCTTAATCTGATATGGGTTTTATGTAATCACATTAAGTGATAGGTGAGAACTGCTTTGTAAGTTGTTCATACACAACCTGATCCCACAGGGTAACAAAGTTAATTCTTTATTTGTGACTGCACGGCCCAGAAATATTTGGAAAGCCTCAGTACAAGTGCTTGGCATCTGCTTGCAGGCTGGGCACTGCAATGCTGTCCTGGTTTAGCCCCAGCCAGCACCAAAGAACCACGTGGCCGCTCTCTCGCTCCTCCCTCGCCCGGTGGGATAAGGAGGAGAATCAGAAAAAAAAACGTAAAACTCAAGGGTTGGGATAAAGACAGTTTAACAGAACAGCAAAGAAAGAGAAAAACAACAACAATAATACTGATAAATGAATATACAGAAACGATTAATGCACAGCCCCTCACCGACCAGAATCCAAAATGCCCAGCCTGCTCCCGAGCACGATTGCTGCCCTCTGGCGAGCTCCCCCACCTATATAGTGAGCGTTGACGTCACATGGTATGGAATACCCCTGTGATTAGTTTGGGTCAGCCGTTCTGGCTGTGTCCCATCCCAGGTTCTTGTGAAAATTAACCCTCTTCCTGCTGGAACCAGGAAAAACACCTGCGACTCTTCAGCCCCCAAATCCTAGAATTTGGAATTGTGTGTGAAGCTCAACAAAAACAACTCCTGTGGTGACTCTTATTTCAGTCTGTCCTCTGTGCTTTTTTGCAGGCCAAAGATAAAATGATACTAATCAGTTTGGAGGAACTTTGCCAACATGGTTATAATATCAGCAGAAAGCCGGAAACATCTCTCAGTGTGTGTGAAGAGCTTCGATCCAGACCTGACGGGAAGGAAGGGAAGAAGAAACACTGACTAGACCTTTTTCCAGCCTGTCTTTGAGACAGTTTTCTTTGAGGGAATGATATTTTTAATGCCACACAGATGGTAATGACCGACAGGACAAGATAGTGCAGGAGACATGCAATGCTGCTCAATGTCAGCAGAAACCAAGACTGTGGAATTCTACTTCTGAACAGGTTAGAGCGCCACCGACCACCAGGGCAATAAGAGTTCTTGTTGCTGCTCAGCTGATTCAACTGGCCACCAAGGCGAATGGAATGGAAGAGGTCATCGGCATGATGCTTGCCTGCTGAATGGGTAAGTACCAGCTGTCTCAGGACACCATTGATAGCTTTGTGAAGCTGCTGTGATCAGGAAGCCCCACAGCTACTTATTGGCCTTCCATAACGGGTCTTAGTGTTCAGCAAAAGAAAGCAGTGTTATGCTTCGATGATGTTAGTTAGGCTGGCGAGTATCCACAGGCTGTCAGTGTGGGATGCTCCAGAAAGGCCGAGTATGCTGTTTTTTTCCTCTCTGTAGCTAAAGAAATCCCTTACTAGAAAGCTGGGAAGGAGGGTGCCAATATTCAGAAACATACCAGGTGCATGACAAATGCTGAAGTGGCTACTGTTTTCCTGGCTGCTGTTCCCAGCAGAGGGGAAGCACGGGCTGTGTAGGTAGCATTGAAAGACTTAGAGTGCTATGTAACTGCTGCTGCTGCAGCACGTTGCCTTTTATCTACGTTCCTCTTGTCGTCACACAACAGGAGGTGCAGCAAGTGCTAGGAGCAGATTTCCCCAGTACACCACAAGAGGAATAGGGAATTCTTTGCAGATTGTTTAAGCCTTTCTTGTTTCTGCAGCCTTGTTTGAGCAGCTTACTTCATAGTCACTTTGGCCTGAAGCTGAGGACACTAATAAAGCTGTTATATAAAAGCATTATTGGTATTTGAGGAACTAAGCCTGTATTTGAGCAGTTAAAGTTTGCCTTGTCTTATGTTAGTTTTTACTTTACCAGTGTTTGTGTACCATGCCTCTTTGAGTTAATGCATAACAACTCAAGTTGGCTAAGAGTGTGTGGCATTAATGAAACTGTGAGCCACATAAAAGACTAAATTGCTTTTTCTCTTTCTGTAATTGCCACTACAATAAAAGCTGCCTTTACTGTAAAATTTTTCAGGGTTAACCCCTGCGGAGGTCCCAGCTTGATGAGGGAGAAGTATGATTAGAGGTGTGTAGAAGGGGGAGAACAGCTGACTAATGGTAATTAGGGGTGCTCAAAGGCCGGAGGCAGCAGAGGGCAAAAGTTGCTACTGTGCTCCCCAGTTGCCAGATGAATTGCAGCGTCACAACCGAGGGTCAGCTGTGGTGCCTCAGCAGAACAGCTTTGCCAGCCCAGCCCTGCTTGCACCCTTTTCAGCAACCCTGCTGAACACGGCAGAGAGTGACGGGAAGGAGATGGAGGTGACAGTTTTGGCTGCAAGTCAGGAAGAAAAGGGAATGGAGGTTTTGTGTTCTCTATGGCCACCGTTTTGAACAATAGCATCAATATTTGGGAGTGAGAGGGCAGGCGGGGCAGTCTGCTTACACATGTGTGTGGGCAGAGGTTTCAGCCAGCAGAACAAGGGAAGGATTTGGTGGATGTGCAGTGTTTCCTATGGGATAGGCATTTCTGCATCCCAGTAATTATACCGTCCCTATATTAATCCTAAATATAAACAAATCTCCGTTTAGAGAAACATCAGCAGTATGTCCTTAAGTATTAGATAATTCACCACATACCAAATGTTGGTAACGTAATACATTGCTGAAAGTTAAAAAGAGCATCCACCAAAGGCATACAGGCATTGAATTTGTTTTACAAATCTACTTTTGTTTTTAAAATGGAATAAAAACGCTGTATCATTATAATCTGAGGGACTGTCTTTGCTAGAGAGATTGAACATATTCTTTGCAGTATTCACATAGTCAGACGATGCAAATGCACACAAACACTGGTGATGAATGCTTGCCCCGCTTTCAGGATCCTATATGATTTGTTCTGTTTCATTGTTTGGTTTTTTTCTTCCTATTAGAACAGAAAATAATTTTGAGAGCATGGAAAATAGTAGATTTTTAAAAAAAGTCTTAAATACCATTTCATCTGGAAAAAGGTTTAGAATAAGTAACCTGCCATGTTAGAAAAGGTTGCTAATTATCTGAATTTCATTGTGGTTTAATTAGCAGCATCTACAGTAGAACGTGGGAGGTGGTGCTTATCACCTGCCAAGGAAAACGTTGTCTT
Organism: Burhinus oedicnemus; assembly: GCA_008921705.1. NCBI lineage: Eukaryota > Metazoa > Chordata > Aves > Charadriiformes > Burhinidae > Burhinus > Burhinus oedicnemus. Next base: position 462,792 of record VFFE01007679.1, read on the forward strand.
TCGAAGGAGAGTAAGCGATGTCAACCAAAATACAGCCTGATTTTAGATCTTCAGTAACATTCCCTTTAAAGTCTTCTGATGGGCAGAGGTGATTGCGCCTTAAGCAATTAAGAGAGTGGAGAACAGAGGTACTAGTGCCCCGACTATCTTCAGCCCAGACTCTGGGCAGGTCTGAAAGCTGTCAGCATCCTTGGTGCTTGCCGTGAAAGGACATGGCTCTCACTTGAAAGAGGCTCTCGGGGAGCAGCTGGATGGGGCGCTCTGCACACAGCAACTCCTCACAATTAGAGGAGAACTTAAAACAAGAGGGAATGTCAACTCAGGTGTGTCAGACTAATAGTTTGCTATCTGTGAACAAGATGCATGTTAGCAGAGACAAAATATTTCTGGTAAAGTGTGTTCTGCCTTGATGTTACAGTTTCATTGTTGTTCTCGTTAGCTGCTTTAATAAATGCAGTCTGTAATTCTCTTTGAATGTATCTTATAGCTAAGGGAGTTGGGTATAGGAAGTGGTCATTCGTTATGGACAGCTCTACCCATAGCAGCTGGATGCACAGAAATGCTGGAATCGTCTTAATGAGGTGACAGGTCTGAGCTGGAAGCTGCTAGGGTCAGCGGAAAGGTGGCATTTAATGTCCACCAGATCAAACAAAACAAGGTTGAATCTTTACCTTAGGTTAGACTTGGTAAAGTTTCTGTAATCTAAGATAATAACTTTCTTGCCTGCTCTATGTGTTTCCAAACATTTTTATTCTGCCTCCAAAGGTCGAGATGCAGAAAGCTGATAGCCAGGGTAGGCGCAGTCTGCTGAGATACGTAGTGGTTAGTATTTTTGCAATTATTTCATGTTCACAAAGGTGTTCTGGGCTCTTTCTATTTAGAAATGACAAGGAGTGTACTTAATGTATTTCTGCTTTGGAATGGGAGAGAGTAAAATAGGATAGTTGTATTCCATAAACAGGATAACAGACTAAAAGATATTTTGGACTTCTTAATAATGGTGTCCACAATTTGATTTGGAATGTATTAGGTGAAGCAGAAAAGATAAAAAAGCTAATCTACAGATGATAAATAAATTATTTTTCACTGATTCAATCCATGAATGCTAAGCCAAAAAAAAAAAAAAAGGCTTTCTCTTATTTATTTTGATATTTTTGTGATAAGAACACAATTTTAATTTATGTACTGGTTTTGCGTAGTCTTTTTGTAGTCCAGTTTACTTTTCCACAGCATGGGCATCCTGCACATAGGTACCGGAACTGTGGTTTTGGAAATGGCTTTACCCAGTGCACCAGATGGGTCTGTGGAAATAGTGTGAGACTCAGTGAGACCTATACACCAAAATTATTTCCTTCAGGCAATCAAGGAGGTACAGAAACACCATTATCACAGGATGAACGTTTTTATTTCTGAAAAACTGTCTGTTATGACATTTTGTTTTTCAAAGCAGATTTACAAAACAAACTGAAGAGAAAACCTGCAAATGAAAATTCCTCGTTCCAGGAGATACTAAAGAGCAGGGACCCAACAGACAGGGGCTGTTTTATGACATTTTGTAGTTTTCATTCTCTAACTTTCACTCCTGTCCAACTATCTTTGGTTCTCTCATTGCTGTCCCATGGGACTGAGTGACCTCTGCATGGCTCCCGACACTGGGGCCACTTGCTGCCCCAGAGGTGCCAGTTGTCTTTTCCTTTCAGGTTGTCTAATTGATAATAGAATAACTTCATCCCAGAGCATATCTTCCCAACGTGCTTTTACTGCAGTTTGCAACCTCTGTTTCAGACGTAAAGAATGGCTTATTTGCTTGTGTATTTTCTTCCCCAACTCTAATAGTTCGTCTCATAAAAGATACTACTTCTCTCCATAAACCTTCACTCTTTAGACTGCATATGTGTTCCGTGGTGGCAACAAGCAAGAAAACAACCTCCTTGAGCCTGGAGTCTCCTTGTAGGAGCAAATTGTAGCCATTGAATTATAGATTTAATCATTACACTACTTCTCTGACCACTTTCCACCCAATTTGCGTATGCATTAGACTTGAGAATGGAAGCAGACAAATTCCCAAGATTTTCCAGTCTGTTGCTGGTTCAAATGACCCTGTCCTGCCTGCACATCCAGAAGTCCCATCAGGGAAGGACTTGAGAGCTTTGGCCATATTTTGGTGGGAGGCTACGAGGGGCATAGAAGTCCCATTCAGAGGCAGGAACCCCAACACCAGCTGGGGCAGGAGTCCCATTGTGGTGGTGCCAGCTATACCCCAGAGAGGCCAGAAGCATATGGTGGGACAGGGACAGTTTGTGCAGTGCTGGTCGCCAGCCCTTACCCCAGTGTGTCATCTGCAGGCAGATGGGGACAGAGAGGATTAGGGCATGGTCATGCTCATGGCTGTCCCCAAGGTCACAATTTCTGGGAATCACAGAATGATAGAATGGTTTAGGTTGGAAGGGACCTTAAAGATCAGCTAGTTCCAACCCCACTGCCATGGACAAGGACATGTCCTACTAGACCAGATTGCTCAAAGCCTCGTCCAACCTGGCCTTGAACACTTCCAGGGATGGGGCCTCCACAGCTTCCCTGGGCAACCAGTTCCAGTGCCTCACCACCCTCATAGTGAAAAGCCACACATAGAAGTGTGGCTTTGCCTTTATATAAGTGTTTTTGTGTTTATTGCGAGGCATGAGGGACCTGCCATACCTGTGCTCGTGGGCATGATTTGCTTGTGGGAAGTTGGCTGCGGTATTGTTTGCACAGCTTTTGGCCTTTGCATGGAAATACTTGTGGGGGTTTTCCCCTTGCATAAGTTGCATTGACTATTTCTAGCTAGTCAGCCTTGCCAGGTGAAAAATCCCTAAGCTGTTTCTTAAACCAGACAATAAAATATGATGCAGCAAACCAAAACAGTGGGTGTGCCCCTGTGCTAGGGCAACCTTCCGGGTGATTCAAAGCAGTCAGACCTTATCATACTGAAACTGGAGGTTTGGAAAGTGCTTAACCTATTCATATTTTTTGGAAATGGCTTCACCAACTGGTTGCTTTTAACTTCTGACAAGAGATTGATGTAAGAGATTGGAAAAGTTTATGACTCATGGAGGTACTTGCTTCACTCACTTGTAATTTCTAGTGCAAATGAGTAAGCCTGTACTCAGCTGAGGAAGAGAAAGCAGTGTACAAGGTAAATAGAGCAGATTAATTAAACTGGCTGTTCTTGTTAACACTTTCTGGTAATATAAAAGCTAGTAACATTGCATAAGATTAAAAGGCGACAAGATAAAAGGATATAATGCATCTTTATCTCTCATTGCCCCCATGTATTGTTATGGGACACTCTAGACTCATACTTAGTTAATTCAAAACTTAATTAGACATTTATATAAATAAGTGTCCAACATGTTAAGGAGCATTAAAATATGTTTACAAACGTTCTTCTTCAAGTCACCAGCCAGCCACACAATGTAGTTTGGACAGTTACTCTTTGGTGGATGGTTTTCTTTGCAGGTTTTCCAGCAATATCTTTGAAGTACGTGGTGTTGCCTGATGCAAGGGGGCGAGCAGACAGCCCCCAGCAGTGCAGCACAGTCCCCACCTCCCCGGGCAAGGGGCTATCCCGACACCTAGCTCTGCTGTTGCTAGTTAACATCTCCCCATATTTATGTCTGTCATGTAAAATTCATGAGTATGTTCCTAATTCCCCAAGTTTGCTAATTCGCACTTCTCACAGAAATATTTCTTGTCACCTCAAGCTGATGAGAAAAGCTGATTTAGGGCACGGGGGAAATCCCGTCCTCGCTTCCGGCTGCAGTGAGGATGCTCTGCATTCAGCTGGCACTGCGTGCCTTTGCTTATGCTGGCCCGGTTGAACTGTGGGGTGAAACACGGGTATAAAGGGGCTGAATTTCACACCTATTGATCACAGGGAATGAGAAAAAAATGTAAAGGAAGGTGTCATTGGTGCAACATGACCCCCTAGCTTGGATCTGGGCAGTTTTGTGGTCTCAACCCCTTGCTATGGAGCCCTGAGCTATTTGGTGTTTGTGGGATGCATCTGGGCTACCAGTCCTCTGTGTATCAGTATAGAAACTTAACACTTTCCAGCCTTCCTCCTCCCAGGGTCTGCACGGCAGCTCCCTACCCGGCTTTCTGCACTGCTGGGGCTGGGAGGGTCGAGCAGGTTCAGTGCCAGGTCTGGGGGCAGCTTGGCAGGGGCAGGGGGCACAGCCCGGCCCCTGCCCCAGCCTGGCTGAACTGGGGAGCAGGGCCTTGCATCAAGAGTGCTCCAGTTTTACTGGGCTGCTGGAGTTTCTGTTTCTGCTCCGAGATGCGCTTTGCTCTTCTCCCTGAGCCCCGCCGCTGCCTGCGCAGGGGCTCTCACAAGCACCCGGTCCAACCATCACTGTACGGATGGCTTTGCCCCCTCGGAGGGTGTGCTTACGAGGTAGTGCAGCATGTGACTAAAAGCTCAGAAATCAGCTTTTTTAAAGCTAAGTGTTCTGCCGTTGCCCAGGCAGTGGCTAGTATAGTGCAGGCAGCGCCACATACAGACATGTGCTTTCTTGGGTGTAATGCTAATTTTAAATAGAAAACGCAAACTTTAAATACAGTAAACCTCTCAGATGAAGAAAAACCTCATCGTGACACAGTCCCCAGAAGGGTGGGGGGGTGTGTGGGGAGCCGAGGAAAGCCTTGCTACGCGATGAGGCTGGGTGTAAAAGCCGGTGGCTGGCAGGCGGCGGTCGCTGGTAGGGACAGCCGCAGAGCTGGAAGGGAGATCGGGTACGGAGCAGAAATAGCAGCCGGGATCGATACATCACGTGGCTTAGCCGGCAGCACCGGCCAAGGCAAGCCAATATTTAAGCCATGATGGACAAATGGCAGGGTCTGAGACAAAGGGAGGAGCAGGAAAGCGTGGCGACAGGGAGGCGGTGAGTGGGAGACAGCAGCAGAGAGCAGCATGGAGCCACGCTGGCGCGGCCGGCCGGTGCCTGAGGTGCAGGGCCAGGCCTGCGAGGAAGCGCCCGTGGTGGGCATTAGCCATAGCGGTGTGGTTTTTCTGTGCTGGGAGCTCTGCTTATGCGTACGGGCACGTTTCATCACTTGGCAGTGCGTTAGTGAGGATCCTCGTTTTGCCTTGGAGCGCACAGGGTGGCTTTTCCTTTCTGCGAAGTGCGCGTTAATCGCTGCGCTGCGAACTTGCCGTTCCCACCATCCAGGACGAGGGCGGCATGTGTGCCACAAGGTTGACGATAGAGCCACCTCACGCCTCTTTGATGCCTGCTTTCGTTTGGATGCATCGTGCTGCTGGTCTACTTTCTTGGGTTTTAACCTAACCGAAGGAAAGCCTTCAAGCGCTGCTTAGAAAGAATAAAATTATAGTTGTACTTTCGGGAACAAAAATGATCTCTTTTGGCATTGTGCTGTTACAGAAAATGTGTGTGTGTGATCTATCCTAATTACAAAAATATGACAGACATAAGCCAGAGAAATGTCTGTAAATGACACAATCTGGTCCTGTCTTTGTTTATCACCATCATAATGCATTGCCGGCCTCCTAAAATTATTAGGCTTTGTTACTTGCTATCAGCCACAGGCTTGTGCTTGTGGAATTGAAAGGTGTGCAAAAGCAAAACAGAATGTGAGCATTTCAATGTGGGTTCAGCGTTTCACTTAGTTATGCTTGATCCTTCTTCGTTGCTTTTTTTGATTCATTTTCTGTCTGTTTGTTTAGCGGGCAGTACGCAATTTTTCTAGTCTGTAGTTGAAATGCAGAAATCTGGAGTGGTGATTGGAATTTTCCCTTTCTTGGAGGGAATTAAAGGGTTATCTGCTACATAAGGCCACCTCTATCAAATTAACACTGGTGATTTCCCCATGTGTGTTGGGTAAGTTTTCAGATCAAACCAGACCTCTGAAGGGATATACAGTGGTGCATTAAAAAAAGATTCTGCGATATTGTGTATCAAAAAGGTTAAACTCATCGGATTCTATGTAAACACTCATTTTACCCCAGCTAACCTGTAAAGATTTCATTTTGCTTCATTTATCTTCTCCCTTACCCTATGCTAAACCATCCCCAGCTTCGATGAAAGAATCATGTCTCCATTCATTTCCTATCTTGCTGAATTGCCTTCGCATTTCCTATCATCTGCACATAATCCTATTCTCTCCATTATTGTCTTAATACCAAGTACAGCACAAGATAATGGATAGGCACTGTAATAACAGTGTGGCCTGTAGGAGCCCCTCGAGGGAAATATCTTTGACGCTGGTAGAATATTAATGCATCCCAGGTCCCTGATCTTCCTCTTTCACTTCATCTCCTGTTTTCTAAACTACATAATGACTTTCATATACATGACAAAAGCATTAGAACAGAAAAAGACTCATTGATGAGCAGCAGGGCTATGTGATATTAAGAAGCTCTAGTCTCAGTTCTTTGTACAATTTTTGACCACCATCAGAGACAGTGTATGCAGGTAATTTCTGATTTGAATAGATACAGGCATAAAGAAGCATTATCGTACTCTGTTAATCCAAATGCCCATCACAGGCACCACATGAAAATAAATTAAAATGTAATTCTTCAATAATGCATCTGTCTACAGGATGATTTTCAGCAGATTAAAAACAAACAACTTGATATCACTTAGAAAGGCTAGTGGATTGTTTTTGAGAAGCTTAATCATCAGCAGATTATGAATGGAACAGTAAATCAAAGCAGGGTATGTTAAACAATGTAGATTGTGTTGTAGCGGCAATTTACTGTACATAATTTTTTAATAAAAGGGAAAAATTGATTTTTGTGAGCGTAAACATTGAATCCTGTGAGAATTTAGCTGCTATTATTGAAAAGGGGAGCGTTAAAAATGCTATTCTTGTCATGTAGGAGCAATAACCTTTCATTCCTCTTAGAAGAAACAGAAATTTGCTCCCTGTAGGGCTGCCTTTAAGCGTAACTCCTTTTCTCATTTTTCTTTCTTTTTTTGACAAACTCCATCTTTTGCTATTGCATTTTGCTAATATGTTGCTGATTCATTCCCCCTCAAATGAGGGTGTGCACCCCAACGAAGGGCAGAAACCCCCAAACTTCCCTTTCGTGCCGGAAGGAGCTCGCCAAACTCACGCTGTGGGCTCTTGCTTTTAAAACACAGAGATCTGCCAAGAGACACCCCTCACTGCTTGTCTTCAAGGTCTGGTTTTAACTGTTCCTGGTGCTGGGTTTCAAGTGAAACCGCAGGTCGGGCGCCCCGCAGCAGCCCTGCTTCTCCCTCACTGCTGCCGGCTGCCGCAGGAGCAGAGCAGCTACTGACCATCAATCATTATAGATAATATCTGAGGAGAAAGGGAGAAATTATTTCAAATCAAGGGAGTTAGGAGCAGGAGGCGAGCAGCAGTCTGGTGCCGGCAGCGTGCTGGAGAGGAGAAAGACTAAAGTCTGGGAGAATCAAGGGCAAGAGCTAATATATAAAAGCCTTGAGGGAATTTTTTTTTGAGATTAAAAAAAATCAAAGAAGTGCTTGAAAATTAATTACATGTTAAAGCAAAGATTAAGAAAATCCTCACAAAATGCACAGGTATCCTGTGCTTTAAGAGTGTGGCTGTTTTCCCTTGTTTCCTGCTAAGTAAATGCTAAGAAGCATCTTCCAACTTCAGTGCTCAATCCTGACCCAGGCTCGTGAGGGGCTCCGGGGAGTCCGAGGAAATGTCAGGGCGAGTGACTGAAGCCATACTAAAAGAAATCTGTCCCAAGAGGAAAAGAGGAGACAGTCTGTCTATTCCTGGGCCTACTTTTGTTTTATTTATGCTCTAATTTTATTTTCAGATAATTCATTTGATTGATTTCACTGCTTTTAATGTTATTTCTTCTGTTTTGAACTCGTGTGGTACTGTGAAATAGTCTAATATTGAATTATGCTGCTTCTGCATTTTAAACTGTGCTCAGCAGGGTAGAAAAAAATACATGTGAATCTAGGAGACATTGCACTGTACATCAGAAAGCTGAAGTTGTCCCTTTGAAACCCGGTAAAAACTATGTTAGCAAGTTCTGTCGCTATCATTATAAATGCAATGCCTTTTCTTTCACATGTGTTTACTTGCCAAGAGAAAAAATGACATCCTGTGTGACACTGGTAGTGTGGGATCCCAGTTTATGAGACTGTAAACAAGAAGAGGTGAGAAAGAACTCAGTTCGTTACTTTGAGAATTCACTTAAAAATTGTTACTGTCTAAATTTAGGTCTGGAATCAAAATATTAAGTTGTTTTTTTCACTTCCTCTTCAAAAGCGAGTCTGGCGTATGGCTTCTGTTACTCTTCCATAGCTGTCCTAAAATGGAGAGAGAAATTAATTTAAAATCATATTCTGAACACCAGACCTCCCAAAGCCTTCTGCAGCCTCCTCACCAGCATTTGGGGGGCTGCAGCCCTGGGGCAGCCACTCTCCCTGGGCTCTGGGAAGGTCCCTGTGAGCCTGGCAAACCAAAGTCCAGTTTACGTGCAGAGGCCCTTTACTGCTTTGCTTGTGTTTATTGCCTTTACCGTGTCTGTCGCACTGCTATAATGTTTGGTGTAATACAGCAAGGTAGGAATTATTACTAACGTGACGACGATAGGAAAATCAAAGACCCTTAGCAAAGGCTTGAGACCCAGCGTTGTTGACTCGAGGCAGGAGGCAAGCAGCTTTCCATCTGCACGGGCAAAAAAACAGGCCTGGGAAAAAGGAAATAATGCCTTCCCACCCCCACGCCCTGGTACTGCAAACCCAGGGACATCACAGCCCCAGTCCTCAAAAGCGCTGTATCTTGTACCTTGGATCGACTTTATCAAATGAAGAAAGACTGAAGAAAGGTAAAAATGGATGTATTTGTGTTCAGGCTTGGTTGTAGGTGAAGCCAAGCCAAGGCAGGCAGCACAGGAGTCTGCAGGAGTTGGGAATTTATCCAGGGATGTGAGCGCCATTGCAGAGCATGTGAGTGGGGACTATGAGTTGGGTGGTCGTGACCTGGGAGGTTGTTGAACTGTGTTTGAAGAAAAATACACGCTATCTTCCAAGGTGTTGAAAGAACAGATTTCAATTAACCTCCCTATTTTCTAATGTATTTCCTACCATATGCATTAATTAGGTCCATGCGATCTGTTCTACTGTCAGTTGTAAGGCTGAGGGTGGAGGGTTTTTAACTGCTCACAGTTACTGTCTTCTGCTTGTGGGGCCTTTTGTCAGAGGAAAGCGCACCATATGCGCCTTTTGGAAACTCCCGCTTCACTTGGCTCCTGTTTGTTGTTTCTGACTTACTAAATACTGCTAATTATTGCTAGTTTTTTTCCTCTTACTTATAATCACCTTCAGGTTTTGACCAGGGAAAAAGTACTGTCTTTATAGCGGTGAAATACAACTTTGAGGTCTTTGGTAGACTGTGTTCTTCCTGTAACTTCTGGCATACAGAAAAATTATGTTTTAAATTGCCTTCTAACAATTAAGGTCAATTTTATCATTCAAATACAGTTTTATGAAACAAGATCAACTCTGCTTATGACCCTTTTGTCATATTTTGTTAAAAAAAAAAAAGATTCTGAATTATATAGTTGAACTTTGAAGTTTAATTGAAATATTATACCTTGTTTTGCAGCTTGTTATGCCTTTTTTAAAAAAACTATATTGTTAGCAAGAAATCGAAATAAATTATCATAAGCCATTTTCTCTATTCTATATAGCTTTTTTCCTACTCTTAAGAAAAAAATGCCCTCCATTACAGTATCTTCGATACTATCATTTTTCATATTTTAAGAGATACTGAGTGTACTGTGTGTGAAATACACTTGAAAGGATTTTATTTGTGATAGCAATTCTTGTTGTTTCTAATCTTAATCCAGGCATCACTAATTTTGTGTTTGCAAGTAAACATGATAATGAATGAGAATCCTCCTAGAATTGTAATTGGTGTCGCTCTTTTGTATTCTGGGTTTCAAATCTGTGTGTAATTGTCAGTGCCCCATAGAAATGTTAATTATCTTGAATAATCCTGTTTGCCTTGATCAGGCTCAAACAGTCCTAATCAGCAAGAAGGTGTCACCCAAGAAAGTTAGAAAGGAATAGGGCATTAAAATGATGCAAAGAAACAGAGAGGTACAGTGGCAGCTAGGTCGGGGAATGCTATGGGACTGGAGAAAAAAGGAGCATGGGTTGAAAAAAGTTGAGTGTGTTTGGTTTGGTAGAAATGGGGAAGACCACCTAAAAGAGCATAATTTGAAGCAGCTGCAAGATGGAGAGCTGTGGCTACAGAATAATGTCCCCCTCCCCACCCTGGGACTTACGGGGGTAAATGTCTGCTCCTCTGCACGTGCACAGGCATTTTGTGATGGTGCAGAAAGGAAGAAACGTGACTGACTGTGTGCTTTTGGCGTGATCGCTCTTTGAGGGCCGTATGTACTTCTGGGTACGGTGATAACTAGTAGAAAGTGGTGGGTGGGTGAGGAGGGTGTAGCAAGCAGGGACTGGAGGAGCGAGGAGCTACGCTGGCTCTGGTGGTGCTGTTCAGAAAAATACATTTGCTACTGGGTGTATTCCTGTTTAACTACGTAGCTTCCTTGGGCTTATTCTTGTTTTGTAAGTAGAGGGAGAAGTTGCTGCAGTGTCTCCCATGGCATTTGTTGACAGCAATCAGATTTTTAGAGATGGTGATTGCAAGAGTAGGGTGGCTGCAGTGCAGTTGAGTCAGTATATTTGGACAGTGTATCTGGAACGTGTTGGTGCACCAGGCTCTGTTCTCTGTAGGACACGCGAGCATACGCCTGGTGAGTGGGATATGCAATCAAGAACGGTGTAGGCTCCTACTTAAAATGGCAATTCTCAGTCAAACTGCAAATTTAGAAGTCAATGTGCAAAACCTAAACTTGTCATAGAAGTAAAAAAGAGCAGTCTGCACGCTCATCTGTTTGCAGAGGGAGAGGCACATTAGGTGACCTGTTATCTCAATTACAGAGTCCTCTGAGCTTCCTCAAAGTGGAGAGTGTAGTCAGTGAATTTGGGGAATAGTAAAATCTGCATGTTATAATCCTCTGAAATCATGGGGAACAGGATGCTTGCTTGAAGTTTGAATCAACATTTGTGAAACTTTGAATCAATGTGTTCATGATAACATGGATGGCAAACCCCATACAGCGCTCAGAAAGGAAAAATTACCGCTCTGGAGCACAAAAATGGCTCTGGTCTGTAATTACTTTTTTTGCACTAATGTAATTTTTTGGTTAGTTGTTGCATTAATGGAATGCTTTATTCAAATGTGGACTGCAAAGGCATGGATTTTTGTAGGAATACCTTATGTAATTAAATATAGAAAGCTGTTGAATAATTTGTAATGTTTAATGATTAATTTATGTTTTATCATGCATGCTTGCCGACTAGTATTTTCCCTCTTTGTTATTTGTTGATCCTGGGTTACACAGTTTTGGTTCTTTGGGATTTCTGTGTTGTTCTTCATATGGTGTTTATCGTTACCATATCCTGTACGGTACATATGACACATTAGTTTGCGGCCGCTTTACTGTGGTGTCTCCTACTTGATCATCCATTTGACTTGCTGGAGACAGTGTCTTGGATAGCAAAGTGGAAGTGGAGCCATTTCTAAAGAATTCAAGCAAATGGAATCTCTGCTGTGTAGCAGCGCTGGGCCCATTTCGAGGCCTTCAGCAGGTACCTGCCGTTATCAGGGGCTCTACTTCAGTGAGCTCATTTCTGCCGTTGCTCTATCAGCATTCCGTTTCCTCGGAAATGCAGGGCGACTGAAAGCTTCCCCCTCAGACACTGATGCAGGAACATTAATTACTCTGGTGCCTTCTAATTTCAAAACTGGAATACTATAGTTTTCTCCTTAATGGACTTCCAGACTCTATTATGTGGAGATTAAAGTGAATTAAAAAACTCTGCAAGAAAGCTTTTACGGACACCAAATTTTTCACTCGCATTGAAACTGTTCTCAAATTACTCTCCTGACTCCCTCCTCACAAAGTTTTATATTTCTTTCAGAATGTGGTTGATCTCATTAAAAGGTGTTAACACCTCTTTAATCCTATCGTCAAATTAATCCCATTGATACTGTAAGTATCTTTATAATGAAATATAGAGAAAAATAAAACTGTCATTTGGCCTTTTCAGATTTTTAGTGCAGGTAAACTGACATACCGAATTTTACCAGCCCTCGTGCTGTCAAGAGATGCCCTAAAAAAGCTCCTAGCCCTGATTATCCGTTGGAACAATGGCTGTGTCTCTTATTTTACACAGCCACAAGCAGGGTGACTCTCTGCAAAGAAGCAGGACGTTCTGTGCTGCACTCCCTTCTCAGGAACGTGAACTCTTCTCTGCCTGCCTAAACCCCTGCTGTTTACAAGCCTGAGATCCTCTTGTAAACACGCGCTTCTGCACCGTGCCCTTGAACGGCTTCAGCGTTTAGCGCTGTCCTATTCACAAACACCAGTACTATATCCTTGCCTCTCTCAGCACTCGGTGCCCTGCTGCTCGCACCTCTTAAAGCAAATTCCGTATTTTTATGTAAAAGCTGTGGTTTCTGACTGTAATGCATGCACTGCTGCCCTCTCCCAAAGAATGCTTGGTGTTATCGTGTACGGTTTTCCTGGATAATGTTTTCTTTCCTCAGAAATTCAGAATATAAATATTCACTTATAGCACATCGCCTAAATCAATGATGTACTGTCTATGGGAGTTAAGTTTTCATAAAAATACCATTGTTAGGCAAAGTTTTGAACAGCAGCTATGAACTAGATGGGGGAAAAACTTGAAACTGGATAATTTGTTATCTACATATCCCTGATGACTGAATTGCACACCTGTAACTGAGAACACTTCTTGTAACACTGCTTTTAAGTGGGAAACTTACTGAATATAGCAAAAAAACCCAAACTCCAAAAAACCTTAACCATGAAAGAGGTTGAGTATAGATTTGGAAAAGGGGATATGTAAAATGCCTGATTAAGAAAAAAGAAAAACTCTGTGTTGAAATTTCAAAACCAGAATGAGCATTGTGTGTGGAGATAAAGCGTTCCCAAAGGCAAATGCTGCAAGAAAATTATTCTCAGCGTTTTTTATTCATTTCCATTACCTTGATTTTAAAATCAACTCTTCTAAAATATATACATTTCAAGCAATATCTGAGCATGCTGCTATGCGTAGTGCCACATCATACTAGGGCAGGCTGTGCTCTACTCTCTTCCAGGTGACATTCTTGGCACCATTTTAAATTGCTCTGTCCACCTAATAGAAGCGATGACTGAGAGTAGATGTTGTTCATGTCTCTCCCTGGCACATGGAGGACAGGGATGTGATTCGAGACAGCCAGCATGGCTTCATCAAGGGCAAGTCCTGCCTGACCAACCTAATGGCCTTCTATGATGCAGTGACTACATCAGTGGACAAAGGAAGAGTATGTTGTCTGTCTGGACTTCTGTAAGGCCTTTGACATGGTACCGCACAACATCCTTCTCTCTAACTTGGAGAGGTATGGATTTGATGAGTGGGCTGTTTGATGGATGAGGAATTGGTTGGATGGTCACATCCAGAGGTTAGTGGTCAACGGCTCAATGTCCAGATGGAGATCAGTGACAAGCGGTGTCCCTCAGGGATCCATATTGGGACCAGTACTGTTTAATATCTTCATCAGTGAAATAGACAGTGGAACCAAGTGCACCCTCAGCAAGTTTGCAGACGACACCAAGCTGAGTGGTGTGGTTGACACAACTCAGGGATGGGATATCATCTAGAGGGACCTGGACAGGCATGAGAAGTGGGCCCATGTGAACCTTATGAGGTTCAACAAGGCCAAGTGCAGGGTTCTGCACCAGGATTAGGGCAGCCCCCAATATCAATACAGGCTGGGGGATGAAGGGATTGAGAGCAGCCCTGCTGAGAAGGACTTGGGCGTACTAGTGGATGAAAAGCTGGACATGAGACAGCAATGTGCACTCACAGCCCAGAAGGTCAACGATATCCTGGGCTGCAATAAAAGAAGCGTGGCCAGCAGATTGAGGGAGATGATTCTGCCCCTCTACTCCGCTTTGGTGAGACCCCACCTGGAGTACTTTGTCCAGCTCTGGGACCTCCAACATAAGAAGGACATGGACCTGTTGGAGCGAGTCCAGAGGAGGACCACAAAGATGATCAGAGGGATGGAACATATCTCCTATGAGGACAGGCTGAGAGAGATGGGGTTGTTCAGCCTGGAGAAAAAAAGGCTTTGGGGAGACCCTATTGCGGCCTTTCAGTACTTAAAGGGAGCCTACAGGAAAGACGGGGACAAACTTCTTGGCAGGGCCTGCTGTGATAGGACAAGGGGTAATGGTTTTAAACTAAAAGAAGGAAGATTTAGACTACATATGAGGAGGAAAGGTGAAACAGTGGAACAGGTTGCCCAGAGAGGCGGTAGATGCCCCGTCCCTGGAAACATTCAAGGTCAGGTTGGACGGGGCTCTGAGCAACCTGATCTAGTTGAAGATGTCCCTGCTTATTGCAAGATGGTTGGACCAGATGACCTTTAAAGGTCCCTTCCGACCCAAACTATTCTATGATTCTTAACTACCCACTCATTGTCTTCTGTTGTGATTCTTTAACTTCTAGAGTGTATTTTGGGCATCACTGTTATGCAACCATCTGGTAGCTCTTGAATTTATGGAATCTGCCAGGGGCACATGTGCTGACATTCAAAAACAGAGTAAAAGACTGTTAGCCAAAAATGTGCCCCCTTTTGTTTAATAGATAATATTTGGCTTGTACTTGGTATACCAGAAACTTCTTTAGAAGTAAAAATTAAATTTAAAAGATGTCATAAAATCGTCTGTAATTCATCAAGCTGTGCTCTAACTCCTGGTTGACCTGCTTTCATGTGGATATTCCTACCACAAAACAGAAACAGTAATCTTTGCAAGCAGTAAAACGCCTATGCTACAAATCAGTGGTGCAAACCCTGGAGCTATGCATAAACTAAGCTACACCTATTATCTATCTAAACCTTTCTATACGAAGGTTTTAAACAAGTCCCGTTAGGGTTTCCATCAAAGGGAGCCCTGCAGTGCTGCTTCCAGCCCCTGTGCAGGACACGGCATCTCCCTGCGTGCAGCTGCCTTGGCAGGTCTGTTCTCTTTCCCTGCTGCCAGTAACCCCCAGTCAACCACCAAAGGTTTCCCTTTAGTATTTGATCAGCAAGTAATGAATATATTGGAAGGGTTTCCTTTTACCATGCAGAAGGCACTAATAGCAACTGTTTTGTCTAATTGCACATGTGTATTTACTTTATTAATTTTCTGCTTCTCTTTAGTGGTGCCGTAAGCAAAACGTACGTTTCCATGTAGAAGGCCTCTAAAGCCAAACTCTCCACCCCACCTCCACCTCCAAACCCTGACATCAAAATGAATTTGTCTGAGCTCTCTAATGGAAGCACACAGAAAGCCTTCCCCATAGTTCTCTCTTCTGCTGGGATCTCTTATGGATACTAGAAAATGGTTGTGAAATCTTCCATTTAGCACTGAATTATTTTACAGATGTGTGATTGGGTTACTTGAGTTTTCATAAAACTCCTATAAAGCAAGTTCTGAACTTTCTAAGGTTAAATAGCCTAAATTAAGACTAACAGAAAATGTGTATCAAACTGTCATGCATTAGGGTAGAGCTACTGTTTACAAATGTGTTGTTCTAACCTACACGCATACATGTACTGCAAAAGCTACAGTGAAAACTACAGTAATTTTAATGCTACTGAGGTTTTTAATATCAACCATAAATCATTAGACAAAATCATAGGATCTTGTTGTTAATTCTTTCCATAGTGGTTCTTGCCAGCAGAAGATGACACTTCTGCTAAAATGGAATGTAGTCTAAAGGCTGTTCAGGAGGCGGCAGGACAATGCCATGGGTGGAGCCATTTCCCTTTCAGAAAGCTTTAACAAGGACACAGCACCTCTGGGTAAGCAATTGTTTGTGTATGTTGAGACCATGTTATTTTGTGGCCAGGTGCTGAAGGAAATCACTGCTTTCTGCTAAAAATACCAATTGAACAAATCCCTGCTGGGCACTTGGTTGAGGTGGATTTTCCCACCCTGTGCTCGCAGCAGAGTGCAACGCACCGAAGTCACGCTTAACAGCAGCGGTGTGGGGTTCGAGTAACCTGATGAATCCGGGCAGAGAGAGAAGGGATCTCTTTGGTAACCAGAGTCTCTGTGTGCCAGTCCAGCGAGCTGGGATGAAGACACCAAAGGAGACATGTTTACAGGCCGTAGTAGGGTAACACGGGCTTTACAGGTCTCTTACTGACCTCCAGTAACTCATGGACTGGAGTATTACGCTACAAGCTTGTCAGTACAGTTTTAAGATGAGGAAAGAGTAAATAATTCATCTCAAGATTATAAGAAGGTCATTTTAAATGCTTTGGCAGACTGGCGCTGGGTAGGATGGCATCATGGTGGGTGGGCAGAGGCGGCTGCCCTGGCACTGTGTAGGGCTGGACAGTCCTGGGTGGCCACCTGTCCTGTGGGGCACAGGGCCATCACCCTGTGGGCAGCTGTGAGACTGGGTTTATCCGTTGCTTTTACACCATTACCTGGTATGGTTTGATTTGTGAGTCTGAATGTGGAAAATTTTGAGTATTTTTTTTTTAAATATTATTTAAATTTTTAAATCTTTATTTTTTTAATATTTCTTTTTAAATAGCCAATTCATTCTCCATTTGCCTTATATTTTGGTTTAAAACAGACAGAAACCTTGGCAAAGTATAATGAATACAGTGCCGCCTTCTGAGAGAGCATTGGTGTAACTGAAAGCATGAGAGTCTTCATGTTCCTCAAGATTACAAACAGAAACTTCTTTCCAGTATACACTCCTATAAGGAATAGCATGTTTGCACTCAAAATGAGCACTTTAGGGACGCTGGACCGACACATCTGACCCCACACGCAATTACAGACTTGCTGTAAGTACTGGCTGGGAATTTTTGACAGATTTAATTCAGCTGCAGGTAAGCATACCTTGAATAATGACTGAGACTTATGTCCTCAGCACTTAGTGTTATCTTTGTAAAAACAATTCTATCTATCTTTATATCTCCGTAGACAAACAAATACTTGAATTATCCAGCAAATGTGTTTTTAGTGTAGGCAAGATATTATGGGTTTTTCTCCAGCTCATATGTAAGATTTTTACTTTCAAACTTTTTTTACTGTGCTTTATTTCTGGAGAGCCAGTGGTCAGCAAGAAGAGTGACTCCATGGTGACTTTTTTATAACAACCTGTTGCGATGTTCTTTACGATATCTTGGTGCAATTAATAACTAATTAACAACACAAGTTAGTGGCAATCACGGTGAGAACCTAAGGGAAAACAATGAAGGGCTCCCATTTTAATTTAAACAGTGCAAAACCACAGTTGTACTACTAGCATCCCTGGTAGAATATTCTAGGTATAATGTGATAATTGCCAAAGGCAGCACACTTAATCCACACACAAGTATTAGCTGCTGCCAACACAGGTCACTGAAAACATGCATGAAAAGAGACAGAAGTATTTTATAGTGTGATAGTCAAAAGGACACCTTATGGTGCACATCAATATTATTGTAGCTATTTGGGATGCTAAAGGTAATAAAATACTATGCATTAACATGCAGGATAGTGATTTTTACAGAAGTCAAATCTTTTGTACCAGTCGTTGCTGTGTTCAGGGCAAGGGGAAAGGCACTCTTTGTTTTAATTTGAGCATAGGCACGCCGAAGTCTCAAAACACGTGTGTGTTGATGGAGTTGTGCAAATGAAGATATATTGGCCAGAGTAAGTGGAGGAAACTCCAGGTTCCTAATAGCCTCAGGATTTGTTTGCTTTTACTTCTCCTCCAAGTAACTTGTTGGCAAATCCTACATAGCACCAAAGGCAAAAAAGACACTTTTTTTTTTATCCCTGGGAGAAGCAAGGTACAATTTCTGTGAGTTCTGTGGCAGGGGTGCCCAGTAGCTTAGAAGCTGCACCCTCAAGGTGCTGCACCCACCAACTGCAGAGAAACGAGGCTGAGGTTGTCCAGAAAAAAGTACCCTTCTCCAGGACTTAATGCAACTCTAGTGCATTTCATGAGAGTTGGTCTGGGAGAAATGGTAACTTGAGGCTGTCAGTGAGGCACGTTTGGTTTGGGATGGGATGTACAACACGCAGCGTATTACCTATACAGAGTTGTGCAGAGTGCAGACCACTGGGTGCTGAGGTAGACTTGTCTGCTAAAGATGCTGTTGTCATTCCAGGACGTTGTTCAGGGCATAGAAAATATTATTTAAAATGTGCTAAAAGTAAACGGCATGCAAGTGAATTGTGATGCGTTGAGGTGAAAATGTGATAAACTACTCTTAGCCTTTGACAATACTCTGTGCCACTTCAATTCTTGGAGAAAATGATAAGCTTCTGATAAAATAATAAGAAAAACAGAAGAAAACACAAGCCTATCTTTCATCTGCTTCCATCTCTTTAGTTCACAGAAGTGAATGCTGCGCGGGAGCGAGAGGCAGAGGGTGAAGGGGGATTGAGGTGGGATGCATTGTGATTATACTGAGAATAGGGGATATGATCAAGTAAGATAATAATCAAGATTAAAGAAGAAAGAATACTTTATATAAAGCTTAAAAGGGAAGAACTTGGTATGTTGCAAAACAAGAGAAGAATAAATAATTGTTAGCCTATCGTATTGCTCCTGGAATTATATATATATAATATAAATATAAAATAAATAAAATGTATCAGTCTTTCCAGTGGGACTGCAGCAAGACTGTTGCTAAGGGATGAGCTGCCAGAATAATAATGAAGACTGTTGCTATAAATTCTCCTAAAACAAAGAGGGTTTTTTTGTTTTTAAGAGGAATTTTACTAGCATGACATTACTAAGGAAGTTTTGAGCAGAACCGTTGTTCTAGAACAATCATTGCAGGTTAACGTGAGCATGTTGAAGGCGGAATTAACAATCATGGTGCAGCAGTTAGATGTGAACTATTACCAATATCCAAGCTGAGCGCTAGCAGAAATACCAGGGTAAGTAGAGGAGCATTAACAGTTTCCCCTCCGCTGTTCCCAGCTTTTGGAAGGAAGGCGGAATGGCGGAGAAAGCAATACTACAGAAAACGACAGAAAAAATAACTTGATTAAAATGATACCAAGAGATGTATAGAACCTGGAAAGACCTAAAGGGCTTATGCCTAATCAATAACATCTTCAAGATACAAACAGTGTAAAGGACAAAGGAATTATTCACCTTCTGAGAGGGAGACAAGAACGAGGGCTTGAGGCAAATGCAGAAAAAGTTTAGGATAAATATTAAGCAAAGTTCTCAATAGTACGGTTTGCTCCTGAAATTGTGGCTGTGCTCTGTAATGTGCAACGTTTTGATAAAATGCAAAATTCACTCTTGAATACATTTGGAAAAAGGATCATGTCGCAGCAATACACTGAGCTTCTCCGTCATCCTGTGCTCAGGATCTGCTCAGAGATGTTTCTGCAGGATAACTCTGTAGGATAACGTTTCTCCTTACAGGGTAGGGAGGAAAGCTTATCCTTTTCCAGTGAAAAGCAGGATCATTTTTGGGAGATGCAGTTGAGTATGGCCTATTAAATACACAGCTCAAGTTTGGAATAAGGTGTTTTTTATGCAGGGTTTGGGGAACGCTCCTCCATTGGTGATGGGCTTTGTGGAGGGTGTGATGCACCTGGTGGAGGCTGTGAGACTTCTACTGAAAGGCACTGGAAAGACACAATGCTGTGTTAGACAAAAAGGTTAAGTATAACCTGGAATTCATAGGCTTAAAAGATAGGCAAAATGAGCAGACAGTGAAACATAATCCTTCTTTCTTTTCCTTCTAACCTGTTTCAGTGTCTTCAGAGAAATCCTTTCCTGGGCTAACTTCAACCAAGCTGTTTCATTCATACAACAAATTAGTGGTGATGTGCGTGGTGTGCAGAGTGGAAGAGACATCTAAGAATAAAAAAATTCATTTTTTTAGTTAGTATCAGCAGATGCTGACCCACATCATGTGACTTTTTGTAACCTGATGTAATGCTCTCTCTTTCGGGTCACAGAACAAGGACCTGTCCTGGAGGAATTGCTCTTTTTTCCGCAATGAGCACAGTGAAAAAGTTAGGAAAAATAGAGGTCAATATTGGAAGGGTTATTTTCTGTTCCTCTCTTACATATTGCCTATTGGGGATGGAAGTCCCCACGCTGCACTTCTGTGGTGGCATGTGGAGGGGGGCAGGCCGCGGTGAGTGGGGGAGCAGCCACTGTACAGTATGGCTTTTATCCTGTAGAGTGTCAGCCTCTGCAGCGGCTTTACAGGAGCTCTGCTTATATCGCAGTGTAGGCAGCTGCCGGGAGAGGGGGGCAAGGGGAGGAAAACGAGGTTTGGTTTATAAAGCAGGCTCACCCCTTGAGTGAGGAGCATCGGTGATGTATCAGTGACTGTACCAGGCTTTCAGGTACGCAAGATTTGGCTGCAGGGCTGTACATCCTCAGTCGCGTGTTAAAGATTAAGGAAAGGCTCTCATAGCCTAAACTGCCAGTCTCCCTGCATGTATTCCTGTGAGCATCAGCTTGTGCCACAGGTTTGGGTGTTGCTGTTTCTTGTTCAACACAACCATCGGCTTTTTGGAGCATCCGCCTTTTGCTCTCACCATGATTAAATCGTATAGGGAAAACATGTGTTTCTCAAATCTCCCTGCAGCCCTTTGGATATGACTGTGTTTTAAGTTTGACAAGGGGAGGCGAGGGTGCACATGAAAGTGCGCAGTTCTGATTTTATTCTTTTTGGCGCTTTCATATTGCAAAGATCAATAATTTACCTCCTGTCAGGTGAAACCAGAAGATTAGTTGCATTAATTTTTGAATGCTTGCATAGTGTGTGTAAGTTGATCTTACCTTGCTGAAGTCCTGTGTGCAGCCCTGCCATGCGTTGTTGGCAGGGGAGCTACACTGAGCTGCGCTGCCCGAATGTATGGCTTATGAAGCACTATACGTGAATAAACATTGCTGTTATAACAGGAGGCGGGGAAGAAAGAGAATCAACAAACTGATGGTTCAGTGGGGCTGGGTGCTGTTTTGGTTTAGGCTGCTCATTGGATTGGATTTTTCACCCAAGATAATGTGGGGTTTTTTTGTTGTTTTTCTTCTCAAATACACCCTCTGCTCTTCGTTTAGCTCCTCACCTATACATCAGCACAGAGCTTTAGGGTGATTTCCAGCTCTCTCCAAAAGACCAGTCAGCCTTTAACCAGCTTTGTGCGATTGCCAGGGCTTCCCATAAATAACAGGGGTGCAGAAATGCCATGCTTAATGTTCTGGTGGGGTATGTTTTCGGCTGAACCCGGAGCAAGTGTTCCTGCTTGTCCTGGGTGCCTTGCTGCAGCAGCTGAGGCACTTTGTGGCTCTGACCCTCTCAGCACCCAGTGGGTCCTGGTCTCCTCCTGCTCCTGCCACGCTGCCCAGCGTGGGGACGTGGTCTTCAGTGCCTGCAACTTCTCCTGCTGGCTGCCTGGCTCTCTGCATGCGGGTTTGGGCTCACCCGGCGGGTGCCTGGCACTGAGGAGCCCTCGCTGTGGGAGGGGAGTGATGCCTGCCCAGCGTCGTCCTCGGGTGGTGCAGAGGTTCCTCAAATACGCGTTTTGCTCCATTATCTCTTCACAAGTGCTATGCCTGGTAGATATTATAGTGCTACCTAAAATGTTGCTTACTTACATTATTCTGAAAAAATGCTGGTAATAATCACCTAGCAGCAGGCAGCGGTTCCCTCGGTGTTCAGAGGCATCAATTGCCCGCTGCAGCACTGCTGTCATCGATGGCCCAGGAGCTGCCTTAGGTCCATGGTGGTGTGCTCTGTGCTGCCGTGAATAAATGTAATTCTCTGATCACATCTCTCATTTGTGCATTGATTTTGAACTAATGATGTGTTTGTGTGTGCATTCCTAGGGAAAAAAAAAGGTATTATGTGCTAGAATTCCTCCTCTGTTTTGGATTGTATAGCTCAGGGCTGTCATGGAGGTACTGCACACAGCACTGCTGCTGTGCCTGGATTTTTATGAAATCCTTGGAAAGATTTAATTAAAACTTTTCTAGATTTCATCTTCTGTAGGAACAGCCTTTTATAGATTCTACCCATGGGGTATTGTTTATCCAATTTGAGGTATTTAAATGCAGAATATTATTCTGGTGTATTTATTCTGTGGCAATCTAGACTTAATTTTTTTCCCAAGCAGTTTGCCGTTATGTTTGTGCAGATGCGGTCCACATCCTGCAACTGCTGTGAGATATGAAACTGAAGTGAGTTTGACTCTCTTCTGCGTTTTGTTAAAAACCTGCAGGTAACTTGGCCTTACTATGTCTGAACATCCTAAGTACTTCTTACAGTTCTACTAAAACACTCCCATGTATATCGCTGTCATTTATCTTATTCTGTATTTAACCAAATACATTTTTCTCCTTGAGACTTTCTCCAGTTCTGGTCACTGTACTTCTATTTGGTTTGTCCATACAAGCTACTCACTCCATCTCTATTGCTTGCCTGCTTGCAGGGCTTGTTTATGAATTGAATATTGTGATGTTCCCAGGTGTTGCCACGAGTATAACATGAGGGCACATGTCTTGCACTGCCATTGCACCAGCACTCACATTCCCCAAGTTTCTCAGTGTGCAAATCACAGCTGACAATTCAGCCAAACCATGAAGTTACCTGTGCCGGTGCTGTGACGAAAACACCCACCGCTCTCCTGCGCGGGAAATACCCTTGTCAGACTCGGTTACCCACAGCTCTCTTTCCCCATACATCATCATGGTTTTGCAGCCTCCTCTGCTTCAGGGAATCTCTCACCACAAACACAATTGACTTTTCTTATTGAAAATTGAGCCACAAGCAAACTTCTTACATGATCAATTCTGTTCACCCACAAGATAGGACCGGCCCTTTTCCTCAGACTCCAATCAATGCCTTTTCCCTTTGACTCGCTTTTACTTTCTACCTTACACTTATTTATTTATGCAGCCAGATTCCCAGGTCATTCCCCGCCCTATTCAAAGAGATCAGGTTTGCACCTCTCCTGCACAAGATGTCTCCAAAGTCAGAAGCATTTTCTTTGAATAAAATTCAGTCTTTACGTCTTTGCAGACCCTTTCCCGTACCAGAAGCTCACCCCGCTCAGGCACTCTAGGCTTGGTCTCGCCTGTTCCCATCTCCATCAGACTCTTTCCGCTCTTGCTGAGCCCCAGCCCTTGGTGGGCTCTGCCATCCTGGATCTCCTTCCAGCCTTCGCAGGCAGGTGGGCAGTCCCGGGGGGATCCGGGTGCAGGACTGTGCTGGCTGCAAAGCGGCTCCCTGCCTGGCTCTGCCCACCCTGCGGGGAAGTGACCGGAGCAACTCCTGGTATGTATCTAATTTTGAACTTGTGGGCTTTGGAGTTACACTGTACGAAACCATACAATAGCTCCTAATGCTCACAGTATAATTTCCCCCTGTTAGTTTTCATTTTCTAGTATGGTGCTAGTTCTGTATTGTTATTCATTTTATGTACCCTTTATCATATTTTTCAGTAAATCCCCAGCAGACACAAAGCAGTGGGGTGTGTTTGCAGTGCTGCAGCTACCAGGGCTTGGCAAAATAGCAGTGTAAAAATAATTTGCATGAGAGCTAATAAAGACTGCTGGAATGGACCCTAAAATATGTTCAATAAACCAATAAGAGTGACTGCTGATTATACTCCTACTTTAGTAGAAGTAACTGGTTTTCATTCAATGTTTAGAGTACTGTAATTGCGTAGTAGAGTATTTTACCCACAATTTAAATCTAACATAATGGTCAATGCCTGCCTTTAAATGCTGACAGTTTGCTAACAATTTCCAGTCTCATGGCTCATGCGTTTTATTTCCTCCACATAAGGGTAGGGTGAATGTCTCACCATGTAGTTTGCTGTAACTCCTGATAAATGTTGATTCTTTTATTGTGACGTTATAGCTATCGCTTCGGGGAATAAAGGTATGTTGGGGTTTTTTCACCCCCAATTTCTGTATTCCTGCATTCAAGCTTTTCCAGAAATCTTCTGGAGGAGTAGAGAGATCATACTTAGGAAAAGAATTACATGAATTAACTAATTAATAGAATTATTTGAAAATCTAGATGTTAACATGCTGCTGTAGATTCCCTCTCCATTTCCCCCTAGAAGTTCAGCTTATCTATCCCATGGAAATGATTTATTTAAAATAGAAGTGTCAGACCTTGCGACAATAATATCCTACCAAATCTGCATGTCTTCAAAATATGTGCTTATTCTGAAACATGCACATATTGGCTTTCATAAGAGAATATGCCTGGTTTTTTTTCTTGTTTGATGCATGCCAGCAATTTTTATAAAGAGGATAACTGATAGACATTCTTAATAATAATGACAAATAAATAACAACTCTTTCCCACAATGCTTGACAATGCAAGGATTCTGTGCAGGATTATTATAGGTAAAAATAACAAGCAGAATTTGCCTGTACCCTCTGCCATACATGAAACAACAAATCAGACCATACTAAGTTCATTTAGCCATATTTTACATCTTCTAGAACTGGAATTGTGTAGCCTACAAAACAATTTATATTTTATCTGTACCATCTAATTAATTAAATGGCCCCAGAGTACCAGACTCACAAATCTCGTTAATAGCTGAATACTGAAATAAAGGCTGTTCACCCCTACTAGAATAATATTTGCATATCTCCACCTGCGATGGGTAATAAGTACCTGCCACAAATCAGAATTATGAATTTTGTACGCCTAACAAAACCGCAGGGGAAATTATACCTCAGACATTCCATAATAATTGCAGCTAAGCTGTTTAGTGCCATCCACTTATTCTGCCTGAAGTGTTTAAAGCAGCAACAGTTGTAAATGAATTCAGGCACACATTCAAGAGAAAATGTTTTAAAAAGTTTTTCTGTCTTGCCATATGTAATTATCTTTATAGAAATGTTCAGATACAAGTTATAACATGCTCACATTTAAAATTGCAAATTAAAAAGTAAGTTCCTCTGATTAAAGTACGTTTTATAAAAGCGTTTTTTTAAGTTTACTATGATGATATAGGAAACAGCTTGGGCTGTGTTTATCCCATTGGTCTCCCAGAATCGGTGATCCGGTCTATAAATGACCACAGCGAGGGGCCTGCTTTTGTAGTGCTTCTTTCCCCAATAATGTGCGATTCCTGGGGGACAGTTAACTGTTAAGGCTTGGACAGGAATATACTGCAATGTAGATAGTCTTTCATAGGCCAGGGAATTGGGACATTAAAGTAGGCAGTGTGAGTTGCCTCTGGTTTGTTTATTTTTCATGACAGGAATGGAAACCGCATGTGGAGCAGAGCTGGGAAGGAAGAGCGGTGAGATACTAGTGGTCCCAGCTTCTGGGTGGGAGTGTAAAGCAATGATAACGCCTGAATTTACACTTTATATAGGGATTTGACTTCGAGAGAGCCCCAAAGCTCTTTATAATCTTGGGTCCTGCTCAGTCACCTGCCTTAGGAAAACTCTAGGAACTGGACCATCCCTTCCTTCAGGCAATACAAGGTGCTCTGTGAATGTGGTACATGTGTATCTGCCGCTTGTGGCACTATGCCATGGTTCCCAGCTTATCGACAGAAGCTGAGAGACTGGGGCACAGGCAGCGCTTTTGAAGCCATAGCAGCACATGGTGTGTGTTCCACCTCTGTCTGGAGACAGATGAAGATACGGAGACACAGGACGGCACCTGTCCCTGTGGGATCCCTGGTCCCAGAAGGGCAGAGGCAGCCCAGAAGAGGGCACGGGGTGGTAGGTGGACAGATCAAGGTGTCCCTGAGGAAACCCTGTCCTGGAGGGGGGCTGGCAGTTTGGGTAAGCGTTCAAAGCACAGGTTTGTACAGACAACCAAACTCACCTCAGGGCTAGGTTTAAGCTATTATAACACCAGCCACTGTAGCCTTGTATCATGAGAATATAACCTCACTATAATGCTTGCTGCCCCTCCAGAAGAGGAGCACGGGAAGGTAGGAGAGGATCCGTCCTGGAGAGGCGGTGGGTACCCTCTGCCGAGCCCTGCCGGTGACAGACAGCCCCTGGGGAAGGAGGCCCCATGGCACTGCAGCTGCTGTGCCTATAAACGTCCACATCTGTATGCCGCGAGGGTAACAGTCGTTTTGCCAGTGTTCTAGTAAAGGATTAAAAAATAATTAGGATTTATATATGTTCAAAAGGAAGGGGCACAGTGCAGCAAGTCACAAGGAGGTGATTAAGTCAGGTTGTCTGGCTCTGCCTAGAGTGACAGCAGTGAGTCTGAGGGTTTAGGAAAATAGCTGATAGCCTATTACCATGATGAAGTGTAGCTTAAAACTACATTTTATATTTTAAAGGACTAACAGAGGAGGTCCCTATGGATTTTTTTTTTTTTCATATTACATAAAATGGCTATAGAAGCTGAACCATAATCTCTCACTAACTTACACATTAGCCCAGGGCAATAAAGATGTTTTTATTGGAGGCAGATTCCATGAAAAGTTGTTCGGTTTTATCTCTGAATATTGTACTATGCTGAAGGCATTTAAGTATCCTGTTGGGACACTGTCCTGGAAAGCAGTTACTCTCAAAAGGACAGTGAGGTCATTGGAAAGACTCTCCTTTCTGCCGGAGTGCCGCAGGATCCTGCTCTTTCCCCTTTGCTCATGTCCTGTTCTTTTGCCTTAGCTGCAAACAGAGGCTGAGGCACACTTTCAGACTGCAATCCCTGCTTGCCCTCTGACAGATCTGGATCCGGCAGCTGAACACAGCTGAAAGGGAGGCCCTGGTCCTCCTGCCTACTTCAGCAAACCTTGCCAAGTCCTGCTTCCTCGCTCCCCGTCGGTGGTGCAGCATCCTGCCTCTCCAGCAAGGTTGCGGGTCTGCTCTTCAGTTCACACCTCTTACCTGGGCCGTTCCCAAAAACAGCAGGCTGGTTGCCTGCCGTAAACTGTCGCTTTTCCTGTATTGGCTGAAAGCGATTAAAATGCTTGCCCCAGCTTCCATCATCTTATCTTGATTTTTCACAACATCCTTTTCTCTAATCTTGACAAAGGCAGCACTAGTTACCACTACCCATCCAGAGCGTCGTGGCAACCACCCCTTCCCTAACGGCTCACAGGGGCCAGGCTGCCTCTCTGTATGCATGCTTCCCTGCTAATTCCCTTGATTTTGCAGATAGCGTAACCCGCTTGTCGTCAGGTCTCTTCCACCCATCACACGGTATCAGCCTGTGACCGTCTCTTGGCACTTGCCATCGTTACAGGATGGCTGATTTTCTATCAAGCCCTTCATGCCTTCTCCTCCTGCGCCTGCACTTTCTCTCCCTTCAGTTGGCAGCGGTGCCTCATAAATATCCATAAGCCTGGCTTCTAGCTGTGATTCAGCACTGCGTTTCACTCCGTGGCTTGTACGTTTGGAGGACTATTGGCAGCTCAGGGGTCCTCTCTGCCTCTCGGGTGGTCCCTGCTCCCCCGCAGACTGGGGATCCCTCTCTTCTGGATTTTGCTGTCCCGTTTGGTTCCTGTAGAAGCTCAAATACATACAAAAGGCGGGAGAGTATCCTCTCTAAAACCAAAGACTTTACAGTCTAGAGTAGACAGCTAGTGGGTAACAGCATCAGAAAATGGTTATTGTACTGCTATGTAAATGCAGCAGCGTATGGCCTTAGCAGCAGCGTTACGTGGGCTTAGTCCCTTTCCGGCTGTATTTGTATCAGCTTGCCTCTGTCTGGAAGGCAGATGAGGAGTTCGCGTTAGTGGTTTCTTTCCATAAACTATTATGCAGAGGATAATCTCTGACTGATGAGGTCGTGCCCCGCTACCTTACAAAGAAACACATGTGTGTCTCCTAGATTTAAACCTAAGGCCATTCTTGGCAATCAGTCAGCAGTTCTTCATTGATTATGACTGGCAGGGATTTTTATTATGTTTATTTTTTTGTTTTATTTCCCTCATTTATCTAAATCTACCATATATTTCTGTTTAATCTTTCAATCTATAAAAAGTACGGATTTCATCTTATATGATGCTTTAGTATGTATGATAAAAAGATGGTTTTCCCTTTACCTTGCACTTTCCATTCATATTGTAATTTTTTGTTCAAGCTTAAGCAGTCCACATTTCATTAAAAAAACCCACACTATTCATACTTCTTTCATCCCTGTAAGATGGTAAAAGCAATGTTGCTTTGATGAAATTTGGCAGGTAAGAGGATCTAGTTGAATCATCTCAAACCCCTGGAGTTTTGGGCCTCCAGCTATTATGGTAGAGCAGCTATGAGTATTCAAAAATTGGTCCTTTGTTTGCACTGAATTTCCAAGCCATCTGTAGCACACAAAAGCCACAGCTCTCTTTATAGTTCAGAATGAATATTTAAAAGTTCAGTTTTAGATTTTATTTGTAGCACTTCAGATCTCTCTATCCCATCTGTCTCGTGTCTCAGAGCAATTGCATTAAACTGTACTTGGCAAAGTCAGAACTTGGTCTTAGAATTGAAGGTAAACCCTGGTTCCTTTTCACTTGGTACTGCAGAGTATGCACATGCGTGATCAGGATCTGCACAGAGGATTGATAACATACAGTTTTATTTATTCACATGCTGTAAATTATTGTTAGACTATTAACAAGCAGCTGCAAATATCAGGTCGTCCAGTCTGAACCTTGCTGTATGCTTTTATAGTGTGGCAGAAAAAAGCAAACATCTGCACGAGCGCTGCTGGCTCTGGATGGGTGTAACGTGGCAGAGGAGAGCGGCACCCTGGAGTGGCCGGCAGCACCCGTCCCAGCCTGGGCTGCCTACGTCGGGAAGCTGTCCTCGGACCTGCGCGCTGAGCCTCCGCTTTCACAGCACGGCTGGGAAGTGACAGGTACCCTCGGGGAAAGGGAAGGTGCGAGGACATGTCGCGGTGAGAGGGGACTTGTGCCGGCTGGTGTGGAAGAGGCCGTAGGGAAAGGGATTGGAACTGCTCACTTCAGACAGTGTTGGCATATGCGTTCACATTCATGTATATTTCATGGAAAATCTAGCAAGAAACAACAAAGCTTCTTTAAATTATGGGAAAATAACTCCTTGTGGTAATCTACCCTGTTAGAGTATCATCACCTGCTTGAATCAGATTCAGTATTTTGTATCTGAACCTTAGCTGCATCTGTCAAGAATGTGCAATTTTTTTTCTCTTCTGTGTTTAACCAGGTACCTGAAGTCACCCTTTCTGAGTCAATGGTGTGAAAAGAGAAGCACCATATCTTTCATAAAAAGTGAGAATCATCTACCTCTCACTGAAACATTCTTCAGTTCTGGTAAATCATTTATCCTTCATTTTAATTCTACACCCTGTCCTAAGTTGTAATGGGATGTTTGGTAGACTCGAGGTGTAAATGAATCGCTGCCCTTAATGGAGCTCTTATTTTTTTTTTTTATATAGAAATATATAAATATATATGTTTATATGTATGTATACATGTGTATATCTCCATGCCTTTCTGTAAAAAATGAGCAAAATACGTATGCTAATACATACCACTATGTAAACCTTCTCTATGTCAACAAGATCTTAAATATAACACACATGTTGCAGTTCACCATGTAAAATCTGTCCTAATGGCTGCGTTGTCTTCATATGAAATGAAATAAATGGAAGACTATGGCATCCTGAACTAAGGTCCTGGGTTTAACTGAAAAGCTGGAGCTTGTAAAACCAACAGTTTATGTTCTTCAGAGTAAATTATATATCGTCACCTCATCAGTTAAACTTAAAAGGGTAAGAATTATTCAGGTTATTGTACTGTTACTGGTTAATATAGTGAAAAATAGTTATTTTAGAATACAAGAAATTCTGCAGTATTTAATAGTAATTTAAAGTAGATTCTTATAGTTATTTAGATACATCTTTAAAGAAAGCTGTGGGCAAGTCTGGTAGGCGTGTGTTTTCATCGTTTCTCAATCAGGTCTTTCATGAGGCCAGATTCTTGCTTTTCAAAAGATGAGCATTTTATATAATATTTTAACTAACTTTCACGCTAATCTGTGCACGTTTTTATCACTTTAAAGAACAAAAGGAGTAATGAAAAAAATTATACGTTTTTGCTGAATTGAATAAACCATGGGGAATTAACTGTTGCTTCTGGTAGTGCTGCCTCCAACACTGAGCTCTGAACCTCACTGGGAGTCGTAGCAGAGCGCTTCACGGCTTCATTCCCGTGAAGAGAAAGGATGTTTTTACAGTGGTGGGTTGTCTCTTTTCCTAATGAAAGGCAGCCTTACCTTCTGGCTTTCCATTTCCTTACATGTACCCGTATGAGGTTTTTTCTTAGGCTTTAAAAGAATGAGCTTCTCTTTTCCACAGACCTCTGTCATCTACTGGAGAACAGACGGTCACAAAAGTGAACTGTGTGTCTGCGTTGCATATGGCATCTGATGCTTGAGTCCATACACTGCCTGTGCAACTATTCCCGTAGCTTCAAACAAGCAGCCCAAAATAAGTAAGTACGAGGATTTGACTCCAAATGTTGTTTTGATTATTTATTATTTGGGGAATGTTTGTCTGCTATCACTTACGGAGAGACAGAAAAACATAGACGAGTAAAATCATATAATGTGCCTAAAGCACTTCTTACTGAGACCAGCTCAGCTCACGTGGCTGCGGCAGTGTCACGGGGATGAGAAGCGCAGGTGCCACACGCTTAGGTAGTGTTTGGGGCTGGGAAGGGGACTGTGCCAGAGGTGAGGAAGGAAATGTCTTTGTAAAGGCATTTATTGATGGTAAATTGTTTTTTGCCAATAAGCATCAATTCTACAAAAACTCCACCTCACTGTACTTCCATATGGAAATGGGGAGTAAGCGTTGATCTTCATTTTGTAAAATCTAAGCTAGAAAGAATTTAGAGGAAAGGTGAAAAAAGAATAAATCAACTGTTTCCTTTCCTTTCGGAAATGAGTGGGGTGAAAGAAAGAATTTGTGGAGGATGGGAATGAAAGCTCTTCCAGCTGATGGCCTGAGATATCTTGTTAAAGACAAAATTCATGGAGTGTTATTTGCTAACACAGGGCTAGTCACGGTTAACTGAACATAAGGTTTTTGCAAAACTCTTCAAGTCAGGGAAGTAGTCAAAAGAAAGAAAAATATCACTAATTTCCCTGTAATTATATCTCTAAGTGGAAAACATAATGGAGTCTCAGACCAAGTCTTATGAAGGAAACATGCTCAAAACCAAAGGCAACAACAAAAAGTCTTTCTCTGGGGAGCTCTGTACCCTTTAGGCTCCAGCTGTCCTACCTTGCCCTGTTGGAAAGGCTTGATCTCCCCGGTGAGCAGCCAGGGCTCTGGCAGCATCTGGCAGCCTTTGGTCTGACTAATAATATTTAGAAGTCTCTAGGGCTGCCTGTAGTCTCAGGAAATATATATTTTTTTCCATTTGTTCTTTTATAAAACCTTTGTTCTTTTCATAGAGATGCGTAGCCGATCCATTGTAAATCTTTGTTCTAGATGGTATTTTTAATCCTTTTGCTTCGTGTGCATAAAAAGCTGCATATTTCCTGTCCTTTGCCCATATTTATCCTCAGCAGTGAAGCTCCTTCCACAGCAGTAAATCAGCAGGGTGGGATGGCCGCTCCTGCCCGGCTGCAGCCTGCCCGTTTCTGCAGCAGTCCAGGCCTGTTCACCTTCTTCTGCTCCACAGTGTATTCACATATCAAGATGGATTTAGTTCTAGTTCAGAATTTCTAAAAACTGGAACCCAGAGTTAGGTACCAAAGTGCATCCAAAATTACTGAATGCATTGAAGTTTTGACTGGCCACAAAAAAGCTTCCTCACCATCTAAATTTCACGAGATAGTAATTTTTTAGGCATCTCAAGCATTGATTTAGGAACCTGGTTTTAGAGATCCAGTCTTTCAGCCCCACGGTCCTACGGGTACACAGTGGGGGTCTAAGCTGTAGTATCTCTAAGCAGAAAGATGTTGGAATAGGGCTCTTTGCATCCAGGCGTGCGTGTGCTCCCCTCTCCTGCCTCGCACACCAGGAACACACAGACAATAGCAGTGTTTTGCATCGAGTTCACGCTGGCTGATGGCATAATCCAGCTGCTTCAGTGTAAATCAAAAAAGATTTTGAAAATGTGCAGGTATCAAGTGCTGACAGAACAAGCATTTAAAAATACAGCATCTGTAAGATCCTAAGAGAACATCTAACCTGAATTTTTCAGTTAATCCCAGCTGTTTTTTCCTGTCCTTCAAAAAGGGAGACCTGTGGCTGGGGGATGCTCAAGCTGCGGCTGCTGCGTGGCTGGGGTAAGAAAGCAAGCCTGTTTCTCCGAGGGCTTTCTGAAATCATTACCTGGTGTAATTATTCTTTTAACATGAACTAGTGTAAGCCAGGGACCGGTTTCTTTAGGACTGAATATTTCAGAATTAGCTGTCAAATACGTTGCATTTAATGTCAAGCAGTGCGGCCAGTTAGGGCAAGAGGAGAAAGATGGCTATCTGTTACATCCCAAACCCCATGAGGTAGCTGCTTTTCCTGCCGACCCTTCAGCACCGGGGTGCTTAGTGGAAGGCGGCTGTGGAGAGCGAGGCAGACCATATTTTGGCTGTTTCAGCAGCCTGGGCTTTCTCCTGCAAAGGAGGGGGCTTCCCTGCCCCCAGCTCGATTAACCTGCTCCTGTGGAAGAGGATGGGCAGGAGTGCGGGTCCAGCTGGGCCACAGCTACAGACTAGGGTTGAGCTCAAATGCTGTTTTTTCGGTGCTTTTTCAGGCTGGCACACACTCACTCCGAGTGTGTAATTGCACTCCCAAGCCTGCTGTGGTCTGTGCTAAGGGCTGGAAGCGAAAAACCTAAAATAGCGAGAGCAAGGGCAAGGATGAAACCCTTCACTCCAGATTATTGGTGTATTTATTTTTGTAACTGTTGTAATTTGTGAATGGGCAGGGTAGGTCAGAAACGCCCTTCTGAGGGGAGCCACGTGCAGCGGGAGCGACAGCCTGAGTCCCACCCCGGCTCGGTGCTGCCAGCCTGCCCGTTATCCTTGTCCTGTGTTAGAAAGTTTGAAAGGTCACCTCAAAATGAAGAGGATGAGAAGTATCATGACAAAGAGGTATGCCTGAAGTCACAGCATTGAGGTGCAAAGTAACTAGAGGATTTTAAAAATTTTTATTTTTCACTAATTTTTCCCTTTTATAGCATGACCACCGTTTGGTGCCCTGTAGCCGCAGTTTAAATGAATATTCATGTAAACTTTGAAAAAGAATAAGTGATAGACAATGGGGGGTTGGTTGGTTGTGATTATGATTAATGCTGAAAACAAGAACGTGCACCTCAAACCACACGTGTGATTTTCATAGGCCAGTTTATGAAGTTGCAGAGAAGGAGGATGCTCAAATATTTACTCATTTTTGTAAACCCAAAGAGATTTTTAGACCACGTATTCACTGAACTTCCAGAATTCCATCAGGCTGCATGTATGCACTTGTTAGTCCTTAAACTAGTAAGATGTCACTAAAACATTCATTGGCACAGCCACTGTCTACTTTAGCTAGACCTTCAACATTACTAATTCAGGTCTTCCTGCATTTGCATGCAGCACCTCAGCTACATGGCTTTAATGCTGTTCTCTGTTTTGTTCTGCTGTCAGGTATTCAGCTTTAGTGTCTTCTTCACTGAAGAATTTCTATATTACAGCTCTGAATACAATCTGTTTTGTATGCTCATGAACTAGCTCTAGGGCTTGAAAAAAACCCCTATTTTATATTCTACACTGGTTAATTTTTCATTTCTCTGGCACCTTGGTGAAAAGTAGTCAACACAGTTAACGATATACATTGTGCAACTATAAATATTTTATTGGATATATAATCTTCACAATTTACAAGTTTGATTTTTCTCTGGGAGTCTGAATAAATCTATAATTTTGAATATTTGGTGAAAACTCATTTCTTATAGTATATTACTCTGTAATCACTATGAAACGTATGATCGGCTTTTTAATGGGAGCTATAGACATTACCTTCACTTTTTTCCTAACGTTGCTAAACTCTAATAAAGCTATTTTATGGGGAGGGTAGTCTGGAGCAAGAAATATGGAGGTTTCATCCTGGGAGCAGTATATAATTCATATGCTAGTAAATTATAGTGTATTTCTTACACAAGATAACTTTAAGGATGTTTTTAAAAATGTGTGTGTCTAAATACTTATATATCTAGTTTATATATGAATTTGATGTACATTTGTTTTGTTGCATTTTCTAGTTTTTTTTGTTGGATTAATATATTTCTCTATTTATGTCTAGCTTGTCGTTCCTGTCTTTGTCTTAAACCAATTGTAATAAAGGAAAAGATTCTGTTCTCTTCTACTCTAGCATTTCCACTCTACACCTGCAGGTTTATGTTTCTGTTCATGGTTTCATATACAGGAATGTAGGGCTGGAGATTGTTTGCTTTCTTTATATATTAATAGATTAGGCTTTTACTGTTGCACACACCTAGAAACTGTACTTGATCCTGGAGACAAAAAGATAAATTACTCTGTACGCAGGATATTGAACTCCTATCACTATATTGTGATATATTAATTCTACTTTAATGTATTTATCCTCACTGTGTGCCTGTGAGATAGGGAGGCTAAGTCATACTTATCTCAAAGATGGGGGATTAAGCCACAAAAAACCCCTAAGCAACTTGACTAGGGCTGCTCAGAATGTTTGTAGCAAAATAGTGAATGATCACAGCTCTGAGTAGTGATGTTAAGTATGGGATCACTCACCCTCTGTTCCAAGGCTTCAGCCCTTGTCTCAGAACTCAGAACTACGCTTTCACTTTGGTTAAATAAAATTCCAGTTGAAATAAACCAACAGTTACAAATGCAAGTATTGTAGTCTGTAAGCCAACCAAGGGATTTTAAATACCATGTTACTGGGTATGTAATTCCCCATCATTTTCCCCTGATACTTTTGCTTTTTTGGAACTATTGACCAAGTCTCTTGACAGAGCATGGCAACATAAGTGCACATTTGAATATAAACAAGATTATAAAAAGAAGATGTAGCAGCTGATGATTGTGGATGGGTTTCAAGCACGTAGAGAGAAAAATATTTTCATGTCATCCAAAGGATGAGCAAAAAAGGAGAAAATGAACAATGCATATCAGAGAAAAGTTACCCAGCATAGCTGGCTGCATTTAGGTTGGTGAATACTTTCCAGAGGGGGGAAATGGAAGCTCAGGTGCTCAAACAGTTTTGAAATTAGACTGGTGAATGCGTTGAGAAAACAATTTGTGATTAAAGCAGGTCTGTTCCGATTCTAATGTTTGTTTCTGTGAAAGAAACTCATATTTGATAATGCATTTGTTCCAAAACTGGTAACTGAAGTATTGATGCATATTTTCAAAATTGTGCTGTAGGTGCACGGATTAGATCAAGGTTTAGAATTCCCTCGGGTAACAGGAACTATCAGTTGTTTCTCCCAGATGAAGATGAATGTGTTTACTGTTGACAAAATAGTCGTCTTTATTCTTGTAATGGAGAACTTTAATACTGCTTCTTTTAAATGTCATCCGCCTTCCCAATATCTTTCTTTTCCACCTTATCTGCTCTCAAAAACTCAAGACGAAGTAACCTTACTGAACACAAACAGTTCTTGAAGTTTCATTAACCTCCTCTTGCCTCTTTGTGTGCGCTTAGTGACTAGAAGATCTTTACAACCACTTTAAAAGTGATTATTGTTCTGACAGTATCCTCCACGAGGCTTGCTGTCTTGCCACTGAACTGAATGGGCTGTGCACAGGACATTATCTTGTGTTTTAGCCAGGAACAGTAAGCCACAGATAAAGGAATTCAATCATCTCGCTATGCTAAGTGGTACAATTTCTTTGATTTTAGAGCTATGGTTCTTTGTGTAAAACTCCTTCTGCGATTTCTTCTTCCTTTACTATCACCTTTTTTGTCTCCCATCATCCTTTCCCAGTTCTTCTTTCCCTTGCTTAAAGATACGGCTGTCACTGAGCTGCCCCTCGCTTATCATCAGCAAACCCACCTTTCAGAAAGATCTACCTTTTTGCCATGTCTGAAGTCAGTAAGAGTTAGCCTTGTCATCCTTTATGAGAGCCCCGTCATTGACTCCAACCCCATGGTTGACTGCTGTGTTATGCAGAACGAGGCAGGCTGCAAGGATGTCAGATGCAGTATTGAGTCTGTGCTTTGACAATTGGAAAAGACACCGAGAATGAGATTTCACAATCCCAGAAGACCTTCGAGTGATCAATGAATTCTGAGTAAGTGAACTAGTAAGTGAACTTCTGCTGGTATAAGGGCAAAATCAAATTAGATCCATCAGCTGTTTCTGTCCTGGATAGCCACTGTCGCCTAGAAATTATACAATAAAAAAGT
Source organism: Burhinus oedicnemus (assembly GCA_008921705.1). NCBI lineage: Eukaryota > Metazoa > Chordata > Aves > Charadriiformes > Burhinidae > Burhinus > Burhinus oedicnemus. The sequence continues at coordinate 499,242 of VFFE01007679.1, forward strand.
AACTAAATCTGATGTATGAGACAGGGGATCAATGATGTGTTAGAATAAATGCAATGTAGCAGTAAATCAACCACCTAAAATACAAACCATATTCTAAAAATCTTGCCAGTAAAGAGACATTTTCTATTTACAAAATTCATGAAAATTAGGACTCGGCAGACTGTTTGGGGAATAAATCTTGTTCAAAGTTCGCTTAGTAAACTAGTAATGTTACGAGTCTGAGCTTTGATACGCTAATATGATACAGGCTCATCACATTACAAGGCGGCATTGTGATGTGAAAACGCTTGTCTCATTATTAATAATTGACAGAGCACATGATGTTATTCACTACAGGAGCCTATTAACTGAGCACTGGCAGCAGGATACAGTTGCAGGGAATAGCCTGTCCTTAAATGTAAAGCAAAAGGCATCAACTAACCTGTGCAGTTTCCATTCAGCTCTTGGGACAGTGTCCACCTGCCACGATGGGAGCAGATTGCTGTGCTCTGTCTTGAGAACACTTTCCCAAAGTCTGTACCAGACCTTGGGGCTTCTCCACTGCCCAAATTTTGCATTTGAGGGGGGAATTGCTGCAGTTAGGACTGAAGTGGAGCCACTGGCTATAACTAGCATTTATTAACTTGTGTTCAGGTACTGCAGAGAATGCCCACCAAGGACCAAAGCTGCTTGTGCTTGGCTGTATGCTGATGTTCACTGAGGTCGCACTTTCTTCCCCCTCTGCCTGACGCGCTGATGACAGGGGTCGTGAAAGAGGCAGCTGAGTAGGATCTGGTGATAACTATGGTTTGAGAAAGTTGAAGTCATAATTCATCACTCAGATTCAAATTATCAGCTTTACCCATATCTTGTTATTATGTAGAGAGGTAAGAACCAGAAAATTCTCCCCCCCCCCCCAAGAGAAAGAAATTATATTCAGAACTTACAGCTCTAAGGTCCTTAATTGGTTCACAATCAATCTGCAATTGTTCTTGGTTCTTCAGGGACAAGGAAGCCTAAAATATCCGGGTTTATCATTAAAATTAACAGATTTATAGAACCAGTGTTTTGTAATCAGTATAGCCTGTTCTCCCAAGTGGCAGGCAGTATTGATGACATGTCTGCAAAAGCAGGGTTAGATGTACCAAACTGCTGCATAGTAGCAAGGGTTGTGATATCAGTGAAACGGAGCATTCTGTGCTAGGAGGGAGCTTGGGAAGGCATGCAATATTTTCACTTGGCGGGGGGAACGTTGTTTTCCTCTTTCAGGTTAATCTTATTTATAAACTATTAACTTTATGTCAGTTAACTGGCAGGATGAAATTTTTTCCTAATAATAAAGCGGCAAGAGACTTGTAGACATACTGAGTTACAGCATCTATGGCATCTCATTATGATGTAGCAAATGGTCCCTAGATACTATAGTATATTCAGACCAAATGTATTCTTCTTCACTTCTGTTCTTAATTAGCAACTAAAAGATAAATAATTTTGCTGTCATTGCAGCACAATAACAATCAGGGCAAGGCAATGCCCAGTGAGCTTTGCCCTAAATCCTGTAGCACTAAATGTTCAAACAAACAAATCCCCCCTACCCCCACTCCTTATTTTGATTTATTAACTTGAGATGAATGATTTGGCTGTCAAAGTCTGTCGGTGCCATGCAATGAAAATAAAATCGGTGGCAGTGCCCCGTGTGTGAAGCCGCTCATGGTATCTAGCCTTAGACATTAGCACTGAAGCTCCAATCCTAGCCCAGTCCCCACCCCCATTCATTAGCTTTCTAAATCCTCCTGTCTTTGTAGAATCACTGCAGCAAGTTGAAAATGATATATGTAATGAAAAACCCTGTCTGCCTAGTGCAGAGAGGGTGGAGAAAAAGACTGTGCTTAGCAGTTGCTGCTGTGCTGATTCTAGCAACGATTAGCGCAGACTTTGGCAGGGAAGCTCACCAAGAGCAGAATATTAAGGCACGAAAGGGAAACTCATTGTTTCTAAAGATTTGCATCTGCCTGGCTGGTTTTGTTTCCTCTTTCAGCGCCATGACCAAATGCACTTAAAGCCTCCAGTGAGAAAGAAATGCAGATGTCTTTGAGGCTTTGTTATAGTTTGGGCCTATTTTCAATATTATGCTATAAATACACCATTATCTTTTCAGTATGGGTACCTGAAGAGCAAGAAACCATCTAGGTTCTGTTTCAAGTGCAGGCAAAGACAGAGGGAATGGCACTGTGCCGTATTGTAATACGGTTCAACTGAGTAAATGGTGGGTGTGGGAAAATACCAACAGATAAATATTTCTGAGGTTTTGTGAACTAGGTACACATAACAATATGCTGGTTATTTAACAAATGTTTCATGCTCTTCTGCATGACACACAAAAGATTTGATTTTTCAGAAGCACTGGATTTCACAGCGCTAATCTAAGTCAATGACAGTGTGGGTGTTCGGCATCTCTGATGCCAAGCTATAATTGTACTTGATAAGCCAGGGTAAGGAACATAGATGTTTAAAAATCTTGTGCATAATAGAGGACTCAAGCACATCCTGCCTCATAATGTGAAACAAAATTTATCTCATAACTGTACAACAGTGGCTATTTTCTTGGTGGGAATGTAAATTTATCATAGTCCAGATGTAGCATAAGCTAACAGACCAGCAATGCAGCGTCAGGGCTTGAAGCCCTATGGCCATCACTTTGGTTTCAATGAATATACGTACCGGCTGTTGTGCTTTGGGCACAGAAGGTTTGAGATATTTGCATTCACACATACACCACCGCGCTTTTCCTTCAGGTGTCCGGACAAAAGTTTGTCTGTTTCTGAAGCTCTTTTGTGCCACTGGACTGTAGAATATGTCTTGGAGCCAGATGCTGGTCTTGACTGCTGGAATTCATAGTCGGATTGTGTTGTTAAAGATGCTTTTTAATTGGCTTGGTATTTGTCCCACATACAGCATATAATCCAACTGTTGTTTGTATCCTGGTGTACCTTGAGGTGCCTATGGAGACAAAAGCTTGTTTAATGCCCAATATGCTAGAAACTTGTATTATGAAAAAGTCCTTGCCCCGAAGTGTTTTATATTTTCAATTAATGTGATGTGAAAAATAGGAGGAAGGAAAATGGAAAGCTTGGGGAAGTGAAATGAGTTTCCCAAATTCTGGCAGCTGTTTTCCAGCTTGTAATCCAGTCCCTGAGCAATGAATCACACTGCTTACCAAAGGCCAATTTGTGAAGGAATGAGCTCCTACTGGGAAGCAACAGGCTAGTACATGCCCATTGGCTTCCCTGCCAGATCTTCCCTGTCTTGGCTCTGTGCTGCGCTTTACCACTCAGCACAATGTCCAAAAATGTTCACAGCATAGCTCAGAGGTAGCAACAGACTCAAAAAAAGCCACAGATGACCTTTTTGTGTGTGTGTGTTCTGGATGCATGCATACAAACTCCTTGGGATGGAAGAATATTAGAAACAGCTACAACTAAATTTGATTAATGTCTTTCTCAAAACCCGCTTTGAAAAACAGCCTCAGGTATTAAAATGATAGACACGTAGTGCTAATCAAAATGATGCATATTTTTAGGTTACAAGGACTCTGGGCTAACTGTGCTGAGGCTAGAAGTGCTTGCTTTTTCACGTGCTTCAAGATACACTTTTACTTCTGCAACCTTAGCATCGGACTTCGTGAACACATTGGGCTCTCGTTAGGGTTTGTGGTCAGGTATTACTGAAGAGCAGACGGCTTCTCTTTTTGAACCGAACAAATATGGAGATAGTTTTACTTTCAAGTTCTATGTCTTTTAAGCTGTTGCGATGCTTAATAGAGTCTCATTTAAAAAGATTCATTCTTGTCAAAGTAATAAGTGTAAGAATCCAGTATCTGTGCTGTTTGCCGCCTTCTCCAATGTGATTCCTTCGTTGCATATATTAGATAGTGAAATTTTTTTTTTTTGAGTGCAAACATCAAAACTGTGTTTATGCCAAATGCTCTCAAGTTCTGAATCCTACATTCTGTGGACCGTGGGCTGTGCTGCTCTGTTGTTTTTTACCTTTCTCCCCCTGACAATTTTATTTAAAAATAGCCAGAGAGAAACAGACGACGGCCTAAAAAAGTGTCCACACTGTACCGTGTCCCCTCCTCCAGCCCTGAGTCTCCTGTTCTAGCAAAACTCCTTTGCTTTCCCCTCTGATTCACACAAATCTACCTTCAGAATTTTTCAAACATTGCAGTGCATTAAACACTACAGCAGATGGTGCTTTTTGACGATGCCTTTCTACATGAAGCAACATTTTGTAGTGTATGCTGCATTATCAAAAAATCAAACATGTAATTATGCAAATATGTATGCCTTTATAATAATCAAGTTTTATTGTAAATGGTTGATGCACATCAATTTGATCCTGTAGTGCTGCTTTAAGTGCAGTTTAAGTGGCTTTTCAGTGTACCCAGAGGCAACACAAATGCATCTCTGGAATATTAATAAAATCCTGAATCTTTGAGACACCAACTGGTACAGCATTGCTTATACTGATTGAAACTAAATGCTAATCCTTTCCTTTATTTAAAAAAAAAAATCCCTTTTGTTATTTAAAACACTGATATTAGTGTGATATGAAGGGCCATTTTATTTTAAATTGTATTGTAATGTAGTTGTTAAAATAATGCCTAATCATGTATATTCAGATTCCACAATGTAAATTTGATGAGACAAGAATGCAATCATTTTACAGCCATGAATACAGAAATGTATGTTAATATGTCCACTTTTTCTAATTCTGTAAATTTATTAAGGAAATATCTGTTTTCAGGTTTCAATCCTGAATGCTCGAGCTTCCAAGTAACCGATTCCTGAATGCCTGCTGGAGATGGTTTTGCTTGTGAAATTCAATAAGCTAAATAGTCATGGCAAAAAAAAAAAAAAATCAGCAAGGATTTTGACATCCGTAATGAAGTGTAAACTTTATTACTGATCTGATCCTGGCTTTTATACATTGGTTAACTTCATTGGTCTAATGACAGCCATCTCTCTGACTGCACACATACACATTCTGCTGCGGTTCGAGTTAGCAGATGGGCTGCGGATACAGATAAACCGAGACTGTAAATTATGTTTTGCCTGTTTATTTCTCCCGTTCCAAAAGGCAGGGCACAAAAGGAGGAGATTGCATTGCTCGTGGAGACAAGGCAGTAGCTGTACCACGTCCCCCTTACCAGTTCTGACAGGCTGGGTGTTTATTTTTTGGGGTTGCTATGAACAGAGGCTCTGTTAACCTGAACCCCGACTGCAAAGGTAAAGAAATGTGTGCGCTTCCGTCCTTGTGCTGCCCGGGCTTTCCCCAAAACTGATTTCCTGTAAACTTTGTGAAGCTTTATAAGTTGGGCTTTTGCTCTGCAAAATTTTTGCCTTCGTTTTGGAGCCCTGTTTTCAATTTACCTTCTTTTTACCATCTCTCCCGCCTGCTATTTTTGTTTCACGCTGCTAGTTCCTGTCTGCCCTTTGTCTTCCTCTGCCTCCTTTCACCACTATTTATTAGCTTCCTCTCTGTGTTTGTGTGTTGTTCCCCCTCCGCTTTTCCCCCTCACAGATTTTGCCTCCTCTGTCAGCCTTCTGCTCCTCAGATTTTTTTCCAAATGTTTCTCTCAGTTTCCCCATTTGGCTCCTCAGTCCTTCCACACACGTGTATTTCCTCGCTCCTGCTCTGCTTTCCACGTTCCCCTTCCAGTTTTTACTCTGTCTGACTTCTGTGTTTATCTTTTTTATTTTCTCCCTGCTTTTCTCAATTCAGATTAGTTTAAAATATTGCAGGAAAAGCTGCTCTTGTGAAATTTCGTCCATATTGCTCTCGGAGCAGCTGCTGTCCTGGCGTTTCCAATACTGAGTCAAACCTGAGCCTAGGGGATAGGAGGTCCTTAACGGATCAAAACTCAGCTTCAGAATACTACACAAAATACTGGCAAGCAGAACATGAATATAAAACCACAGCCGATAGTATCTGAAACCTCTTCCCACAGTTTTGACATGATCTAGTATTTTAAGGGCGATGTTTGTTTTTTTCCTGAAGGAAGGGATTTCTCTCTCCTTATTTAGCATTTCTGTGACACTGAAGCAGGGAAGAGACATCGTGCATCTTGAGAAGGCACTAGGGCCCCTAAAATTTGCAGTACAATTTTGCTTATTTTCTTAACATTTGGAACCACATAAACACTAATGTTTGAAAAGCCGTCTCAAGAAAATTCTGGGTCAATAAACTGCCCTCGCTTACTGAGGGAGCAGGTCACTTACAGTAAGTAATCAAAGATGCTGAAAAACAACTTGGAGATTTTTCTGAACTAAAAAAAGCTCTCCAGGAACTTCAAATTAACAGAAGCATTTTCATAAAAGTATAAAAATGAAATATATAAAGAAACAAATTTGTAAAAGTAAACGATTATTGCCTTCGGATGTTGGAACTTTATTCTCCTGTATGCAAACCTGAAAGTAAAATTGATTAGCAACAGAAGTGAAACTTGCCGACTTGCCACTTTTATCAGCTGTGAACGCTGTGAACTCAGTTTATTTTTTATACTATATTCTGTCTCATTATCTTAAATGACATCTATGGTAAAGTTACTTGGTTTTTAAAAAGTATACCTTCTAACCAATAGTAGCCCTTTAAATATAAATCCTGTATATCTGTAGCACTGAACCAAAGAAGCTGCCTGAGTTAACTTATTTGATTATTCACAGAAGAAACCATCCAGATTCTTGAAGCTCAGTGAGCGAATAGTTTTTATCAGTTCCATAAGTCTGTTTGTATATGAAAAATCTATAAGTACTATTACCTTTTGATTGCATTTAATATTCAGAAACCAAACAATACCCTGCTCTGCTTTTGATTTTTGTTTCAGTTGCATGGCATTTCAAGCTTAATTTAAACACAGTAATAACAAAATCTACATCCAAGGCCTTGATTTCATTGGCAAAGTCAATTAGACAACTACACACTTTGGGAGGTTTTTTCTTAAAGGTTCTATGTCAGGGAATGCTTCAGACATGCTCTGCCAAAGTCTTATATGGGGCAAAGCCTTCATATAAGATCATAGTATTTTAATGTGATTTTGCACAGTTTAAAAAAAAGAAATAGAGGTCAAGCTATAATTTCATAAATGGCAATTTAAAATATATTACTGACGACCTGTAGACTTGTAAGAAAAATTTTAAAAAAATCTGAAAAAAGATTCTTATTAGGTAAGGTTTGAGAGAGACATATACATTTACAAAATATTAAATGATAGGTAATATTCTGTCTTTAAAGAAAAGATTGAAACTCATGGTCAACTAATACAGTATTTCATAAGATGTTTGACATTCTAGGCTGCATTGGTCACATAACAGTGAATAAACCATGAAGAAAAGAAAGCCCAGCAATTGCCTGGTGTTTTGTTCTCTATACGCAAACATCTGATTAGTGGTGTGGCTAGCAATTTGACAGAAATTCTCATGCAAGAAAAGGAGCTTGGTTCAGGCACAAGCGATTTTACTTTCTAGCTTAAATCCAGTGGTGTATAGGCAGTCCATATCTCTTGGTTTACTTTCAAAAGTGTTTCCAGACTTTATCTTCCATTCTACCTACTCTGGTGGTCTATATTGGACTGCAGTTACAGATCTTGAAAAGAGTGTGAACAAGGTTTTAATGTGGTTAGAGACTGCAGAGCCAAAACCCTTAAAAGCCTTAAAACCCCTAAAAGCCACCGTTCCCTGCTTGGCCTGGTGCAAAATCATCTCTTAACTTTAGGATGAGGGTATCTGGTTTCTCTCCAGTGAGTACTCCTCAACAAGCTCAGTTGCTGAATTCCTCTCAAGATCTTCAAATGAACAGCCGTTCTCATAATCGTTTCTTCTGGTGGGCTGAAATGCTTTAGCTCTGACTGTTTATGAATATATTTACTCTTTTGGGGATAACTTATCTGAATTCAAAACCTAAGCTGTGTCAGTGCAGGTGTTTTTATGTGAAGGTGGCAGACTCAATGACTGCACTGAAAATAAATCTATTATTATAATACTCTTTAGAGGAAAAAAGGTAAAGCTAGACACTGTTTATGTTTTGGGTTTTTTTAATGAATCCTACTAACTTCCACCCTTTACCATTTCCCTCTTTGTTTAAATTTCTCCACAGAGAAATTTAAGTGTTAAATTTAACAGAGATTAAAATTAAGAGAAATTTAGATTTTCTCCATGGAGAAATTTAAGTGCAGGAATACATTGCTTTGTACTGATTACTTTTATTCTTATTTTTTATATATTATTTACAGGTGCAGTGTGGAAAATATTTTGTCATTAAAACGCTCTCTATGAAAACATGAATAAAACCGTTTTTTCCCCATGCAGTTTTCTGGTAAATTTGTCTACTGGCGGAAGCCCAAGTGCCATCCTCTGCTGCATGTTCATCCAACTTGCAGCACGACGTAAAGGTCTGGAGCCCTGGTCTAAGTCCCAGGTGTGAAAGCTGTCCTTGCAAGGCAGACCCAGGCTCAGCGCACTGCTCTCTCTAACCCCAGAGGCTCCAGCTTGGCTCAACCACCTGCAGTATGGACAGAAGCACTTCTCCTCCTGGACTTAAGAAGTCAGTCAGCACCCTTCAGGTAGTATGGCCAGGGTTATGGCACTCTCTGGATTGGTAAAAAGGCACGAAAGAAAGCTTTTGTGAACGTTTCAACTATGCTGTTGGGTTTTTTCCCCCTGATTTTATCATTCGAGTTTTCTCTCCTTTCCTCCTGGGGAGGTAATAGAGGACCATATCTGATGATTTATGGGAGCAGTTGCAACTGCTCCTCACACCTCAACTAATAAGGAAATGAGTAAACCAAAGTTATAGGAGCTAGCTAAATAGTCCTGAAACAACTTCTGTGTTCAGGAATAAGCGTGCTTGGTTAGTAGAATATTAATCTGACAATTTCCTTGTAAGAGCAGACTTCTGAGATCTGTGAAGTCCTGCTGAGAGCCGTGGAACTTGCCGGGACATTCTGCCCACATGGAGAAAAATGTAGCTTGTGGTTTTCTTTAATTACGATTACAGCAATGTTTCTTCAGAATTGTTCAACAAAATAGTTTTTCAAAAGAAAATCATTGAAACCAAAGTTCCTCTCACATGTATCCCAGGACAGCCAGCTTCCCGGTGGCTGGTGTATTGGCTAATGGTAATCCAGACGTGGTTACTCCAATCACAAATGGGGATGGTTCTGCAGTAGGGTTCCTGGCTACTGAGGGTTTCTCAGCTTTTTGGAATTTTACACCAAAAGTGACTTTTCTTCTCAGCTCTGAAAGTGTTGAATATCCTATGGAACAGAATTCCTGTTTTCAGACTAGTCCAGTGTTTTAAGTCCGGATTTTCTTCAGGCCCTGAAATTCTGAGGAAATTTCTAAATGTGTTTGTTGCCATGTTCTTAAAAAAAGTAGGCTGAATTTCAAGGAAATTCCCATTGCTACTGTGTTCAGGAAGGACCTATGCTTCTGGGATGCAGTCCTGCAACAAGTCTTTGGCAGACTCTCACTGTGTATCTTCAGGTTTTAACTTTGAATTTGGCAGGACGGTTTTTTTGTCCTGTTTCCAAGTGAAATGAGACGGTGTGGTTGAGCTGCTTTTCTTTGCTCCTCTTTTCCAGAGCCTTCTCTCAAATAGCTGCTGAGCCAGTTGACCAGTTTCAATCAAGTTTGAGGGAAAGAGAGAGAGAGAGAGCTGTAAGAAACATGAAGTTTAGGAAGAAAACCAGTGCTTGAGTATGTCCGAGGGACGCAAATTAGTGTTTTTACCAGGGAAAAGTGATCCAAAAGCCGGGAGCCAGCTCACCAGTCAGCCCCTAGACCCTCCACCAGCCTCAGGAGACGCTGTTACCTGCTCCAGCAGAAAGGTCAGGGAGGGATCCTTTGGGGAACTGGCACCTCAAGGGCACGGGAGGGACCAGGGGACAATAGCACAGCACGGTGTTTGTCAGGGGATTTACAGTGAGATATTGCTCAGGAGCAACTTGTTCCCTTGGGCTTGGGTCTTTGCAGTGTGTGTGACGGCAGCTATGGAATATACTTTACAAGAGGACCAAAAACCATACCTACCTTGGGGTGGCTAAGTTAGCCAGAACTGACAATCAAATGTTAAATAATTAAATTGTTTTAGCTATTAATTGTAAGTGAATGTTGTTTTTAATTGCACTTTAATAATGCCATGCCCTTTATAACCAAAATTAATGTTTTCTGTCTCTCTGTTTTTGAAGTACATGTCAGTTTAATTAAACTATTAATGGTAGACAGATTTTTAAGTACTTTATATTCTTCATTAAATTGTATCTGTTCAACAAGCATAAACAGGAAAATAGACTCAGAAGCAGATTCACATTCTGCCTGATAAATCATTCATCATCAGATAAGATGATGAGGCATGCTTGTTTTTCTGTAGACTCACAATGACAAACAAATCCACTTTTATATTATAATATTTATTGAGTTCATAGAAAAATAAACAAGACTGTTCAGTTTTAATATTAACAACAGGCCTGAAAGCTGTTGTTTGCGTTTACGACTGGTCAGTGAATGGAAAGCAATATCTTCATGGTCTGAGGGTCAATGTTAGTTCATTTTGTCTGAGGTGCTTGTTAGCAGAATATTTCTCTGGTCTAACACATAGTTCTTTCAGGGCCGTTCAACTGCAGTAATGATGAATATTTCTACTGTTCCTGCAGTGTTTCCTAATTGTGTCTGGAAAGAATTAAAATATCTTTTGATTTGGCAGAAATGATATATGTATAAAGCAAATGTTGAGTAAGTCTCAGTCTTTGTCGGATCCGTTGCAGGAAGGCTGATGAAAACAATTTTTTGAAGATTGTACAAGACAGAATTATGGCAAGGTCATTTCTTCTCTGGAGGTAAAGTCTGCAAATCCTAATGGGCTGTTAATGGGCTAACAGGCAGAAATTAGACAACGCTGCAGCAACTGCTCATGATACATTCCTGTGCATATTATACAGGCAGACAAAGATGTAACTGGTTATAATAGAGACAACAATGTCCTTCCTTTGTGTGGCAGATCAATCAATAGCCAGGCATGTGATCTTGTTCACTATTATGTTAGTAATGAAACCTTCTTGTGATGTGACAACTGTGGAATAACATTTGGTCACAAAGCTGGTGTTAACAAGCACAACTGGCACTCTGGTAATTAGGCTGATTTCTGGTCTACTTTCACAGATTGTCGATAAATGCAGTAAACAACAGGCTGCTTTCTTTCGGAACAAGTTACATGAAATCGTCATCCATTTGGTGGTATGTACCATAGTCTCCTTCATTTTTTTATCAGACTGTGGCAAGGTGGGGATGTGCATTTATTTCTTTGTAAAAACGTGTTTCAGAGTAGAAACTTTGCATGCATTGTTCAATGATCACCTAATTAACCTCAGCCTTTTTTCTCTTGAGTAGAAGGCTAATTTCTCAGTTACAGGTAGACAGTTGGATGGAGATGTTCTTCCTCAAATTTCCAATATTCTCCCCTCTGATAAAGCTGTGTCTGCTATGGACTGCCATTAATATTGTTTGAGGATAAACTGAAATCTTAGAAGCCATAGGTTATCCTTGGTTTTAAAGGCCAAGAATATAGATCATCTACAATTATAATATAATTTGTTACATTAAACAAAATAACTAAATTCAGCCACAGATGTCCTAGCCAGCTTTCCATCACCAATTTAGGACTGTTATGTCAAATTTCATTTGCTGTGTTATGCTCTTCCCATAGACCTGCAGTAGTGGAAAGCTGAACTGTAGTTTGGTCTTTTCACATGCATGGCAGAATAAGAAGGAGTGAGAGCTCCTTCCCTAGGTCCTAAACCTCCTCTGAGCCCATAGCCGGGCTCTGCATGTAGGAAAATGTGTGAGTGCTGTAGCTCTGCTCCCCTTCCAAAGCAGATTTATCCAGTCAACTGAGACATGTCTGGGGAAGCTGCTCAGTTTATTTTGCATTGGCTACATGGCAAAGCTTAAGCTGGAGGCACTGTGACGTGTATAGTGTCATAGAATCATTTTGGTTGGAAGAGGCCTTTGAGATCATCAAGTCCAACTGTTAACCTAACACTGCCAAGTCCACCACTAAACCATGTCCCACAGCACTACATCTACACATCTTTTAAATACCTCCAGGGATAGCAACTCAACCGCTTCCCTGGGCAGCCTGTTCCAATGCTTGACAACCCTTTCGGTGAAGACATTTTTCCTAATATCCAACCTAAACCTTCCCTGGTGCAACTTGAGGCCATTTCCTCTTGTCCTATCACTTGTTAAATGGGAGAAGAGACCAACCCCCGCCTCGCTACAACCTCCTCTCAGGGAGTTGTAGAGAGCGATAAGGTCTCCCCTCAGCCTCCTTTTCTCCAACCTAAACAACCCCAGTTCCCCAGTGCATGCCGTAAACCAGCACAAGTTTCTATGCTCACTGTCCTTTCACAAGGTGCTTTCGGAAACTGGAAACAGTGGGTAGGGCGCGGTGAGTGGTAGCAGTGTTGTGGTGTATCTAGGTACTGGTGCCACCTGGCACTTTGCTCAGATCTATCTGAAGCCGAAGTCCAGCTCCATGCTGATGTCAAAGATCCTTACTGGTACAATCTGACTGAGAAGGGTTTCTTTCTCATGCTGGGCCATGTTTTGACCACTTTTGTTATAACAAAGTTAACTTTATAAGATCAAGAGAGCAGTGAGCATCTCTTCATGGCTGTTATTGATGGTTGCCAGATCCTAATTCCCTGTGCAATCAATGAAAAGCAGTAGGGAGGAGTGTTTTACAGTAGGCACCTAATTTTATGCAGGATTAAGGCAAGAAGATGCCTCATCAGCAGTCAGTGAACATAAAAACTAAATCCACGCTTGTAAACCAGGGAGACGTTTTGGACAAGTTCACTCAGCTGTAGGTATCAAGAATTTAGATGGTATAAATAGCAGAAAACACAGAATACTAATCTGAATGGTTGGAAATGAAGATCAGAGGTGTCTGTTGCTGTTCCCTTCAGAGCACTCTGTTCTGACAAACTGCTGAGAAAGACCAATGAGGCTCTCTGAGGCCTGTAGGTTTGTACTGCTGAAAAGCCTACAGGCTCCTAGGAAAGGAGGACTATGACAAGTAAGGAAGGAATATGTGGGGTTTTGTCCGACAAGGCAGAACAATGTGCAGGAACGAATTAGCAAGAGGCTTGTGGGTGTAACAAAATGCCACGTGCTCAGGGAAGCGGCAGGGTAAGAACGTCTTCTCTGACTTGTGGCTGGCTGAAGATGGTGATACAGTTTTGAGTGAGACCTCATGTCACACAATCCCATGATTGGGAAGGGACTGCAGGAGGGCTTAGGTCCGACCTCCTGCTGAAAGCAGGGTTAGCTGTGAGGCCAGACCAGGTTGCTCAGTTTCATCCGATCTGCTCTTGTGAACCTCCAAGGATGGAGATGACACAGCCTACCTGGGACCCTGCTCCACTCCTGTTCTCTTGCCCAGAAATCACACTTAAAGTATGAATGTGTTTTTTCAGCAGTTTCTTCAGTTCCAACATGATTTTGTTTGGAGGCAGTGTTTCTTGGAGCTACACATAGATTTCTGTGGCTAAACCTATTGATAAAAGAATCAAATCTGCTGCTGACGCAGCACCGAGACTGCATTCACCTGTCAATGGGAGTCCATAAGCAATGAATCTTTTTTACTCTAGGAAGTCAGAAAATAAAATCTTAGTTCCTAGAAGAGGCCAGGTTCAAGTACCACTAGCTGCAGTAGATAACCAGAATGATCATGTCGTGATCTGATGGTTGGTCAGAGCATGTGTGAAAGCATCACATGTTTGGAGAAACAACCTATGGACTTGGAAGGCAGCTGAAGAAACGAGACAAAGGGATGATTTGCCATTTGTATTATTTAGGGTCTGCTGTTTTGAGGAGGTTTTACCACAAACATGACTTTGTCAAAGGATGGCAGTTTAGAGTGTTTCCAGCTATGTAGCCGGAAAACCCTAGCCATAGCTACATGTGTTTAGACCTTCCCAGTGCACTGTAGAAAAGGTTTTTGTCAGGAAGGAGCACAGTGTTCTTCCTTCTTAAGGGTATATTTCACATTCTAAATCAATTTCTTCGGTAAGATTGAATAGATTCTAGTTCACTAGCTTTGATTTTTAAAGAAACGGAAGGAACAGAGTACAGTACAGCTAGTGACAGAGAAATTGCCTTGGCATTCTATGTTTATTTGCCATCAGTTACTTCCATATTAAGTTGTTCCATTTACAAGCTAGTATAATTTTTTTCTAAGTGCCTGCTGCTGTGTCTAGTTGTGGAAAATGAAGCTCAGTTGTTTATGATCTGCACTGTACTTCATCACTAACCTTCGGCAAGTGTACAGGTTCTGGAATGAGAATAAAGCATCACTGGTAGTAACGCAGCATGAGGCAAAGTATAATGCGTATTACTGTTGCACACCTGTGCTGGCTTTCCCTTGCTTATTGTGATAAGAAGTTTGCTTTGCTAGGCAAAACAGGTATAGCTTAAGAGGTCAGTTTTCTCTGATTGGCATACCTGGTTCCCATTAGCATTAATGAGTAAAACGGATACGTATTGACAAGAAAGCAGACACTTGAGGAAGCAGGTAAGTGCAGGAACAAAGTGACATTATTATAGTCACTTTTCTGGCCATAACAAGTCTTGAACAGCCATATCATTGAACTTTTAGACTCTCTAAATATAAAGATTGCATAATGTGTTTGTATTACTTAATAGCTGGCAAAAATCTAGGGAGGAAGAACAGGTCTGCTCTTGACTTTTGAGAGAACAAGGTGCCAACTTCTCCCCACTCCATGCTTGTTAGACCTGTGCTCAGTAGAACACCTCTTGACACCCTTCCCACACTCTTAACTGTTATCTTCCAGTTTTCATCCTCTCTGTGGAAATGATTAGTTAAAAATTCATTAAGAAGGAAGATTTGTCACTATCTAGAGACCTCACAGTTTTTTGCACCTCTTCAGTCTGGTTTTTAAAGCTGCAGAGGCATGAAAAAGAAGGTGGGGGGGAGGATGACGATTGCTGGTTTTCTTCTGGCAATGGACAGAGGTGGTGTGACGTTGGGACCTCCAGCAGCCTTTCATGTCGCAGCCCATGCAGTCTGAACCTGCTGTCAGGGGAGGTGGTCAGTGATGGCCAGAGGGAAGAGATCAGCTCTCGCTGAAATGACAAAGGTGTCAAGTGTTTCCCCAGTGTTTAGTTTCGGCAAAGACACTTAATTCTCTGGATGTCTTCCTTCAGACGTACAATATATCTGTCTCTCCAATTTCTCATCAAGAGTTAGATCCTGAATTTCTAACTTGACTGGATAAGGCAACTAGCCAGAAGAAATAAGAGATCAGCTGAGGCGGTTTCCAAACTAGGTTTACTGGGGAGCCTCAGGCTCCTTCTGGCTTTTCAGGCTGCAGCAGTAGCCAAGAACATTTATTCCCATTTCCGCTTGGCAAATACTTTTTTTTTTTTCTTTCTTTTTCTCTTTTTCTTTCAGATATGGGCTTCATTGCAGTTACTTTTTTTTCTGTCTTTCCCAAATTCAATTACTGAAAAGCTACTTTTTGGATGCCTTTAGCTAATACTGAGTGTCCATTTAAAACAGCTCGACACAGATATGATGTGTAACAGCTTTTTGGTTCAGTGGCAAAACTGAACCCAGCCCAGCTGAACCTGATTCAGTCAGTTTAATAAGTTTTTACAAAATTAACAAGCAAACAAACAAAAGTATTTTTATTCTACATCCAAAGAAAAAAGCTTAAATATTTGATGATTTTCTTCCTCTTTTTTTAGGAAGTATATTTTATAATCGTAACACATTTTCATTTCATAGTGATGAAGTTATTTTTAGAAAAAAACCCACTTTGGAATCTCACTTTTAAAATGCTAAAAAATGTTTCAACATTTAAAAAAATAAAAATTCCCGTCTGCTTTTCCAGCCAAAGCTACGCCCTGTACTCAGCCCAATAACAGGAACTGTCTCCATTCCCTTGTAACTCGGTTTGTCAGCAAAGGCAGCCCTGGGGGGGGGGCGGGGGCTGCATAGCCCTGCCTGGAGATGGTGGTCAGTGCCAGACACTGCCGTAAGCGCCGTCGGCGGTCTGCTCTGTTCTACACATGTTACTGCTGTGCTCCACAGACTCGCTAAATTGATTTCAATCATTTTCTAGGCTCACCTCAATGTGCTGCATTTGTATCTATGAAGCGTCTGTGATTACGGTCTAGGCAGGGCATGATTAAAGAAGAGGTACTTATGCTCACAGCTCTTCCAGTGATTTTATCAGACGCTAACCTCTTTATTTAAAAATGTATCTGTAAAGAAAAGCTTAGTTAAGCATACCTAACATGGTGGTGTCTGCATAAATACGTAGCCAGCCTGAATCAGAGTACCAGAGAGGGCTGGTTGCCTCGTGTGTGTTTGTGGCGTGTTGAACCTAAGGTTGTGCTGGCAAGGAGGACTGCAACCGGAGCATGAAGGAAGGACCACCACCACCACCACTGTTGCCCTGCACCATCACGCTGCAGCGCCTAGCACAGCTGCTGCTGTCCTAAGCCACGGGAAGTGATCCCGTTGGCCCTCCTCCACAGCCCCTGTGCGACCGTGACTCTTGCCTAGACACCTTGCATCCTACCTTCCTGTTCCCCAGGCGAGTTTCTTGAACTTCTGGGTAAATTCATAGTCTGGTTACTTTTTCAGTATTTCTGCTGGGGAGATGGCTTCCTGACACATTTGAGATCCTTTGTCGTTTGAAAACTTTGAGCCAATTTAGTTAACGTTTTAATTTTTGTTGGATTTCTAATTGTTGCCATGTGTCAAGAGGTCGGTTTAGACAGCTTGGTAAGCTGGAAAAGCTAGTAACAAATCCAATCAAGTGAATAGCCTTTCATTTCGATGGCTTTTCCTCTCCTTGTTTCAAGCCCAGAAGGAGGCCTTAAAGTTGATGAGAAGATAAATTCAATTATACTTAAAGCTGACTTTGGCTCTTAGCTCTCATACTACCTTTCCCCATCTTTGCCATCCATCCTATTGCAATCGTTTAAATTTGCCCCAATAGTAGTTTGCCTATTAGCTTTGCTAATGAATTTACTAGTGCAAAAGACCACTTGCAGGGCTGTCCTAAACATAATGAATGTAATTATTTAGCACAAAACCGGGGCAGCATCTTTTTTTCTCTTGACAAGAATAATTCTTTATTCTCTCATTAGCTATGTGCCTTGGTCTCAGTAAACTAGTTATTGACCTGCTCATTTAAGGAGCTTCACTCTAAATGCTTCTTCCCTTATTTAACTCAGACAAGTTCCTGTAATTTCCCCTCACCATGCAGTGCTAGCCGGTAAAATGTAACCATTGTTCATTTGTTGTGAAGAGAGCTGGAAGACAGGAAGCTATTCTTAGATGGATGCTCAGCCTCCTGAGCCCTGCTTGCTTGTCCCTGGTTATAATGGATACAAAACTGTGTGGGGCTTAGTAGACATCATGTAAACTCTATAGGAAATCTGAGCCAATGAATCATGGAGACAGACCCCTACTGAGCATTGTGTGTCTGAACAGACTGCAAATAGATAGAAAAGCAGCTTAAGCAAGTGGCTTTCATATGACAAGAATGCATAAATTAGAAATGAATTGTGAGTATCTGTTGTTTTAAGGCAGTCAGATTTTTACTTTCTATACTGCTTCACTGTTGTAAGAAACCACTAATTACTCAGACTACACTGAAGACTGATGCAGGATTTTTGCATGTGCGTAGTTTTTGTTGCTCTTTAAACGTTCTCGGCTGCATTGTGCTGGCTCAGCCGGGCAATGCCATCCCACGCTGCCTCCCCGGCAGCTGTACAGCTACCCCGTCCCATCCGGCAGTGTCTGCTGGGGCATCCTTGGAGAATCCCACCTGGAGCATGACACAGAAACCTGGGGAAAGCAGGACTTCAACGGTGTCAGGGCTTTATGGGCTCACCTCCCAGCTAGGGCACGCAGGTCCCTAGTCCCGGCCAGGACCACAGCACCAGTTGAACTGGGATTATCCTGCAGTGGAAGTGGCAGCCTCACATCTCACCCTTGCTGTACTCAGTGCTGGGCAGCAGTCAGTTGCCTCCTGCTCTGCTTGGGCTGTTCAGTAAGCAGGACTCCTGCCCGTTCCCACCCTGACCATCAGTGAGTGGAAGGGAGCATGGCATTTCCAGCCAGCCTTCCCCTGGAGTTGGCCACTGGCTGACCAAAGGGGACATTCCAGGGGCACTGAGGAACAGAGACTGCTTGGTCTGGATCCAAGCTGTCCTGAGTCTAAGGGTGGGCTGTGGGTAGGGAGGCTCAGCTCCAAGATGATGGCCATGTAATGGAGGCAAGGATGAGGAGAGGGTAAAATCCCAAGACCTAGCCTTTCCCCAGCCTCATGGTAACAGCCTCATCCCAGAAGAGAGTTTTTGCTTAGGAATTCAGCAGGATCCTCTGAGAGGGATGTTCCCTTGCAGCATCCATTGTCTGCAAGTGGGGAATGGGCAGCACTGACAAACCACATCTCCTGCTGACCACACATTACCACTCTCTGCTCAGTGACAGCAAGCCAACCGCCTGAGAAGCAGCAACCATCTCCCTAGCTTTGTCTGCATCAGCATCATAGACTAAAGGCTAAGAGTGGTAAGTTTTTGTCCTCTTCCCCTGCCTTTCCAACTGAGGCCCAGTGCATCGTCGGTGCCGTGCTTCTGGAGCACTCTGTCTCCCACTGCAGCCCTGTGCAACCCCCGTGGGGTGCATCTGGCCAGGGTTGCAGAGGGCACTGGGCCAGCAGCAGCTCCAGCATGGCGCAAGGGAGCGGAGGGTGGTGATGGAGCAGGCAGAGACAGGGTAACCTCAGGAAGGGCTGGCAGTTCTGGTGCAAGCTCAGCTGCCGGCTGTGAAAGGTGTTTGGGACATTTCCCTTTAAGGCAGTACCATGGCTTGTATTGGAAATAGTGTGGCCAGCAGGACTAGGGAAGAGATTGTACCTCTGTAGTCAGCGCTGGTGAGGTTGCACCTCAAATACTGCGTTCAGTTTTGGGCCCCTCACTACCAGAAAGACATTGAGGTGCTGGAGCGCGTCCAAAGAAAAGCAACGAAGCCGGTGAAGGGTCTAGAGCACAAGTCTTCTGAGGAACAGCAGAGGGAACTGGGGTTGTTTAGGCTGGAGAAGAGGAGGCTGATGGGAGACCTTATAGCTCTCTACAACTACCTGAGAGGAGGTTGTAGCGAGGCGGGGGTTGGTCTCTTCTCCCATTTAACAAGCGATAGGACAAGAGGAAATGGCCTCAAGTTGCACCAGGGAAGGTTTAGGTTGGATATTAGGAAAAATGTCTTCACCGAAAGGGTTGTCAAGCATGGGAACAGGCTGCCCAGGGAAGTGGTTGAGTTGCTATCCCTGGAGGTATTTAAAAGATGTGTAGATGTAGTGCTGTGGGACATGGTTTAGTGGTGGACTTGGCAGTGTTAGGTTAACGGTTGGACTCGATGATCTTAAAGGTCTTTTCCAATCTAAACAATTCTATGATTCTATGCTGACTATAACTGCCCTCACACCTCCTGCACACAGTGAGCTGGCTGCACAGGCAAGGTAATGGTGCTCTCAGGTCTTGGAAAGCATGGTCAGGTGCTTGCATTTGCAGGAGAAGGGCTGAAGCTGGCACTTGCTGTGGCCTCAGCAGCAGAAATCATCTCTGCCCTGAGGCAGCTGATGTGATGGTGGTGGGTCCGGGAACGAAGCGCTGCTGAATTCAAGGGCTGGCAAACGGGGCTCTGTCCAATGGTTGACTGCATTTTTTTTGCTTGCTTTTTGATTGTTTTCTGGCTTTTTTTCAGTGCCTTTTTTGTTAACTTTGCCATTTTCTAAGATGCAATATCCTGCCTATAATTGTTCACAGATTGCGGTAATAGACTTTGGGCAGATGGTCCGTAGTCTGTGGTCCAGCAGTCGTATGAAAGAGACAGATAGCAGCCCTCAGTTGTGTTTATAAATACTGGTGCTGCAGAGCTGCTGTTTCTTGTGGCCCAGTATGGACCACATCACCTCCTGCTGTTGTGATCTAGATTTTTCACCGAGTCATTTGTGCCAGAAGCCTGCATGAAGTCCCTAGCTATATATAATCTGTATGGCTTCTGATGGGCCTCCAGGTGGGCCTCGGGAGCAGCATCACCTCGCCTTCCTCCGGGGAGGCAAAGGCGGTCTGTGTCTTTTCAGGTGGGAAGAAGGTGACACCTGAGTGACTCGCCTAAGAATGGAGGGGTGGGGGACAGCCAGGACAGCTGAGAGACCCCATCTGGGGGGCTGAAGCCCTGCAGTGAGGGCAGGCTGGGAAACGAAGGGGGCTGTGCCTGCGGCTAACCTTTCAGGCTTGAAGTCCCACAGACACCTCACCTCGTCCAGCACCTCTGCAGGCGGTATCGCAAAAGCCTGTGCCGTGCCTACCGTTGCCCCATGTGAAATGCGGCCCAGCTTCATGCGAAACGCTGGTCAGGTCCTGCAGTTCCCAGCCCCCGTGGTCTGAGGAGCTGCTCCGGGGCAGCCGTCAGGAGCGTGAACCACCCCACGGTCGCCTGTTTGCTGGCTGTGCTGTGTCGGTGCTCTGCTAACTGCAATAAATCTCTGGAGATGTGACTTGCACAGCATAATGTAAAATAGCATCGGATTTTGCTTTAGAAGGCCAGCGCAGAAAGTCAGTGCGAGGTATTCGTATTTAAGAAGGGAAAATAAGGCACTGTATTTTAGCTGTCTGATTTTCTCAAAATTATTTTTAAAAATCTAATGTTTTTAACAGAAAAGCTTTTAGGGTAAGTATTTGATATGAGGCAGCTTACTTTCAAGGTGTTTTTCCGTTTCTCCTAGGTAGATTCAGAAAAATAAATGCTTTATTTTAAGGTAGCATTTGTGTGTTTGAATGTAATTGTGCTGCAAAAACTTAGCAATAAACACCTTCACCTTAGGGAAAGCTGGTTAACATTTTCATTGCATTTTTATGTTTGAATAATGATGCTTTAATATATCTTTTTCCTGACTGTAATTCCCACTCTCCTTATAAGAATAACTTGGCTTGACAGTGCATGAATTCTAAGCTAAAAATGAGACAAATTAGGAAGAAGTGTATTGGCAGTGGAGAATGGGCAGCAGGACAAGGTGGTACGACTCAAAAGTATTGTTCAGAACAGTCTTCAGCCCGAGGCTTAGAAGGTTGTGTCCCTTAATTCTGTTCAAAAAATTCAGTTTCTGTGGGGCTTGTTGGTGTGTATGTGACTGCAGGATCAGGTCTCAGTTCCCTAGTCATGACTCATGGAGCTGCCCACTGTTGTATGGCCCTACGGAAATCTGGGAGATGTGCAAATGTAAAAATGGTGTACCAGGCACTGAACCGGTCCCTGATGCTCTGCAGTATCTGAAAAAAGTTTTCTGCAGGTCTCGCTGAGGACACTGCAGGGAGTTCTCACTACTTCTTGACTTGCTGTATCCTGAAAGGCAGAATTAGTTTTGGATGACGGCGTTTTTTCTAATGGCCCCAACTTTCATTTGTAATGGCAACAGCTGATAGGAAGGTAGTACATATGTAACGCAAAACCTCCCCAGTCCTCTGTAGAGTGAGTGTGGTCCTGTGGCATCATGTTTTTCCAGTTGGTCTGTACATTTCTAGCTCTAATAGCTGCTCTTTGCAAATCCTCATTAGTTATTTCATGTGAAACATGAGTAAGGAAAGAAAACATGGTGATTGCAGTCACTTAATTCCCCTTACAGATCTTTCTATTTCTTAAGTCACCGTTTTTCTATGAAAAATGGTTTGGCACTGAAATATTAGAATGTAAATTGGAAGAGGAAGATTAATATGTCTCCCATCTTGGCAAGGTTTCCCACTATATCATTAGTACTGAGACATTAAGTTTAGCTTGTTTTTAGAGGTTTGATATAACTCAAAGAAATTTGAGGTTAGTTTGATTTGATGCACACAGTCATAGTGGCTCTCTTCTATTACTAAACTGGTCTTTAATGCAGGTTTAGTTAGATTTATTTATCCATGTTTTAATGGAATCAATTGTGTATCAAGTGATTATTTCTAATATGCTTACAGAACTCCCACAATTAAATAACTGTTAAAACGAGGAGCAGGGCAAAATGTGATGCGTGTGTGTTAGGAAATGGCTCTGAATTATAAGTTCTGCCTTTGCAAGACGGAAATGTGATAAAGGTAAGGGGAAAATGTATTCCCCAAGATTGTATTTGAAAATGTGAACACAAAAGATGAAGGGTCTAGGATGATTTTTACTTTTAGAGGAAATGTCCTTTTGAGGGTTAGGGTGCAAGCTGTTTCTTCATCTCTAGCAGTGGGCTTCGCCTCCCACCCACTAAGAGAAGAAAGTGCCCTGCGACACTGTGCGGACCTTTGGTGAAGTTACCTTTTTGAGTTGCTCTTCAGGAAGCCTTTTCTTGTTCCAGCTTGTGAGACTCTCAGGTAGTCTTGTCAGAGCTGTTATTTCCAGCTTCATTGTCCACTTGTGGTATGGTACCTGTGCCGGGACCCTCCTGTACAGCGGAGAGCACAGGGACACTTGTCCTCCATCATAGACATTGTGCTGTTTAGCAGAGAGCGGAAAGGGAGACAAAAAGCCCTGTAATCACAAAGGCTTGTGCTGTGTGATAACCTTGAGCCTGTGATTTATTTTTCTTCTCTGCAGATACATATTTGTATCTAAATCCATCCTTTCAAGCTCTTCTCACGAGACAGATCATTTCTTGGCATCCCAAGAGAAGGAGGTCGCTGGGGTTTGGAGGAGGAGCTGAAGTAGCAGCATTATACAAAGCATAAACACTTTAAGAGTCAGTAAATGAAAGCAATGTACTTTGCTCCAATACTCATCAAACAGAAAGAAGAATCTGTCTCAGCACGCTGTAGGATGATCATTAATTTTTAATAGTGTTAATGTTTATTAGTGACAGATGATTGACTTTAAGTGCCTTATGAATAATAAATAAATGATGTGGATTTTGGGCATCTGCCTTAGATCTGTATGCAAAGCCAGTGGGACTAACCTTCACAGTTTCAGAGGACTGTAGCTTCGATTCCTCAACATATGCCATAACGCAGGCTTTAAGACTTCCCGGGTTTTAGCTCCTATAAACCTGGAAGGCCTTTCTTGCCCCTCTCTTAGGGCACATCGATTGCTTGGGGGCCTCAGGGTGAGAGGGGAGCTCACTGCAGCTCTTTTGGCTAAGGCAGGACTGCTGGAAGGTGCATTATTCACTCTGAGGCTCTGCTGGATTTCATAACACTTAAACACCTGTGTCCATCAAACAGAACACACAGGATCGCAGCTAGAGCTGCTCTTGACTTTGTAATTTCATTGACTGACAGTTTAATATCTATTTATTTTCACATCTGACTCCAGTAGAGACAGGCTGGCATCCTGAATGTCAGGATATTATGCTGACAACTGTGTTTTTTCATTACTATAGGAAAAAAAAAAAAAGAAAAAAAGGATTCTTCATAAGTAAAGAGGTTCTTTTCAAGCACAGTGACTGTAATAAAGGCCAAATTACACTTCATATAAATTTGGTAGTAACCAGTGATAGGTTATGTGTACATATTTAAATAGGAACAAGGGCATACAGTTTTCAACTTTCTAGTAATCTGTCTCTTCTATATTGTGAAATGCCGCGTAATTATATTATTTAAATAGCTGGAACAACTGCCTTTACCACAGACTCTCATAAGTAGCAATATCTTTGCTTAAATTAAATGTTTAAAATTGGCCTCTTATTTTGATCCAATTTTGTTTGCTTTCTAAACAGAAACAAGTGGCTTATCGCATCTAAATTCTACAGTATTGAAACTACTTAAGAGAACGTTTCAAGAAGAGAAAAGAGAAATACGCGTGTTTCGGCGAGGCTGTGCCGATGTTTAGAGAAAAGAGGGTAAAACTGCTTCCATATTGGGCACCGGCCAAATGGCTGATGACTCTGTAATAATGTTCTCCAGATGTTAGGCAGTTAAACCAGACCAAAATGGCTGTTGCTAACTTACTGTCATTCAGCGCTTACTATATAAACAGAAAATTTGTATTTAATTCCACTTTAGTTCAATGGATTGTGATTAATATTGTAATTACCCTGATTCAGAGAACTTTTTAGACCAGGCTCTTCTGGGTTTTCTCAGAGTGTAGCACTATACATCAGCCTTGATTACATGGTGTATCCGATTGGGAACTGCCCTGTAATCACACGCCCTTGCGTTCCTTGAACTACTGGGTGTTACGGCAGTGAGAAAGAGACAAAACTGCACTCTGTAAAACATTTCAAGAAACTGAAATTAAATTCCATTTTATCCAGGAAAAAAAAAAAAAAAGATTTGCTCTCAAAATTCACAGCTTTTAATTGGTCGTCAGGTGACATGAAATCACCCAAACTTGTTTGATTTCTCAGCAGCGACAACGTTAATTAGTCACTAATGCAAAGCCTTGCTTATAATTTTTGAAGCATTTTTGTCATGCCTAACAAATAAGTGTCCTATCTGAGTTTCAGGGCGTAGTCAGAGCATCACAGCGTTGCATGCATGTGGCCAGGGGACGTGGCACTCTGCTGCCAGGACATAGCGCATCCCGGTCTCCTTTCGGGCATG
The DNA here is from genome assembly GCA_008921705.1 of Burhinus oedicnemus. NCBI lineage: Eukaryota > Metazoa > Chordata > Aves > Charadriiformes > Burhinidae > Burhinus > Burhinus oedicnemus. Next base: position 523,880 of record VFFE01007679.1, read on the forward strand.
CAGGCACTACCGCAGCTGTATCCCTTACTGCACTGCGTCTGGTCCCCTCGCCCAGCCCTGGCTTGATCCGTGCGCCCATCCTCAACCCAGCTGGCTAGTCCTGAGCTCTGGGTTAGATGCATGGAGACCCATCTTGGTGGTCAAAGGTAAAGAGAAACACAGTGTTTGCACTTCTTCGAGTACATAACCAGCAGGGCGAGATTTTGTGTTCTAAAAGCAGGAAGATGTCTGTGCAGCTAATCAAAGGGGCAATATTTTAAACTCTGGTAAGGGCTTGATGCTCTGCTTGTGTTTACAGCGGTGTCAAGAGTATAGCAAGGACAAATGGGAATCTCGCATGATCATAATGTTCCTATTTATATACACATAAAATAGAACAGGGTTTTAAAAGCTAATGCAATTTTCTGTTATAATGATACCCTTAATAACAATATGGTTTCACTGAAGAGATATAAACAAATATAATAGAAAATGAGATAATGCCATAAAATAGATGCATTATTTTTGGAATTTGAAGGACACTTGCCAGAAAACATTTACCAACTTATGCAATCCACAGCAAATGAAATCCAAACGTACGTTCTGCTGTTGCCTGGATATAACATATTTACTGTGCAGTTTTCTTATCACTGTGATTTTCTAACATAATTAGTTGTTTCTGCTGTCAAGTGTATAATATCTGACCTAGAATTTACCAGAACTCACTAAACAAATGTTGAAATCAGAAAAGAGATAATATTATTTTTTTTAATTCATTGGAAGATGTAAAACTGATAAACAGCGTGTGTTTCCACAGTAGAGCTATACACCAGCCAAGATATGCTATGATTATCTCAAGCATTTTATCGAAGTCTTCTGTTTAGATTTTGCATATACTTTGCTGCTAGCTCAATTGAAAAGAACTGTAATATCCAATTAAAAATTAGGTTTGTCTGCTTTAGATTACTAACATTAAAAATACTGTGGATAAAATAAGAGCTGACCTGAACAAAACCACATCCTATGACCACGTTGTAACTAGCATTTGTTTTTAGAAAATATTACAGATTTTATTTAAGAAATTAGCCTTCTTCCTTATTACTTAATTCATCCCTTCTATCTTTGCTTCTTTAGTTTTTGCTGAAATCACAGAATACTAAAGTTCTCACAAGTGGTTGGTTTTCTTTGTAGCTTCCACTTCAGGACTTTGCTGATTTTGTGTGCTGCTTTTAATCATTTAACTGTGTTTTGTCACGTAAATAACCATTCCTTTCTCTTTCATTATGGAAGACTATAACCAGGAGTGCTGAAGTGGATTGCTGGACAATGTTTATTATTGTGCGTTACTTTACCATGTCTTCACTTATCCACGTTCTTGGCACGTCGTCAATCTGTGCCAATTTTCCCTCCTCATGGAGCTGAAGGCTGCCTGGGGAAAGGAAGCATTTTCCCACCAGACGCTGAGGGTAGCTGGGGTATAACGTGCATTTGCCAGGCGCAGGCAGGTCCCTGGGGTGGAAAGTGATGCTGCAGAGTAAGAAAATGTAGAAATTAAAAAATGAAGGATGGCTTTGCCTTTGCTGTCGCTGGGTGACCCCTCCTGCTTTCTGCCCAGTTTAAGGGCATCAGAACTTGAACCTCTCTCCTCCCTCCTATGGAGGACAGGAGTGAGAAGGAATGAGAAATGTTTGTTTCTTGTTTTCTCAAGTATGGTTTGTGATGCCCAACACATCTGGAGGTGGACTTGGAGTATTTGGCAGTGGATGAAGGACCTGGAGGCTGGAGCTGTCTTGGTGTTGGAAAATCGGGATCATGGCCCTGCAGAGGGCTGGAGGGGAGGACAGGCAACGTGGCTGTGGAGGGAAGGAGTGCTGGGCTGCTGTGTCTGCTGTAGGGGCTGGGGCGGAAAGTGGGAATTCAGGGTGCGATACTGAACACTCAGCCGGGGCTCTGGCACGGTAACGCACGTGGCTGCCCGCCTCGATCCACTGCCCAAAGCACTGGCCTGCTTGTGTGTGGCCATGTCTAAAATGGGCCCTGGGAGATGATTAAATAGAGGCAGAATCAATACGTCTACCTTCACTCGAGTCTCGCTGCCTTTCACCTCCTAACACAATGGATTTTTTTTTTTTCTGGTGCTCCCAGTTGTCTTCATTTCACAGATTATCACGACAATATACCACAGATGCTCTCCTTATTATAAAAAATGCAGTTAGGTATGTAAAATGTCAGTCTGAATGCTCCCTTCGCCTGTGCGATGTAGGTTTAAATCTTGAGCAGGGCATGTGATTTCAACTTGCCTTGAGCATAATAAGGAAGTAATTACTCAGCTGTTGAGAAAGGCCCTAATATCATTACAGATAACCTGAATGTCCAGGCAATATCAGCCTATTATTTGAAATGGTTTCAAAATACATTTAAAAAAAAATAAAAATCTCATATTCAAATCACATGGAAATAATACGTGTTATCATAAAAAAGTGTTATGAGATAATTCTAAATGTCAGTTTAGCATATTTTAGCCTATTGGATCTTTAAACAGAGTTGAATAACATCTTTCATGAAGTAAATGTCTTTTTGGTAAACTGGAAGGGACAATAATATTTAAAGGTCAGTTAACATGGAGAGTTGATTCTAGTCATTATTATTAAAGATCCAGCCGTATTACCTTTACACAACATTACCCCACAAATCCTTATTAAAACTGCAAGAGCAAACCACATTTTTCCCACTCTTCCTCCCTCCCTCCTTCCTTCCTGCCACAATCCTGAGATCTTTGGTTCTGCCTTCTCTTTTTTACGTATAACAATTTCTCTAGTGAATAGCACGGGATGATCCTCACCCTGCTTCTGCCACGCTGCATCCAAAAGAGTCATACATTATAGCTGCTGTCAATGCTGCCAACTAGAAAAAACCCTCTCATTTCTACACTACATTTCAGCCTCCCACGTATGACATGAGCTACCCTGCAAACAGTTGTTTAATAGTTTTGAGCTGCTTAGGAAGTGGTAGTTGATTTCAATTTTTTATTTAAAGAAGAAGTTGCAGTAGTGTGTTGTACAACTGCTACTGCGTTTAATTGAAAAGAGGCAGGCTGGCTGCCCATCTAACTGCCCACCCGTCCGTGGCCAGCTGGTATTAATAGTAGGTGCAATGCAATGATCCATTGACACACAATCCCACCCCCCGAAAACTCGCCTGGGAAGGACTCTTTAGCAGGATGCGACCGTCCCCACAGGAGCTTGCGGAGGCATGCTGCAGGCGGGCAAGGTGAGGGGTCTGTGCCCCATGCCGTGCTCCTCCGCCCCACACAGCGGTGGCTGGGGGGGCACGGCTGTGGGACCTGGAGGAGGATTCTCCCTGCAGCCCTCTGCAGCTAGCTCTGCCGGGCCCAGTGCTTGAATTGTGCTCTGCTTGGGTAGGTTTGCCCCTTGTCTCTTAGCCACCTACTCGCCTATGGAAAGGAATAGCAATTAAAGAGCAGCTAGCCACAATCTACTTTTGAAGCCTGCAGGAGCCAGCATGGGCTATGCGGGAAGTCTGGTGCACGGGACGGGAGAATCCCTCTGCGCTTGTGTCTGCGCCAGCCCTCTCGTTACCAGGCCAGCCTTGAACAAAGTGGCGATTAGTTATTTTTGCTGGAGATGCCTGATGGGAATTTGCTGCCAGAGTTTGGCGCTGCGGAGGAGGGTGCTGGCACAAGCAGGGCTGGTGGCTGGGGAGTGAGCGGGGCTGCAGGCTGGGGGCTGCGGTGGGAAAGGAACAGGGACTACGTACCCCGTGCATCCCTGCTGGGATCCAGGGTACTATTTGCTCTTACCTTAGGAGCCGAGGTGGAAAAGCAATGATTGAAATAAGGAGATGGGGTGATGCTTCACTTCCTTCACAGTGCTGAGTGTGGAGAAACCGAAGTGATTTGGGAGCCCTTTCAAGCAAGGTGAGCATACAGCAGGGCTGGAGTAGGCTGTTACCCTGCGCCCAGGCACCCAGAGGATGAGCAGGGACAATCTGTGCCAGGCCCTGCTCCTGATGGGCAATTCAGATGTGACCGCCTTATTTTAACATACAGAGAGAGTTTAGGTAAAGACATGTGAGCTGTGCTGTGTCTGATGGCACTGGTGCCAGCTTCAGCCTGGGGGCCCTTTTCTTCAGTAGTGGAAATGCAGTCTGTGTGCCCAGAAACGGAGAATGAAAATTTCCTGGTGTTCAGTGCAGTAAGTGCTTCTCTGTGTGGAATGAGTCTACCAAATGCAATGTGCAGTTGGTAAAATGGCTTCCATGGAGAGATTGCAAAAGCTGACGGGCAGATTTTTTTTTTTTATCCTAAGAAACCTCAAAAAAAAAAAGTCATAGTTTCTATTTTTACAAAACCGGAAATGTAATGTTATGCAAATGGAATGGTTTTCTACAAGCTTTGGCTTTGATGGGACATAGCAGTGCCAGCGCCTAATCTCTTGTTACTGCTAACATGGACACGAGGGTTTGGTGGGTAGTGCTCCCATGAGCACGGACTCCAGGGAGAGGTGTTGGCTGAAGCAGAACAACACTTTGCCTGTAAACCGTGTTTGTCCAGAATCAGGCCGGATCCTTGGATGCAAGTTAATTACCCAAATTACCCGATGATGCCCGTCAGGAAAATCACCCACTTGGAGAAGGACCCTGCAGACCTACGTGGCTGCTTCCACACAGCGTCACCTGGCAGCTGGTCATGGCTTTGGGAGAGGGAGGAGGACCGGGAGCTTCCAGGCATCGCCTCTGCTTCAGCAGTTGCTTTGGTTCCCCGAGAGCTGCCTTCACGTCATCTTAGAGCAGTCAGAAGGATTTGGTCTCCTGTACGCGTTAGCTTTTGAGTATTAGATGAGCACAGACAGAGCTCGGAGCCACAGACGAGGATCTGGGCCACACAAGGAGTTTGGTGCTCGGGTAGGTAATAAACGCGTTGTGCCGTCTCTCTGGCCAGCCTGCTCTCTCTGCGCTTCCCAACAGTCGGGTGTCCTGGCCCGAGCCCGTGCTGCTGTTAAGGCAGTCAGGTGAACAACGGATCTGCAGGTAATGGCCGCGCAGGCAGCTGGGAGGGAGGGGAGCTGTGTTGGAAAGTTGCTCGCCCTCAGTTATTTTCGCAGCCTGTTAAGGCTGAGGTTGGGGAGATCCAGAACCAGTGCTAATGGGGCACTGCGGAAACTTCCCCTTTCCATCGAGATGGGAAGCTCCCGAGTGCCCAGCCTGGTGATGCTACTGTAGTAAACAGTAAAGACACACAGAAGTGTTCAGCCTTCTGTTTTTCAGTGCCCCAGGCTTCTTCACGAGCAATATATCTATGGTTACACCCTGTCAGAAAACGTGCCTTCCTGTTTGTGTTTTTTAGGGCTGTTTCCAAAGCATCCTAACTTCCTTTCTTGCTTTGTTTCATTTCTGGATGAAAATCCAAAACCACACGAGCACTTAGGCTCGGCGTATATATTTCTCTGCTTCTGGTGTCCCGGGCTCCCTCTAAGCAAAAGGTTTTAAAAGTGCCACTTTCCCAGCTCAGCGTCCTCTCCCCTCTTGCGCTGGCTCACTGATGACCCCGCTGGTCTAAATCTAGGCTCACCTCCTCCGGGGGCAGGAGAGCAGCACCACGCTGCAGCTGCAGAGGTGATGGGAGCGTTGCCTTTCCTTTTAGCAGCTTTGTCGACTTCCATGATTGAAGCCTCATCTTCTGCGGTGCTGCCGCAGCCATTGGGCAGGGCGGGCTTGCTGCTCACCGACAGCTGCGCGGGGGCCGCTCTCCTTCTTTAAGTCTTCAGTAGTGCCCTTGCCCAGCCTTATTGCCCTTACCCAGGGTCTGCGGGAGGTGTTGGTTTGGAGCTGGCTGTAAGGGGTGGATAGGGTGGGGAAGGCAGGGCTGAGGGGCTGGGACACCTCCACCTGCCGGGGAGGGAGGCTGGCTGCCACACAGCTCCTTTGGAAGGAGGTTTGCGGTGGGGAAGGAGGTGGGGACAGCATCTCTGGGGCTGTGGAGGGCTCCTCTCCCTGGGGAAACGCAGAAAGCTGAAAGATGCTGCATCCGCCCTTTACCCCTCTGATAAATATTCTGCCCTGTGCCCTCTAGATGTGAGGAAGAAAATGCGATTAAAGAGTTGAAATGCTTTTATTTGTGAAATATTAACTTTGCGTAATATATATTCAAAAGCAGGTACTCATTTAAAGGTTATATTTAATATAGCTCTGCTCCAGTTTTTCTTTTTTATTATTATTTTCTTATACATCTTTCCACTTTCTAAGGCAATGCTCCAGTGACTACTGCAATATAATAGCTGCTTTCTCTCTCAGTACACAATTTGACAGCATTTATTCTTTCCTTCAGTGAACATAATTACTTCACATATGGAACCTGTGATAGCCTACAGGCATCTGAGAGAAACCAGAATCATACAATCTGTCCCCTTTGTGAGCTTAATTTACATTCACAAGTGTCATTTTAATAGTGCTGGCAACATGTAGGATAAAAATTACAGGTCAGCTGCAGCATGTCACAGGGAACTGTGCTTAAGTCAATAACACGGTATTATTACATTCTGGATAATTTTACAAGGTAGATCTCACAGGAGGAATTTGACCCCTATTTCTTTAGTTTTCTGCCTTTTGGTTTCCTCCATAAGGTAATTCATTTAGAAATGGATGTTGCAAAGCTGCAAACGCGTTGACAAAAAGGTTAGGCTGTAGTAGGCATTTCCAAATCTGAAAGCAACACCTTTCCCTTGCCATAACTTGTAACAGCACTTACAATTACCACGCATCTGGCATATTTAAAAATTTGCACTGTTAATTCTTGAAATTTTTTCTTCCCGATCTATGTAATCGTAATACTGAGGGGCATAGCCTTCTGCCTTCTAATTTCGTAGAGTTGACAGAAGTTTCAGCTTTCTGCAACTGGGTAGTTTCTAGCCAGCTAAAGTAGTCTCAGGCTAGGCATTTTACAGACATCTTGTACAAGAAAAATAGTGAGTGTCACAGAGATATGTTGTCTACAGAGCCATATATAATACCCAATTTAATTTATATATTTATAACACCTAAAAACAATAGCTAATTTCTCATCCTGGCATCTGTAATATAAATAGAGGTGCAATAAATAATCTAATAAAACAACAGGTGATTAGTTTTAGTAAAAATTTGGTTTTGGGTAGAGCGCTGAATCCAAATACAAAATCAATCTCAGTTACCATTCCTGATTATTTCCTGTATTTACAAACCCCATAATTTACTGCAGTTTAAGTTTGCAAATTCTGTTTAGGGGAATACTCAAGGGCTTGTATAGTTTGTCCGTAGTACTCTGATATTCAAAAAGTTCATATACACACAGACAAGGCAAGTCCACCCCCAGGTGCCTCCCCCTGTGCATGTATATCCCCGCACATCCATTCTCTAAATCATGCATTCATTCACTCCCCCTGAAGTTTGCATCCCTCTCTTGCTGTAAGCATTTTTACTCGTTTGAACCGCACAAGGGGAAAAAATATCTTATGTAATGATTCATTTTCATATCACCAACAGTGTTGGAGTTTGAGTGTTTTGTTTAATTAAAAACAAAACAAAAAAAAGCATTTTGTTCCTCTGAGGAGGCTAGACAGAACATACTTGAATCTTTAATAAAAAGTGTGACAAACTAACAGCAAGGAATTGGAATGACCTCCCTGTATTTTCTTGGTGAGCCGTCTGCTGGAGTATTCTGTCCAGTGAATGGATGCTGAAAAATTCAAGTAGGTTCAAAAGAATTGAAGGGATGATCTGAGGTCTGGGAAATGTGTTTTTTACAATAAGAGCCAGGTCAGTCTATTAACTCATCAAATACTTGGATACATAAGTACTTTGGTATAGTGAAGACGCCTGCAACCTGCAGACTTGTAATATGGCCAAGGATGTGGTAAAAATACATATAAAAAGATCAAATAATTGAGATTAAAGCCAGGAAAATTAAAACTTAAGTCGCACGTTTTTGAGAGCAGAGGTAATTAGGCACTGGAAAGGATTCCTGTTGAGACTGGCGGGTTACCTATCAAAACTCCATGGTTTTCCAAAGGAGGTGTCCCACTCAACTGGGGGTCTGATGCTGGAGGTCAGTCAGTTCTGTTTCATTGTCCTTGTTTAAGTCCATCTAGGCCTCTGAAACCACACAGCCAACCTCTGAAGCCTTTGGCCAGCCTTTAGTTGGAAAAATATCCATTTGGAGCACTGGAAGATTTTTCCATGTAAAGAAAGTGTCACGTTAGAACATTAGTCATGTTCTTCAGAGTCTAGCATAGGAAAAGTGTTTTGCATTTCAGATACCCTTTATTTTAGCAGGAGGCCCTGGTTTTGTTTTCAGCTCTGGGTTACTGCAGGGGTGTAGGCTGGGAAACAAGAGCTCCAAAGGGCAGGCTGGAGATACTCATTTCACTTCTGGAGCTCCCCCGCACACCCATCTTAGTATAAAAACTTCTGTCACTGATGTACACAACAGCATACGTGCAAATATTAATATTTTATGTGCCTGATGACCTATTGGCTGAAGTGTTTTACCAATGAAATATTTGAAACATAACAATTTTCATTCTTTGTGATGATCTACAATTCAGTTGCGGAAGTAGTTTCATTTGTTCCTCAGGAGATGTGCTGGAGTGTCTTGTCTGCCCCTCCTCAGCTTCTGTCTTCCCCCTCGGCTGACATTAAGTTTATTATTTGCTTGATAAATGGTTGCCATATCTAGTTTTCTTATTTTGGAGAGGAAAAAAGAAAAGAGGAAAAAAAGATTTGCAGGAGAGACTTTGCACACAGGAGCAAGGCAAGTACGATGCCCTGCCTATGAACAGGTATTACTTCTGCTTTTCAAATGATATGGGATGTGATCAAGTTTCTGGCATGACATCCTCTTCTTACAGGTAGCATACATTTATGCTGATACCTCTTCTCAGAAGAGGCTGAACATGCAGTAGGTGAAACACCTTCTCGCGACTAGGACTGGAGCCTTTCAGCTCTTTGGCTTCTCTCTCTTTTGCCAGGCTTTGTAGAGGTTCTTTCACTGTCACTGCCTGTTGAGTGGATGTTTATTGGTGGAAAAACTTACCTTAAGAACTATTAAGAGGGTTTCATCAACTTAGTTTTGAAAAAAGGTTTTGTGTTTCATCAGCACTAGTTTTGAAAAAAGTAAAGTCTTTACTGGCCCGTTTCAGAGAAGTCAGCTGGCAACTGGGAGGCTGTGGTGGCTTGTAGTCACACCTGATGGCCTGTGGACATAATCAGTCTGTTTGCTTTAGCGAAGTGAAATAAGGAATTGCTATGGTGAAATTGCCCAAAATGGGGTTTTTCTCATGTTAGGGAGAAGTTGTGTGTGTGCTTGACTGGGATTGTGGTGCTTGGCTGTACTTGCCTGGTGGCACCTGGGGCTACCTCTGTGCGCTGCAGCCAGGGCGCTGTGCCCCAGTGCGGCCCCTCTCCCCCAGTGTACAGCATTATGATGGATGCGAGAGCCCTGATTAGTACAGGCAGTTTTTCATATTGTATTTTGTGAGTGATGGATAAAGAAAAAAATCTACAGATTGCGTGTGCTGTTTTAATTTATCACTTGGAGGATGAAGCTGAACAGAGTCTGTGGTTAATATAAATTTTAAAAAGATGATGAAGTGTTTTTTTTCTCCCAAGCTGACATACAATCTTATTTCCCGTACTCCTCCTCCTCCTCCAAAAAAAAGCCCACCAAGCTCTTGTCTCTGATTTGTTCATAAATACAATATCAAACACCTCCTCTGTGCCTCTGATGTACGTTCGAGTCCGCGTGCCACTGTGCTGATTCATCTGGAGGATGCCCTGCCTGTGAGTGGTTTGGCACAGTATGGTACAGGAGAGGAATCCGATAGTGAGAAAGGCAGAGGCAACGGCATAATTATGAAGGATTATTTCCCCTCATACTGCTTCTTGTTATTTATTCCTCTCTCCATGTTTCCCTTGGTTATTTCTCTTCCTGAAATGAAAATAACCTGGCAAGAAAACAATGTTTCCACTCCCATCGTTTATTAGGCAAGGAACGCCAGGCATGTTTTTTTTTTAACGTGCCAACCAACGGATGATTATTCACCAATGTTTTTTGTTGAAGCAAGCAGGCTTGTTAACTGTGGTGACATTTTTAGTGATGCTAGGATATCTCGGTGTCACTGTTGCCTGATTTATCAGTGTCTAAAGGATTATTTTGTTTTAAAACTTACTATGGATCTCATATTTAAGGCTGACTTTATATGCGTATGACCACATGTGTGTGAATTTGTATGAAAATAAGGGACAGAACCGTTAAGATGCTTCTTCTGTTTTGGGCTTTTTACTCTGCATTAGAGAATATAAACTGTAGCCTTGAATTTCCGTGCTTTAAAATGGCATGCTTAAAAAGGGAAATTTTGTAATTGAGAGCAGCTCAGCTACAGCCATCCCACAATTTGTGTTTATTTACTCCCTCTCTTCTTCAGATTCCTGACTGACCTTCTCTCATCCCTGTGCTTCTACAGGACTGTTACTTGCGTCCTGCTGCCTCCCCACCCACCCTGCTGCTGCAGACACGTGCAACGCTCGTCCTGCCCAACCCGTTCCCCACCACCTGCGATGCACCCCAGCCGGCAGCCTGCTAACCAGGCACCCCGCGCCTGGGCATGCACGTCTTGATCCTATGCTGAGCCTCTGTCTTTTGTGTATGGCTGTCATGGATCTTTGAAGGGTTAAAGCCAGTGCGCCAGTGTGGATGGAGCAGTGGGAACAGGAGCGCTGTTGGGGACTCTCTGGGGTCACCCTGGTTCTGAGGGGATGAGGACAAGCTTGGATCCTGTTCCCTTGGAGAGAGAACACTTGGTGAGAAATGCCCTGGGGAAAACCATTGCTGGAGGGTTAGGCGTGATGAGCTCGGGAGCACCGACGTGCTCAAATCGTCAACCCTTGTGCAGCCATGCGAGGGGTGGCCGTGGGCACAGCTCTGCGCAACTCAGATGGCCAGGAGACTGACGTGGGAGGTATGATAATGTGAGCGCTGGGTAGCTACCTGTAGGGGTGGCAATCACAGACCGTTTAAAAAAAAAAAAAAAAAAAAAAAAAGAAAAAAATTTCAAAATAGAAAAGAAGTGACCTTGATCCTTTTTATACTCAGTAGGAGCAACTGTGTTTAAATTTCCTGGGAAAGATGCTATTGGAAATTCTGTGTAAGCGTAAATGTATGAAAGCCAGAGGAGGTAAAGTTTTCTCTTAATTAGGATGAGTAAAAAGAAAAGCAGCCTGGAACTCAAATGCCAGCCACAGGCAGAGCATCGCGGCTCCTTTGCTATAGCAGGAGCAGATTTACTAATGGGGTGATGGGTCCTGTCCCTTTTCTCTACCCCGGCGCCCAGGTTACCCTGCCTGGGTGAAATGTCTGCACTCCAGGCTGCGCAGCCCAGCTTGGGCTCTACAGGCCTTCACACATGGCGTTGCTGGTCCAGCCAGTGTGATAAGATGCCCCCAGTTTTAGTTTGACAAAGGTCTGTGGCACTAGCGGTCTTACAGTCGCTCAGAGGTGCAGCTCCCCCAACATCTCCAGCTCCACCAGAAGTCTCTGGGAGTTTCAGGTGCTTTCCAGCTCTCTGAATCAGGCCTACAGAGGTTTGGTTTTTGTATTAAATCCAGGCCACGAGGTTAAAGTTACATAGATAGAAGGGACAAAGCCCCTTATTCCAGGTAGGCCCCGAAAATCAGATCAACTATCAAAAAATTGTTTTGTCTTGGGAAAAGGGGTGGAGGGAGGAGAAGGCAAAGCACATTTTAGGGCCACTTGGGAGCCCTTTATGTGGGCTGTGGCCATTTAGTCTTCAATAAAACATGAATGCTTACCATAGCAACCACGGCAGCCACCTCTGAGCTAGCCAGCGCTTTAATAAAGATGGATGTTCGCCGAAGAAAGTCTAACAAACACATGTAGACCTTTTACGGTGCTGTACAAGAAAACAATCTCACTTGAAGCAGCAGTCGTGTTTTCCCAGGAAGGGTGTAAGGGCTAATGCAATACGCTGCCAGCTTTCGCTGCCTCTGCTGCACGCTCGCTCCTGGAAATTGCTGTTATTGGAGTGGTGCGAGCCGGGGGACAGCGGCGGGGTGGGCATCCAGCACAGCGCTGCTGCCTGAGCTCCTGCGAGAGCTTGCTGCCCGCGGCCAGGGCAGGATGTTTTGAATTCTTTCCCGTTAAAGCTTGTCCCAAGCTCCCCACATGCACATCGAGTCGCTGAAATCTTATGCCTGGCAGGTATTTTCCTGAAATGCACCCTTTCGCTTTAATCCCCGCTTAATCTACAGAAAGATGCAAACAATTCTGTAATGTCTCTTCGCCTTGGAAAGTCTCGGGGATGTTCAACAAAATCTTCTGTGGCTTTTTATTCACTCACCCCAAGAGCACGTTGGGGTCCTTCACAGTGAGCAGGTTTGGATACAAAATGCTACTCGATCAACCTCCTGGAAAGAGGATGCTCCGGTTTGTAAAATTTGAAACAAAATATTTCTTGAGGAAGTATTAGATTAGTCACAGATTAATTACAATTGTCAAGTATTATTCATCTGTAATAAGACTAAATCCTTCACTCAGGATTCATAGCAAAATAACATTATTTTTCAGATAGAAGTAATTTAAATTGAAGTAAGACCTTCTAATACCACCATCTGTACAAGTAAATTACTTTCAGAGTAATTAAATATGCATATCTGGGCTGTGTACTGTACTGATGAACCACATTTTATGGATGCAATATGCTTATAAATCCCTTAGGTATTAAAGATGAAGAATCCATGGCATTTTGCATTCATATAACCATGAATAAGAAAAAAAATATTTTTTTTTATGTTGCATAATTTTGGTGAATATATTTTTATTAACTTTTCCTGGTTAGTTAATATTTTTGCCAAATAGCAAATATGATCACCATATTTATTAGTCTGACGTTTCACAGGGACTTAAAGCTCTGTAAGAAATTTCAGCATTGTATGTGCCTGAATTGATGATCGTGCCACAGTCACTCATCTTCTGCAGGTTCCCAGGAAGCAGAGCAGTGCAGTGAAACTGAAATCATTATGTTGACTGGATTCGTTACCGCCGGACTCGCCCCACCATGAAATAGCACTGCTCAGCCAATTGGGATTCATGGTCACAGCCCTTCATGGGATCATCGGGGTTTATAGTCCATAACAAATACAAATACAGAAAGGAACAATAACAGTATGATACAGCTGACCTATTATCCCACCTTGCGAGACTTTGTCACGAGTACCGGTATAGTGACTGGCTGCATGTTTTCTGCTGTGCAGACGAACGGGACAGTCACGTAGGAAAGAGAAGCTGTGCCTCAAAACACAGCACTGTTGGTGTGGTCTTCAGCAACTAAAAGCCATCTTTATGCTTACAATACATCATTCATGAATTATGTAAAATACCGGTGTGTAGAGGAGCTTAGGAGGTTTGCTGGGAGCGTCTGAACACTGCAGAAACTTTTGGTTAAAAAAATACCTGAAGTCAGTTCTGCAGAGCACTTCAGAAGAAGCCTGAAATCCCAGCAGGTCACCCCTTTCAAAGCAGCAAACATGACTGTCTACATGCCACCAAAATGCAAGAGCAAACTCGGGCGTAAAGACACACAGTCGGCACAACCTCTGTTTGCAAGTCAGCCACTCTGCGCTGCACAACGTGACCGATCCTTAGATATTTTATGTCAATGTAACATTTCTTACGAAACACAGAGAGATTCCCTGACATAGAGAGATTTAGTCTACCTGCAGCACTTTCACGGTTATCTGCTCAGATTAATCGCAGGAGGCTGGCCACGGATGTAGGACGATAAATCGGTTCTTCCTGTACCCCAAAGGTAAAATAAGAAATGGTGACCTGAAATGCAGATAAAGAGGAAACGAAGAGAGCTTGATTTCTCTGGTGTAAGCCCTCTGCTAACACGTGTGAACCAGCAGATTGTGTCACCCTTTTGGGACCTGCTTATGTGTATTTTGGATCATGCTTTGTGATAGATGAAGGTGGATGTTTATATAGCCAAGACGAAAACTAGTAGAAATGTATGCCAGTTGACCTTCCAGAGGGTGTTGAAGTTTGAACGTCGTAATTTCTGACCTAGTATAGGGTAGTAGTTTGGCAAAAGATTCAGTTGCATCCAGTCTAATGGTGCACATGTATTATGCTGGACATCGCCACTTTCTGCATGTGCTTTCTTAATCTTTGCATCTCTCTTCTTTGGGTGTCTTGTCACCTTTGTCTCTGCCCTGTCCCTGAACCCCTGTTCATGCCCAGCTTGCAGACCCCAGCATCTCCACATGCTCTACTTCCAGCAGTTAATTTTCTGGAGCTACCACCGGAAGACCAAACCCTTTTTTTTTAGCAGGTTTTCTGTCAGGGTCGAGGTTTGAAAGAAAACAAAAGAGGGAGTTTGGGTGGGGATGTGCTGGGTGAATCCTTGAGAAACAGGCTTTGGCAGGTAGCTGTGTGGGATTCCTTCTAGGAGGGCTTTATATAAAAGACTTTTATAGTACTCGGAAGCAGACCTGATTTTCAGGTCAAGGTTTGACCCATAATAGACAACGTATATAATAATACTTACTGCTTTCAGGCAGCGAAGTACAGGTTGGAATTTGAGAGCCCTATAGCAACAGCCCTAGGACAGGAAAATATGCAAAAGAAACTCTAGCTATTCAAAAAGGGAAAATTGAAATGTGGATCTCTATTCAGCTTCTAAATGTTTGTATGTTTGTGACCACTTTGCCCTGTTTAAGTCCAGGTTTATGCTAAAACATTCTCAGATCAGTATTATTAGTGTAACGTATCACAATTCCCAATAATTTGGAAACGGGTCTTCCTGTGTGTTTGAAAATGCCATGGCAGGATGAGGACATTAAAATCTGCTTGTCTTCCTGTGCCACGGTGTCTTGTGTTCAGGATGTCTCCCCTTCTCACAGAGGCTGGAGCATTATTTTCCATACCCTTTTCCCCCCATTTAGCTTCTAGGTAGTTAGACAAAATTGAGTAAAGAAGCCTTTACCTGAGAACCTTTTTACTGGTTGCCGTGCTTTTAAAGCTTTAAAAGCTTTTGCTGAAAAGGTACCTATTTTCTTATCACTTTTTTTTTTCTCTCCAGAAAAAGGGCATCATTTGAAGTTCTTTTTTGGCAGCTGTATTTCATCGTGATACATTATGTCAGGGCACATCAGTCACATGAAGATTTTATGGAAAAAAACATACCCTTTTTAGATGTCCCTCTCTGCAGCCCCCTTCAAAACACAGTGTTTTTTTCAAGAAACTCTTCAACTATCAACAGCATTATGATACTTGAAACATCGTGGGTGTAACGGCTTCATCTTACTCAATTATATAAACGCTACTTAAAGAAGGAATATACAATTTGATGTGGTGAATTTAGTAATTCTAAAAAAAATTGACCATTTTCACCTTTTACTGATGTTTACTTTGCAGTGTTGGGCAAGGGCTTCTTTTCTTTGCAGCCAAGCTAATCCTGTGCTGTTCCTTATTTTACCATAAAATGAGATACATTCTGAATTCAGATGAAAATGAGGTACCTTGATGAAAGTGGGCTTCAGGTGTCGCACACTAAGCATTGTACATTTCTATTTGCTCTGATCCTCCAGCACACATAAGATTTCACCTCTTCACCTTTGAACAAGATTGCACTAACTTTGATCTTTTCAATTTTGTTCAACTCCAGGGAAGGAGCAGCTACTTGAAACATGTTATCATTTAGACGTTCAGAGGTTCTTTAAAAAAAAAAAAAAAGGGGAGGGGGGGAGAGAAAAAAAGATTGAAAGCATGAACTAAAAGCTGCAGATTTTTAACTTGAGCATCAGCTTTTGTAGCTAGTGAGTTATGCTTTAACATCAAAAGCTGCCTCTGTATGTAGAACAAAACAAAATGTAGATTTTAAAAGCCCAAGGTATTATTAAACACAAATTTCATTTTATGTAAGCATTTTTCTGCCGTAGTGATGCGGCTATCCTTTCCCAGGTCAAAGCATAAGCTTTGTGTTCGTGCTTCTTTGCTTATGGCCTAAGCCTGTTATTTGAGCCTCTGTACTTCTGTGATATTAATTCCTGATACTGACAGATAATCTATTTTTATAACTGTTATTATCTGAGCGAAATAACAAACGAGGTTCTTCATTTTCTCTTCAAGTCTGAGAACATGTAACAGTGGGAGCAAAGTTAAAAGTATGATATTTTCAAGATCTTACATGGTTTAGCAATATACTTATAATAATTATCATCACGTGCCAGTATAGTAGGTTTTTTGCTGTTAGTTTGGTATTATTTTGGGGGTGGTTTTTTGCTATTACAAGACAGATTTTCACCCAAATACTTAAGAATTTTAAATCACAGAGCCCTATTTCAAACTGTCCTTCACCTTCTGAAGAACAATGTGGCTGTAGGGTCCTAGGAAGTTTCATCAAAATTCTCATGTTAATGATTGCTGAAAGTTTACATTTTTGTCCGTTGATTCCTCTTTCTTCTTGCCTAGTTTACCTGGACTTGTATTGTTTCATCCTTGTGTTCTCTGCTGAGACTGCAGTTGTTCAAGGATGCTTATGGTAAGTAGCTCTTTGTGTCCATCCTCTTGCTTTATTTTGAGGTTTGCTTTGCACAACAGTGCTAACGAGGACAGTTTCTCCCTTCTAGGATGTGCTGCTTGTTGAATTCACTTCCATTAACAACCTGTTGGAAGCAAGTTAATGCAACATTAATATATATACTCTAACATCTGATTCTTCCTGCCTATTCTAAGGGTTGCTTAGACAACAGATCATCTCCCAAATGCTATCTCATAAAGGTCTGAAGTCTCCTTCCCCAGAAAAGTGTAACTATGATTATTAATTCAGAAGAATAATTTATGTAGCACTAAAATATTGGCAACAAAAGAAATAAAGTAAAAGACATTGTTGGTATACTATATATGATTAAAGTTATTGAGAGCACTAATCTGTACAGAGATCCTTGAGGCTGTTACTTACAGGGACCAAGTCAGCTACTTATCCACTCTCCTTTTTCTTCCCAGTTTTCAAGGTGTCAAGCAATCCTGGAATCAGGGACCTCAAGTCACGTTTCATCCTCTAGTTTCCCTGAAAACATTTATTTACACATTGACGTTACTGGATGTGTGGTCTGACAAAGGTATTTGCCTACACACTCCTTAGGAGCCTTTGATCTCTTCTAGACTGAAGCTTCATTGAGACTTTGGTTTACTGCTTTTCATAACTCCTTTTTTTCTAGGCTAATCAAACAAATTATTTTGAAAAGTAGTTGATTTTCTAGCCTCACTGTCCATACACCTTTTTCAGGTGAACTCCACTTCTAAGCAACTTCTACAGTGGCCAGCCTCTCATGGTCACCAATTGACTTGCACCTACTCAAATATCACCCTGGGAGGGTTGTGATGAAGCCACCTGGGTACTTTGGTAATACAGGGCATTGGCAGCTGTAGCAGAAAACTTCAGGTTCTCTAATAAATGACAAGAACAGTTTGTAGTAGTGCCAGTGTAAAATCAAAGTGGAAATGGCCTAAACCAGAAGTGTTCCTGAAAGAGTGATTACTCACTGTCAGTTTTGGGGAGAAAATAGGACACACTGTAAGAGTTTACCCTCTCTGTGTTGTCCAGGTATCTGGTACTGCAGTGCGTGGCCAAAAATTATCTGCGAGTGAGACACAGGCTATCACTTGCAGACTTCAGGGCCAAGAAAATCCTCTCTTAGTGTCTGCTGGCTGTAGTTCCGGGCTCTGTCAGTGTGTTTAGGAGCAAGCTGTCTGTAGTCTCCTTCTCCGGGAAGTTTGCTGCTGGGAAGCACCCCCAGGAAGCACTGGCATTCCCAAGGCATTCAAGCAATGAGCAGTGGTGACAAACTCTTAGTTTTGTGAGGTTTTGAGGTAGATGTCTCCATCCAGGTTTAATGACGACATTCTAATCCACTTAAATGCTGTTCATCTTTCTTTCCTTTTTCCTATTTTTGCCAGGAAAAAGTGCAAAACCAAATTTTCAGTCTGGAAGACAAAGATTACTTATTGCAGCACAGAATTTTATTTTGCATTATAATTTTAATTTTCCTGATTATATACAAAACAGTATAGTACAGTATATAGGACAGTACCTGTCTTAAAGGCACTATTATCTAGATATATATTTTTTAGAGTAGTTGGTAGTTAAAAGCCATCCTTATTGCACCGAGGAAGTAAAATCCACACTTGTTAGGCTCTTATTTCATCCTCTTTCCTATAGTCTCACCTTTTTGGCCCTGCTAACTTTCATGTCCATAATGAACTCCATTTAGCTTCCCTGCAGTAGGACCTTGTCTTTGTTAATCACTGACCCAGCGGCATGAAGCTGCATAGGAGAGCAGGTTATTTTATTTTTTTTCTGGATTTTCTCTACTTCCTTCAGCAGTTGTAACTTCTAAGAAACTGCAGAACAAACAAGTAGAAAAGATCAGGAAGATGGCCTGAAAAAATAATGTTTAAAAGATGTCTCATTGTACTCAGTTCTCCACTAGCTGCCAACTACAGACTGAAGACTGAAATCTTAGGAGGAGTTAATGAGATTAGGTCTTTGGCGACTGATTGCTTGATGCTGTCTTCTCATTCAGTGGTGTCAGTCTTTTTTTCTTCTTTTCAGTAACCACATGTAAACTTCTCATGGAGATCAGCTGGGACCTTGTGGCAGAAATCACATTTAAAACAACTGGAAATGACTTCACCTTGGCCCAAGTCGCAGCATAACAGCCAACCTCCTCCTCCTCCAGCCCTGCTGTGAGTCAAAGGCATTTTCTGGGCCGTTACTTTCCTGTCCTGAATGACCTCAAGCCTCTTCCCATCGCCCCTTCTTTGCCTGGCTCCGCATGCGCATCCCTTGCTCTTTGTAAATACACCTGCATGCTCGCCTTAGTAATGTTCCCTTTTCTCAACAACTGGAGGTACTGGTCCCTTCTCAGGCACTGAAACTCACATGTTTTAGTTCGTAGATGCCTATAGTAATTTTCCATGGTCTTGATTGCGGGGATTTTTTCCAAATAATAATAAAAAAAAAAATGTTGATATGTCAGTACTGAGCTACTGATGTATTTCTCAGGGCTAATTCCTTTCTGCCTGCCCTTGCAGAGCGAGGGCGAATCAGGTAAAAAAGTAGAGCAGTAACATTTCATACTTGCTTTGCTGGGGCATAAATGACTGACAGATTTGTGAAGCGGGGGAGAATCAGCCCACCGTGACTCATGGCACAAACACAACGCAGTTGGAAGAGCCCAGCTTGGGTGGTGTGCCTCTTTACTAATTGCGAAAGCTGAAATGCTAATAGACCTTGCGATCTGCTTCAGGTCAGGTAAAGGTCATCAGACCGCTGGAAACCGTTAGTCCTTTCTGCGGAAGCTTTGTGACATTCCCTAGGATCCTGCAGAGACAACCTGTGCGTTCGGTTGCATGGAGAGTCTCTGCTGGGAAACGGAGCTGGTGGGAGCGGTGGGAGAGAGGTGTGGGGATGGCAGTGGTGTCAGAGGGGTGGTAATTTGCCGGGGCACCTTCTGGGGCCGAGTCGTCACCCTTTGCTTTTTCTTTTTCATATGAAACAGCATGGAAATATTACTGTGAAACAAAGCTGCTTACGCTTTGCTACCGGTCTCCTCCCCGGTCTTCAGTCTCCTCCTAAAAGGCTGCATTAGCTTTTCCCAGCCCTGAGCACTAGGTTAGATTCGAGCACAAGCTGAAAATAACAGGGTGTAAGACACAGAGGACACAATACTGAGCGCTGGGCAATTTCTAGCTGATGTGGTGAACCCAGTTCGCACATTCAGCAAGGTAGTCTAGTGTGCACATAACTTAAAAGCATGTCCTGCTAAAAATACAGGGGTCTACTTATGTGCATAAATACACGTGCACGCTAAAGTGCTCTGCTGGGTCGAGGCCAGGACGTTGAGCAGCGTGTGGGCTGAGCCCTTCCAGATGTCTCCAAAGATAAAATGAAAAGAAAGCGACAGTCAGTCCCGGTTACATGGAACACAATCCAGCTTTTAAAAGGCTACTTTTGATAATTAGGTGTTTTGTGTACTGTGGCAAGATGGGAATTATAAAACCACTAATAATAATGTAGTTCAGTCAGGGTAGTCTTGAAATTAGACCCCTAGCAGAGAGGTTGCACTGTGTAATGATAGTACGGTGCCATTTGTTTCAACACATTTAGCACTTCAGAATGGGATTTTTTTGTTAAACACCAGATGTTCTAGTGACCCAAGTGCTGACTTTAAAAGAAGACACAATAGAACAGTGTGTCAAGGTCAACAGCACAAATTAATCTGTATTATCGTGCTGTCATATTATAACCATATGCCCTGTATGAGCAAGATCTATGGCTAGTGCTTTTCTTACATGCAACTGTATGGGGTGTTTCAGTATAGAGATGTTGAGCTTCCCAAACCTTAAATCCCCCTGAAAGAAATCTGATTCTTGCTTTGATAGTTTAAATTGCAAATGTAACATCCTTACAGAGAGTGAGGGATGTGTGGGAATGTGACTGTAATCTCGCAGAACGGGAGAGACACGCAGCAACACAATGAAAAGTATGTCAGCTCATTGTGAATGCTGCATTTAAGGACTAAAAAAATAATCTGGGTAGCTTGGTTGTCTGCATTTTTCTCTTGGCTTAAAAATGTTATAGGGCACAAATGAATAATCACTTACAAACATTTGAAGTAACGGTTTACCTGAAATACATACTTTTGTTTCCGTGAGTCCCCCATATCCCTCCTCGTCCCTGCCCTGTGACTTCTAAGCTATTGCTGCAAGATGGCAGGATGTCAATGCCCCCAAAATTGAACCTGTGATTTGTTTTTCTTTGATTTATGGGCTTGTAGTCAATAAACTTTATAAAGGAAAGTATCAGACTGAGCAATCAATCAAAGATAAGCAGATTCTTGTCCTTTAAAAGCATTTCACCCCAGTAAGCAAGGGCCTCATTCATCTTTTACAACCACTCTTGCAGCTTTCAGCTGAGAAAGGACTCGCTGCTGACTACAGCCCCTTCTGCTGAAAAGTCCCCTGTTCTTGCATCTGAGCTGAGATTTTTAAAATTCATTGCAGCAGTATGCTTCCCTTCCATATTATTTGCTCCCTCTAAAAGGGCGGATTGTTTGCGTGTTATAACTACCGGTAAATCTCCTTGCTGTGTAGAGAGGAAGAGGCTTCTGTTTACAACCGTCAGCGGCACGGACTGTTGTTTTGCAGAAACAGTATTCATTTTCTTTGTTATTTTACAAAACAAAACATACAAAAACATTCCCATTTGTTCTTTTAGTGGTATCTGAATTTCCCTTTGAGTAAGGCAAATGCTCTCCTGCATGTTTTGCTTCTCTGAAGCACAGATGGTGTGCATATGCAGATTGGTGATTTTCTAATCAATACAGTGACACTTGGGAATATATGTAAGTATTGTAATAATGCATTAGTCAGGAGTGATGTTGTAACACACTGAGATCATACACATAAATCTAAGACACCATGTCTAGACACCCCAGGGAAGATGGCATGCCATGGGTTAGAGCAAGCATTAAGGAAGTGCAATATTTCAAATATGATGGGAAAATAATGCAATTTGCAGACTTTAATAAAACCATTGGGGAATTAATTTCACTAAGGGTACACTCTCTCCCAAAACATCCATGTTCCTATGTTTGCTGCACGGATAATCAGAACGAGAGACTCTTTACCTGCTATCTCAGGCATAAACACAGTACGATATCTATGAATTGTGCTATATCTTTAATGTGCTGAATATGAAAATAATCCCTTTATAGGTAGTGCTTTAGTAGTCTAAAACTGCATTATGCAAACAATGCACAGACAGCATAAACCTTGGAGATTCAGAATCTGAAGAGTTTATAAATTAATCTCGTAAGTGTTGATTTGAGCATGCTCAGGGAGGGCGCTCAGCTGTAAAACTTGACCAACCTAACCTTTCCAGTTTTAATTATTAGCTTTTTGATGATCAAATATTAAATGAAGATGTGTGATTTATGACTCTCTTGCCTGTATAAGTTTCCTTTTTCTCAAAAGATTTTTTTATTTTTTAAAGAATCTTTGCTGCCTTTGGCTGCTTTTGGTTATTTTGTTGTCTCTGTAGAGCTCTTGGCATATAATTTTAATCAGCCAACCTCCTTTTAAATTTTTGCCAGCTGATAACTACTCACAAGCAAGTAACTTGCAGTGCCATGCCAGGAATGTTGTGATAAAAATGTCAATTTAAACCTGGCCAAGGATGACAATCATAACTATTTCCAAGTGAGAAACTCGAACGGAATACATAACACAATAGTACTTTTTACTGTCTGCCAGTGAAATATGTGCTGGAACTCGAGAGGTTCCTGTAACGATAACCCTCACAGTCAAAACCCCACTTAAAAGTTGGCTGCATTGGTATCTCCATCAGCCTCATCATCTTTTGTCATCTAGAAGGCTGATAGTAGAAATTCTTTAATCCATTTGAACATTTTCAATTAAAATATAACCAAGTCAAATGCTAGCTGTAATCAATCCTATTAATTCTGCAGCTACAGAAATTAGTGAATGAGGCAGCTCAGGTTTTGCAAGTGGTGACAATGGTTTATATCTTGACTAACTGAACTCTGTTGCAGAAAATAAGAGATGCATATGTTAGCATGGAGTAAAACCAAACATTTCAGTATTTTCCCCTCCCCTTGTCACTCTGTTCCTCTCTGCTCTATGAGGACAGCGATCCAGAATCCTGTGTTTGGTCAATGATCTAACACGAAGATACTTTGAAACCAAAACCTGAAATGTGATGTGTTGAAACATAAGTGATATTTTAAAATGCACAGGGATTCTTGGGAAAGGTGGGTTGTCAGAGCTGGGACCATGGTGTGGTAGCAGCCCTGTGAAGCCTCTCCGCAGATAGACCTGTAGATAGCTCACCTCCTCTTTCAGAAGGTTGCAAAGTGCTGCTTACGCTTAAGCTCTTCCCATTTCAAAGTTAGGTTTCATCTTCTAGGACCTTCAGGAAATCTGAATGGGCCTCAGGGCTTGTGCAGGGGTAGAAATACCTCTGCAAAATAATAATAAGGAACAGCTTTCATGAATCTCCATGGAGATTTCCTCCCTCTGAGCATCTTCCAAGGCTTTGCTACAGTCAGGGCAGAATGTCTCTGTTATTAGACTGATCTTCCTATTGTCCTCTGCCTCTTCCCATCTAGCTGGCGCTACCCAACTATTATTATTCTTCTTTAATATGTATTCATTTGCACAGTCCTCATTATATCTGTGGAGTGTCAGTAGCACATTAATGATCATCCTTTAACCTTATTTTTGCCCTCAAGAAATGTTTTCTAGTCTCTTCCTCCTTCCTGCGCTTTCCCTTGCTCTGGCACTTGATCTTCGTTGAATTTCTGCTGTGTTTCTATTGGCACTTCATCCATGTTGATTACTGTCATCCTTCGTATTGCGGTATCCAAAGTCCACCTACTTTAATCAGTATCACATAAAAATGCATTAATGCTTTAATTTGGAGATGGTTTTGCTATTATCACTTCTTGTGAAGGAAATGCTTCACAGTCAGGTTCAATAATTATAATCCTCACCATTTGCCAGAATAGAAACCAAATTCCGGATTCTTCTTTCCTGTGGAAGCTACTGTAGTTGAATTTTAGCATTTTCTCACTACTAGATGGATCTTTTCCGTATCTCTTGGTATGCAGGGAGAGCTTCCATGCAGCGGCTCTGGGTCACATACATTCTCATTTACACAAATACTCCTGGCTGCATCCCACCACATCTGCCCTTTGGCAGCATGCTTACACTCATCCTTCTCATGGAGATCCGCAGCAGAAAGGATGGGGTGAGGAAGCTGGGCTTACCTTCTCTTCTAGTTTGTTTTGGATTAAAACATCCTATAGATCCAGTTTTCTTGCTGTGAGGGTGTAAACGATGGCACTGCCATTAGTCTGGGCTCAGCAGAGGGTCAGCCGTGGAGGGGGTACGGGGCGTGATGGAAGCAGGAGGCTCTCGGTGCCTCCCTGCTGCAGCCCCTCTGCCCAGGAAGTACACAGCCTTCACCAGACTATAGCAGACTATCATTAAAGCTGGTCGGAAAGAATAACTTGTTATCCTGCAGGAATATCAGACGCTAGACAGACCACTTTAACCTTGCTTGACCTTTCACTGTGCTCTTTGACTAATTAGATGAATGGGAGTTTTATTGGTGTTTCTTGACCTAGATCTTTTACATGACAGTTCTGTGTATCTGAGCAGCCTAATGCCTTACATTTTGCAAATCAATATAGCTTTATCTATTTTTAAAAAGCTAGAAATGTGTTTTTTAGGCCTACTATTACATCCTACAAATAATATTGATTTTGTTTAGCCCAAAAAACTATTTAATTCTGAATTGGCTCACCTTGTTAGTCAAACACATTTGGGTAAGTCCAGGCATGATTCGCATCACACTAGTTTTATCCCCTGTGGTATATGGAAACTTGTTGTCAATAAGTTGAGGATGGGATCTCCTGTGCGTAAACCACATCTAAATTTTCACTTTAGGGAAGTTTTTTCAGACTCTGGGATTTAACTGACAAACACAAGAAAGCAGTTACAGCAAATTGCATAGCTTCATGTTACCTCAGGTAATGCAGATGTTATGGGACAGTGGTGGGAATGTGCAATATTAAGCAAATCTTAAATAGTGTTATGTAAATTGCACTGGCTAGCCTAAGAAGAAAAAGTTAAAAATTGATTTTATGTTTGCATCTTGAATATACACTTTTCCTGGTCATTATTTTCCTTCCATGCTTCCATCCTTCCATGCTTCCATCCTTCCATTGCTGGAAGTACGACTACTCTGATTGCCATTTGTGATCTTCTGAAATGAAGATTTTAAGACAAGATAAGAAAATAATAATATTCAAGGTTAGGGTCATTGCTCCTTCTGTTGTCTGCTGTGTTTGACACAACTAATCTATTGCATGTACAACTAGAAAAGACCAGTACAGTGATGTTCCTCGTAGGTGCTTCAGATACTTCTAAAGGCACTTTTGAACATAACTTCTGCAACCTGTTGATGTTTCCTTACCATATGTTCCAGACTTCTGTACCAGTATTTTCTCAGTTTCCATTCTGAACACATGC
Organism: Burhinus oedicnemus; assembly: GCA_008921705.1. Taxonomy (NCBI): domain Eukaryota; kingdom Metazoa; phylum Chordata; class Aves; order Charadriiformes; family Burhinidae; genus Burhinus; species Burhinus oedicnemus. Next base: position 549,048 of record VFFE01007679.1, read on the forward strand.
GTGATGTAAATAATCCAATTTTCAAAACCAAGTGCAGTGAGACAGTATTTTAAAATACATTTCTTATTATGCAACTCTATGATAAGATTCTTATACAAGCTTTTGGATCGTATGGTAAATAAATACCTGTTTAAACTGTTTACATATAAGACACAAAATCCTGATTTGATTGTCCTCTCATAGCAAATGTTTGACACTTTCAGTACCAAATAGATTATCTGAAGATTGACTCTATGTAAGTACAGAATCAATTCGTATACAAATTCAGGTGTGATAGTGAATTTCAAGGCTCGTTTTTTATCCTAGCTTATACAAGTGCAACTGGGAAAGTGATTGTTACATTTCTCTGTTGAACTTCTGGGATGTTAGTTTGCGTATTATTACTTGCAAGTAGCTTTTTAATTTTTACTGTTATTTGTCTTTCTCAGTTAGTGAAGAGAAAATATCAGATTGCTCAACCATATTTTATGTGGGAAGAAAATAGGAATTCCAAGAAGGTCAGTCTGTGAATTTTTAAGGAAACAGCACAGAGAAGCTAAACAACTTTAATTCCTAGTTCCAGAAATTAAGGTATAATATTGTTTTCCTAAAATACAGCGTCATCTCATGGCTTTAAAAATGACTGTGTGAAAGGCACATAAGCCTATTTTGTATAGAAACTAAACAGAAAGTATTCATTTCTTCTTGTCAAGGGGCTGCCCATAAGAATTTGTGATAGGCGTCTAAATGCGGAGGTAAGTAATAAGCAGGTATTGACTTCTATTGAGATCACTATCGAGATTTGTTGACCCAAAGAGGTTACAATTGACTGAAGAGTGGGGCAGTAAATCTTGTTATTGAACAAAAAGCAAAAGTCAATATAGGTATTATTATAAACATTTTTCTTTTGGAAGAGATAATAAGGGTGGAGTAGTTTAAGACTTTAGATTTATATGGTCACAATAGCATACAGCTTCTATTATTTAGTCAAAGGATAGAGCATGCCTGGGTTTTTTGGGGGGTTGTTTTTTTAAATTTATTTGTTTTTAAACAGCTTCACCAATCATGCCAAAGCAGTAAAGCCTGCATCAACTTTCACATCATAAACCCTTATTCTCATTGTTTTATAACTTAGCTATAAAGATTATTTTCAGATTGAAATTTGGCCTGCAAGCTCTTTGCCTGAGAATCATTTTTTTCCCCAGAAGGGTGAAAGGAATAAAGAAGATCTATTGAACTATTTATTGAATTTTAGAGGAGCACAAAAAAGAAGTGTTGTGATTTTTATATAATTCAAGATATAGATTGTATTCTTTATTGAATATTATTTTCTGCATAAAGCAAGGATTTACTTGATCATAAAGGTGGAGACTGCAAATGTTCTTCCAGTGCTTTCAAACACTTGCTAATATTAATCCATGCCTTATATTGTAAACAAGTATTTTTATGATTCTTACATTTTAGTCCATTCCATTACGCTCTGGTCAGTGCATTATATTTTAGGTTATTGCTTGGAAAAATAAAGAGGAGACAGAGCACAGAGGAAAACAGAAATCCATCCAGCTGAAGATATTAAGCTTATTAATTAAAATCACATACATCCCATAGTGAGAGCAACTGTGAAGAAATAACCGGTGAATTACTATTTTATAACATTTATATCTGCTAGTATCTTGGCTGCTAGTAGAAATGATCCTTCAGTACCTCCAAAACTCTCTAACAAAAATAATTTGTTGTTTTCCATTGCAGAAACCATCCGCCTCCTGCCTTCCTTCACAAGACCCTCTTACATTTCTTTAGGATTCAGGAGCTTGTACTAATTTAGGAGACTCACTGAATCTCTTCAGCAGCACAGGCTACGATAAACGCATCAAACACATTCTCTGCTCTTTGTACTGCCTTGCTGTGACATTTAAAAACAAACTCCAGCTTGCAGTCCTGATCTTGGAGAGACTTAGTGGCCTGGTCCCAGTGCAGATGAAGGCTGCTCAAAGCTTGGCGGTGGAGCCCCTGCCTACGGCATGTTGCCCGTGCGGTGCCAGGCACGGCTCCGCCGACAATGTGGCGCTGTTTGTGGCAGGAGTGAAGCTTCCTTCTGCAGAAGGCAGAGAGGAATAATCTTGCCATCCAAAATCTGGGTCCAAGCTCTGCTCTGCTCTCTGGTGAGGTGCTCTCTGGTGGTAGCACTTTGATTCAGTTGCTTCCTGCTTTTCCACATTGGTGGCATTGCTTACAATGGCATTCAAAGCTGCGAATTACTCCCCTGTGGCCTACAGCTGGGACCTTTTCCCTGCCATGCTTCTCCTTATCTCTCCTGCAGCACCTGGGGATGGCATAGGCCTAATTTGGAGTTTCTTCTTCGTGCTTCTGGTGGATGATGGACTTTGCCCTCCTTGGAGAATTTTTCTTCCTTACTCTGCATAACCTCAAAAGCAGTATCATCATGGAAATTATCTACTCTTCTGTCAGGCCTCAGCATCTTGAAAGAGACCTTGGGAATTGTATCTCACACAGGAGCAGTATTTCCAAATTCACTGCAAAAAATGACGTATTCTGAATTGAATACTACTTCCTCTCTCTATTTATAGATGTTCTGTTCTGGAAGCGTATAGGAGGGAAGGGCAATTGTCTTTCCCCAGTTTTGCCCCATCGGAAACATGCATGCACATAAATCCTTTTTCTCTGATGAAAATTATGTGACCTGGAGGCTTCAACTATCCACAAAGCTGACCGGTGTTTAAGGTCCTTTGACTTTTGTCCCTGAAATAGGAAAGAGTGAAAACACAGAAAAAACATTTTACAATCATGAAAAATGTCATTGCTACCTTTTTCTCTGTAATATAGAGTGATCATTGGTACTTAGGGTGTATCAAAAGTGCATCTGGCTGGGGATGCTGGTGTTGACAGACACCTTAGTGGCCTTCCTCCCAAATATAAATGAGAAGCTCAGCTTGTACTCTTACCCAATATGCACAAGCGGACTAGGACACATTTCCTTATTTCACAGTAAACATATAAATTACTCTATTCAAGTCTGGCCAGGCAAGGTTGCTATGAAGAAGTTTGACTTCAAGTATCTTGACTTCCAACTGTAGTCAACCAGCCGAATTGATGGAATGTCCCACTATGTCTGATTCTTCCCATTCACTTCAAGATAATGTACTTCAAGATTGTCTGCTGAAATATGCAGAGGCACAACTTCTTTTCCAAAATGAGCGTCTCCCTGGGAGCACACTAGGTTTTCAGAAACCACAGCATCCAACTATGTTTTGCTCACCCTATTGCAGTTTGTGTCTGTTGACTCTGATGAGTTTAAATCAGTTGCCGTTTCCAAGCTATTATAAAGGCTGTTGATGAAAATCTTCTATAGCTACAAAGTGCCTACAGATTTATTCCAACTTACTGAAACTTCATTAATTTCTGCTCACAAGACAGTTTCCAGCCTTCCTCTATGGATACGCATGCTGTTTAATGGCACACGAATTAGCATGTCGACTTGTTGGTACCGATGTGGTAACGGTGGCGGTTGCTGATACAGGTCATTAGATGGAAATAAAGGAACTCAACTAAGTTAATGGTGAAAAACATCTGAATTTAGTAGGAGCAGGTCTGAGGATATCAAATGAACCTTTAATCTATTGAGCTTCAGCATTGTCAGGTTCTGGGTTGTGACTTCTTGCGGTGGGGTAGAAAGAGGATTTTTTAAATTCTGGTTTTATGTATTTTTATTTTAGAAAATCACCTGCTTTTTGGTGTATGAGCGGTTTAAATGACTTTGTCTGCTGGTCTCCATTTAAAATGTGCTCATAGCAAGTAAACTGTAAGCTGGATTTGTGAAATAGAAGGGGAAATCTACTTATGATGACATCCTTTTTCTGAAGCTCAGGCAGCCCAACTCCGCTCCTTCTGAATGAGATACACCTTTTTGAATAATACAGAATTTAAGCCCAGTATTAACAGATAATACAAAAATATTTATTGAACTGCTAAACACTGGGCTGAATGTCCCATCTGAAAATGACAGCTTCCTTTCTACCTGGAAAATAGTGTTTCTGTACTCATTTTCACATGACTATGATATTGCCTATGTTGGTCATAATGAACTATTTTTTACTTACAATACAAGGTAATATGGTAACAGAATAGTGCCATGCAGATACATAATGTGGCATTTAGAAGAAATACACTAGGATGGTTTATATGGGGTTTATTAGCGTTCGCAAAGACTACAGATCATGATTATTTTGATCACAATTTGCTCTTCCTTATCTTCCACTGTTCAAAAATTACTGCGCTTAAGCTAGAGATGTGCCGCTCTCACTGCGGTTCGCCAGAGTGGGATTAATAGTAGAATAATGTCAAGCCAGACAAACTTAAACTGGTAAAGTAACTTACTTTTTTAAAAAGAGATGGGCATAGTGGGTTGTGTGGGTGAAAATCTTTCCAGCATCACAAGGCTTGTAAGCCCAAAGGACGTTTTTATTATAGTCAGTGGGGGATGTTTGAAAAATGAGAAGTTGAAGAGCAAAATTGTGATTCTAGCTGGTGCTTGATCTTGCTGGGGGAGGCTGTGCTTTGATTTCTTTCAGGAAAGCACGGTGCACACCTGTGGTATTATATAAAACATTACATAATTATGAGAATAACACCCCGAATTTTCTCCCTCTAGCTCTGGCCCAGCCCACCTCTAATGAAGCAGCAAGTGTGGGGTGACTTTCATTCAGATCTGCCTTTGTGGCTTGGCTTGCAAGTGTGTGAATCTATACTTGTTGCCCTTGGCATATATTTTCTGGCGTTGCTCTTTGTTATTTCGGAGAGAAAGACTATTTAATAATGTTCCATTAAAACAAGTTTGCTCGTCAGGCCAGATTGTCTTTTCTTTCCTCCCACACTTGCAGCCTTATTGTATTTAATAGCACAGTTCAGGGCTTTCCTCTCTCTGCTCCTTGTCACTCAGAGGTATTTAAAAGAGGATTTAAAATGGCTATTTTTTGTGCTTAATCCTTGATCCCTTCTGCCCCCCGCCCAAGCTTGCTTATTCACTGGAAATAGCAACCTAAGTCCACATTTTACAGCTCTAGTTTATAGTAATTTTGTCTTATGCCTTTGGAGTATAAATGATTGTTCGATTCAGACATTCAAAATTAAAGTGAAGTTGCCAGTGGAAACGGGTGACTCATTATACAATGAGTGAGGACAAATAAAAAGGTGCCTGCGTATAATAATCAGAAGATATTGACTTTTGTTGAGGTCAGGATCACAATTTATTAACCCAAGAGGTAAATATTGACTGAAACTTTGGGCAGCTTTTCTTTCTCCTTTCCTTATAGCCCAGAGAAGACTGTAGAGGATTTACTAAATAACTCCATCTGCCTGCACAGCGAGATGGAGACTTCTGCATGTTGCCTGCAGTTTTATGCTCGTCTTTTGTTCTGGCTCTCCCAAGGGCAAAATGATTTATAGCGCATTTTAGAGGAATATTTAAAATCATGCTAATTGCTGTTTCTTTGTCATTGATTCTGCTCTTGACAAGCCAGAACCCTTCTCGTGAAACAGGCTTTGCTTCTGAGGGCTTCTTCAGACGATCCCAGTCCCAGCCTGGCTGTCTGCATTTTGTCTCCTGCCCTGGCCATCTCCCTCCCTGACGTCTCAGAGCCCATTTTTGGGGATCTAAGAACACCAGGGTACTGCAGCAGCCCTCAGAAAGATGCCCTCGGGAGCGGTGACTGCTTCCGCTGCTGCCACCCTGTTCACTCTCCAGAAAGGGCTTTTCAGTTGAAAGGGTTTTTCTGCCAGCTGCAGAGAGCCTCATTTGGCTAAAATGATCATCCCCAAAACTGCTATTCTGCTATCCTTCTTTGAAAACCAGGCTTTGCCAGGTTTCCCCCATCTTTGACAATTCCACCCTTCCAAGGGCACTGTGTACTCAGATGCTGGTAAAGGTGCAGTTGACACGTGGTGACAAATACAACTTCCCCGTACTCTTCTAAGACAGTTTGTGCTAAAAGAGAATGCTTTGGATTCCTGAGGCATTTATGACCCTTTTCTGAGCAGGGCGTTTGCCTGCTTTAAATGCAGCCACATTTTTTGTTTGTGTTTACCTGTTGATTTTGTTGTTACTAGTAATTTATGGGACGACAGTAACGTGGTTGGCACTTTGCAGGAGGGACCGGTCCCTGCCCAGGAGCCACACAGCTGCAGGGCTCCGGCAGAGCTGCCCGGGGACCAGGGGGTGCCAGCTGCCAGCTGCCACCTTGCAGCCACCACCGCATCCGTACCGCCACATCCCTGCAAAGCTTGTAGCCTGTGACCCTGCTGTCTCCCAGGCCAAAGGAGATGGTGCGGTGAGATTCAGAGTGGCTTTCGGCTCTCACAGGCTGATTTCTAGATTTGCTTCTCTTCTGTCCTCCCTTTTCTCCCCCTCCTTCTCTTTCCCCAGTCTTGTCTTTTGTCAGATATTCTGCTGCTTCTTTCTCGGTGTCGTTGTTGCCCACTGGTTTGTTTCTTTGCTCCTGCATCCTCCTCAGAGGAAGGTTTTTTGTTGTTCAGAGTTTCATTTCTATGAGGCAATACCAGACCCGATTGGGTTTCCATACATTTTTAAACATCAAAAAATAACTCCAGTGAGTTTTTAGCAGGTGAGGGCTGCTTAGTGAGAATTGGAAATGTGCTTTGAAAGCAATTTCTGAACCTGCTGAAAAAACTCATCTGTGAATAAGGAACTGCAAAATATTAATATCAAATTGTTATATGTGACAGCAAAGTCTTAAATCAAACTTTTTTATCTCTGGATTTCTAAGAAAGCTTTTGGTGGAGGTGTGGACGCCTGCTTAACAAACATAAGCCTACTGAAAATAAGCTTTTCCTCATTACCGCTGCAGAACCTTCGGAATGAATCCACAGATCCCTGAGCATCTGTGGACCCCAGACTGGAAACCACAGCTACCAAGCAGCTGAATGCTCTGTGAGGTCTAGGAGGATCTTCCCTGCTGAAGCGCACATTATGGCTTCGCTGAGCCGAGGAACCTGCGCCGAATGGTGACATAGGCTGATTTAAACATTGTTTTAATCATTCTGATTAGGGTTAGAGACTGAAGTGCAGCTGCTGCATCTCGGAGACTCCAAGTCTGTTCTGGACACTTCTAAGCGACTGACTTGTGCCTGGTGTAATGCAGCCCGTGTGACCTGATCCAGAGACACCCATTACCTCCACAGATGAGACTCATAAAACACTTTTGAGCTCGGCCCAAAGTAAAAGGGCCAGATGAAATGAGTTTAAAAGCCTGAGCACATCTCCCAATGGACATAACGGTCCACATGACAAAATTTATATACATATTTTGAAATAATCAGCAACTTCAGGAAGCAAAGCAAAGAGCAGAGTGGAGCTACTTTAGCTGATTATTTACAACCACCTTTTGTCTCAGATGCTTCTGTAAGGAAAATCTTGCCCATTTGGTGGTTCAAATCATGAATGGCAAAGCTAAAATACTCTGTTGTCTGCTCTAAATGAGAGTCACACATTTGCTGTCTATTTAACAAGCACATTTGCAGTATTTTTAAATTTAAATGATTTGTCTCCCTTTATTTCCCAATGCTCAGATGAAGACTCTTTCCCTCTCCAGACTCTGCTACCTCTCTGTTGCCCTCTAAGTATTTTGTATGAAAGGTCATGGTCTCACAACACTGACTCCTTGCAGAGTTCAATCGGTGCTCTTTTGTAGGATAAAGCTATTCCCCATCTCCGCAGCAAGGGAAGTCCCCTGGCAGCAAAACAAATGTGGTTAGTTATGTGTGGCATGAACCTCAGCTGCAGTGGGAGCTGAGCTCCGGATAACGTGTAATGGTAATGTATCTAGAATTACAAGGCTAACCCATCAGCCCCTCTCAAGAAATTTAACTATGAAATGTTTAATTTTGCCTAGGGAAAGTCTATTAGGGTCGATCATCTAGTTTCCAGCAAGGTCTGGCACTCCCCCCTCCCCTGTTCCTTAGTACGGTGAATGGCATATAAAGAGGTCAAAGAGACTACCAGTGTCATGCCATAAATCAGTGGTTCAGTTTAGACGAGAGCCCAAAAGGCTCCTGCTCATCTGGTGTAAACTGACTCATTCCGCTGCAGTCAACAGAGATCTGACAGCAGCAGATTTGCCCCAAGAGATTCTGAATTCCCCCTTTTTATCTAACTGGTATTTCAGATACCACGTTCTCTGCTGCCAGTGGGGGAGATTTTATTAATATTCTCCTAATAAATATTTTTCAACTACAGCTTCATAGGATATCCTTGCTTCCCCCCTGCCCACAAATAATATATTACGTATATGTCATTATAAAAATACCAGTAGCCAATTTAGTTTAATTTAAATTTAGATTTTGCCCTAAACAAATACTGATGTGCCCTGTATATTTTTACTGCCAGATCATGATTTACTAACTCCATTTTGGGGGTTAAAGAGAGCATGACCTTGCTCCATATTAATATTTAAAGATTACCTTGCACATGAAATCAGATGCTGACACAAGTCTCACAGGACTAAGAGGTTTTTAATCTTTTGAAGAAGCAGTGCCAGACTGAAATATGTGTTACTACATTCAAAACAGAGCATGTAACAAATGTCCCACTAGCAGGCATCAGAGACTGCAAATTTCATTCAGTGCAATCTGGTCCACAAATATCAACTTTTTTCTAGAAGGGAAATTGCAATGCCACAAAGGCTGATGCTTGACATCGTAGCAAAGGCCAGCAGCAGCGTCTCAGACATTGCAGTAAAAAGAGCTTGCCATCCTGTCCTAAATGCAGGAGCCATTCAGTGCCCTTTTCAAAGCAATACATAGATTTTACTCTTTCAGAAAGGTGAAAGTTTACTTACATTGCTGTACAAATGCAATTTAGAACAGTTTAGGAACAACATGATTGTTGTTTTTACAACTGCACAAGCCTAAAATATGAAAATTTCTTTAATTTATTTTAATACAGTTAGCTAAAAAGAAAGCCAGAGCTGTTTTAATAGAAAGCAGAAAGAGCTGATGTTAACATAAATGGCTAATTTTATGACTTTTTTTAGAGCATAGTTATTTTCTTAAAAAAAAAATCAAGCGTAGCATTTTTAACTCATTTCTTTCCACTACACCTAAGCTTCAAACAAAAATAGGAGCTGGCAAACTGTAGAAGAGACTCATTAATTTCTCATCGCACTTTGAATGTACTCAGTTTGTACAAAATTGCCATAGATGAGGTCTCTGATTACAATATTTCCTGTGTTTTGATAGCATCATGGAGGTTTTACAGGATTTGAAAATGATGACAGAATGGCTCTTCCCAGTCTCCTTTGGGGTAGGGGACAGAGGTGGCAGCCTGCCGTTATGAAGGTTCGTGCTCCTGGTCTCTTGTGTCATATTTCTGACAGGTAATTGCAGAGGGTCCCCAGCTGACTGGTGCCTTTGGGAACTTGCTATAGTACTACCAGAAAGCACTGCTGTAGTCTGGAGGTAGCCAAGACATTAGATTGATGTGGAAAAGTTTGGGTATTAGAGGATTCCAGCCCTGAGGAATTTGGAAGCTGTGAAGGTCCATGTTCATTTCCAAATCACCAGCTGAGATTACGACTATATTTGCCCATAAGTGTATATCCCATTGCAGTAGTTATTAAAAGGAAAAAGAGCTAGACCTGCTGTTTGGGAGTTATGGAGGCAGAGCTGGAGGATTTGGTGCAAGGAGAGTAAGATCATCCCTTCTTAGGGATCCCTTCTTAGTAAGATCATCCCTGCTCTGCTTGCCATGGGATGCTGAAGACTCCCAGCTGACCATCCCCTTGGCGTTGGCCGTGCTGTCGAAGGTAGTATTGTCATAACCTACCTCTCACCCGGCCATTTCACAAGCAGGGTACATCGTCTTTGCTTCCTTAACAACCAGCAAGGCCTTTTAATCTTCCTTTTCCCTTAGCACGTCCTCCCCAGACCCCTCTTTCTCCCATCTGTCCCCTCTCCCAGCAAGATAATGAGGAATGGGAGCAGATGCCAGAGAAACGCATGCACCTTCTAATCGAGTGAGGACGTAAAAGGGGATGATAAAACCGCAGGGAGACTTTTGCTTTCAGTTCCTTCCAAATATTCGGTCTTATTTCAACACGTTTGCTGGTCAGCTAATCTGTTTTCCTCTAAATCTGGTTATCTTCTCAGATTTTTGTGGAGACAACATTTATTAGAAGTTTTTTGGTCACCATAAACACGATTTGATCTATTTTATTCTAAATGAGTGTTTTTCTCAGCGTGACTTACTTAGAACATCATACTGCTAAGTCTCAAAAAAGGGTTTTCAGTGAGTCACAAGTGCAGCAGGATGGCATGATGCCCTTCACAGAAATAACAACTACAGATGCATCAAAAAATTAGAGAATCTGAAGTTCTTTGCAAAATCTGCAACACTTTTATTATCGACATTGCTGATAATACAAATGAGACTGAACCATCTGATAAGTGTTCTGGTCCAATGAATTCACTTACTGTTTATGATCCTTCTAGTCATATTTTTAACTGTTTTGGCATTCCCATTAAATCTCCCTAAATATTCTTCTTGCTGGTTCAGTGCTCTCGACCAGGAAGCCTGTGAGTTCGTGAGGATTTGTACTTGATCATGAATGATTCATGAAATGAGCTTAGAAAACTAAGTTTAACATCTTAGTCAATGCTAAGGAAAAAAAGAGCATCTTCTCCCATACTTGTAACAACTTGGCTAAGAAGGAAGAGTCTCATTTTAAACACTGAAGTTCAGAGCATCTGTTGCCTTTCCAGCTAAACCTCATATCTACTAAGAAGCAAGAAGAAACATTTTAATTTACTACCATAGTCAGGGTAAAACCAAGAGTGTTGTTTTTCATTTTGCTAATACATTTTACCATATACCTAGCAGCATGGCATAGCCAGGCTGTCAGGGCTGATAACTGCCTATGTTGCCATTTCTCTTTCACAGTAAATCATGTGTTATATTTTTCTCTAAAAGCTATGTCTGAAATCAGTTGGTCTTGTTTTTAATTGTTTATGGCTGATTCTATATCTTTCTTAGGACAACAGAAAGCTTATAACCCAGGGTGCTGGGGACTGGTGCCTCTTCTTCCTTCCCCTCTCTCTTGACCTCTTTGTGCGCAGCAGACAGAAATGTCCTGTTCTTCACTACCTCATTTCTGATGTATACGTATGGCATTTATAGCCTGGGAACTTTCAGCGCTATTTCCCTGCTGTGCATATTCCATACAGATGATGTTTGAGTCCTAGTTTTCGCACCGGCAAAATGGGGATAATTGTGTCGCTTTGATGTACTGATAAAAGTCCTTTGTGAGAGCTAAATATTTCTTTGTGGAACATGCCATAGCGTGTTTGGAAGCTCTGTATAGCAAGGAGTAGGAGGAAGACAGAGACATGGATCTGATGCAAAAAAAATCAGGACAAAACAGAGAAGGAGGTCCACAGTTATTCCCTCGCTGTTCTTTGTCTCCTATACTAGCTCTGCAAGAGGATGAGGATTTTTCTTCCCTTGCTGAAAGAAAAGACGACAAGACAGCATATACCTAGGGACACTTACTGAGAGACTATAACACAATAAACATGAATGTGCTATGGTGAAATATACATTTTGCTTGTAAAATAGGTATTTTGATCCAGAGTTATAAAAAGTTTAAACATAACCTGTAAATTAAAATCAATTCACATGCTTTTGTTATTCAACCTCAGGGTTTTTTTGTTGTGCTTTGGGTTTTTTTAAGCTGGAAAAATTTTGATCTTGTGGTTAAGAGAATTATGAAAAAAAGAAATAGAAGTACTTCTAAACAAGGTCTTCTAAGGTGTCCCTTGGGACTACGATTTTAAACTGGTCTTGCATTAATTGCAGTTTCTCTGGCTGTTTGTTAGGCCATTGCCATGCTGCGTTAAGGTCTCGATGCTTTTATCTAGCCCTCCCCTATTCTCTGTTTGTTCTTCAGCGAGGATGAGAGGAACCCTTACAGTATGCAAATATATAATGCTTTCTATGCTTCTTTCTTTAGAGACATAAAAGGATTTTTTTAAAAAGGCAAGTTGAATATATGGCAATAAAGACGTAAATCTTCAGAAGCGGGCAAGCTACACTCCCTCTGCACTTCACAAATGAAGCATGGTTTTTGCAAAGAAAGAGTTTGTTAGGAGAACCACAGAAAGCAGGATTTCCATAATGATTTGCAAGAAAGAATTCTGTAACACATGGCACCGTATTTCCTTCAGAACTGCAGTCCCCTTGGGACCAAATTCTTTACTACTTAATCACTGCAGTAATTAGAGATGATGTTGGCAAGTGTTCATTGAACGTTGTGTCATTTTACATCTTAAAACATTTTGGCGTTACTTTCCATTTCCTTTATTCGGTGTGTTCTGGTCCATCCCCTGGATGATTAGACACAGCTGGCCTTTTCTTTGGGACCAGGTCAGTTTTGCAATTAAGAGCTGTGTTGGTCTGCACTGATAAAAACAGGGACTAATTCATTCTATTTACAGTTTATACATTAATTTTCCACCAAACATTTTTTATAATGACTTCTACGCAGGCGACATGATGTGAAACAAATCTCTGAGTGAAACAGAGGATTCCAGCCACAAAAAATGGCCTTGTCCTGCAGCGAGCCTCCAAATGTGGAAAACCGCAGTACCAAAGTATGAATAAACATCAGTCTGGATGAAGCAGAGCTCTGCAGATGGCGAATAATATTGCAGCATCAAACCCGTGTGTGAGAGATGGCCCCAGTTATGAGAAGGGCTCGGGGTGTGCAAGCGGCGAGTGGGGGCTCAGCACTGCTGCGCCCAGGGACCCACAAGCAGCATCCTCCTAGTGCTGCTCCTTCCCCTGTCCACTGCTCAGCATAGACCTGCCGAAGGGATGTCAGATGAGGAGAAAGGGAAAAATGAAAGGGCTGTTCATCCCCCAAATCTGCCATTTGAAATAGCCGTTGGCAAAGTTGGGGGGGGATTGTCTTTGTGTTTTTAATAATAGCTATGAAAATAGTGTAGCCCAGCTTCTCTGTATTTCAGATCTGTGCCTGTAGCTGCTGCTTCAGGAAAGTAGGAAAGAATCTTCTTACAAGAGATCATAACAGCTGAAAACTACACGAGTACCATTTGGTTTCTTAAATATCATCGACTATGTCAACCGGCTTATCAAGGCAGCAGTGCACAATGGAAGATCCCTGCACTACTCTTGTAGGCTTAATCTGCCTTTTTATACTCTACATCTTAAGGTTAATTTTTCGAAATGTTTGTGCGTGTGTATGTTACTTTTTTAAATAGCCTTTGATGAGATGCTGGAGCCTTTCAAAGGCTAGATGGGGAGGGTGCAGCAACGGCATGGCTGTGATGGACACTTCTTCCCGACCCCATGTGTTTGAGCATCCATCCAGCTGGGCAGACTGTTAAATCCAACTGAGGTGTCCTTCACAATTTGCTTTTGGCAAAGAGCGGTTCTAATTTCCACTTTCAGACACATTTCTTACAGGTTGAAGCAGAAAATCCATAGAATTTAAAGTTCAAATTAAATTACAATTTGTGTGACTAATGACCTTTATAAGACAAGGTGGTAGATTATAATGTCTTTTGAAATGCTTTCAGATGAGAAAAACATGCAGTAAAAATTATATGACAAATATAAAAAGGGAAAAGAAAACAAACTTAGTAACATAAGCAAGCACTAACAGCCATTATGCTTTTAAATTATCTCTCCACAGCCTACAAATCTTTGCTTTGACTCACGCATACCATACATCTAGTAAAGAGAGAAATAATATTTTTCTGCCACTCAATTATAATTGATATACTACTCTATCATTTTAAAATGTGAGAAAGCTGAAAAGCACAAAAAAAAATAACAAAAAAGGGTAGGCAAGGAGCAGCATATAAAGTGCGATAGAACTTTCTAAGCTAGCTTTATACACATCCCTCTCCCCCCTCATACGCATTTGTATGGAGAATCCAACTATTCTGTCAAGGGTTTGAGAGCCATTGTATACGTATAGTTAGATACATGTTAATGAGGCAGATCATGAACGTAAGAGGTAATTGTGGCATGGCACACATATCTGTAAGGCACTGAAACTCTTACATCTTAATAGCAGTCAGATGTGTTTGAGAGTTTCTATACAAGTGTATATCTAAGGCTGTTGACTGTACCATGTGAGGCCGAGCCCTGCCAAAATTACACAGACCAACGCTGCAGGTGGGTAAGATGCAATGATAGCACTGTGGTGGTACTCATCAGCTTACATCAAGGCACAGGAGAGGAAGCAAGTTTTGACAAAAGTATCTGAAAACTTTAAAACACAAATTCATTTTTATATAGGTAAACTATGAAAGTTTGAGGACCTGAAAACTGAGACAAGCTGTAACACTAATTCTAGGATTAACCTAGCACTGTACGTTCTAGGGACAGAGAAGTCCTAATAAAAATTGGTAGTGTGTAATAGCTCAAAAATGATTAAAGAAAATCACCGCTCCTTTTAATTCTGCTTCCAAGCCTTTTCTGCAATATTGATTATTTTTCAGAGGTAAGTGATAGTATCTATTCTTTCTGCAATTAATCCATAAATTCCGTTTGCATGGTGTTTTTAGAAGTCCACTGAGGTCCAGAATTAACAGGATACTGGTATCTCCAGAATAAAGCTAGTTCTGTGAAAGTTCCTGAGAAAAAACCTGGCTGAAGGCTGATGTCTTTGCTATTATGATAAAGACATCCATTAATTTATTAGTGACCTGCTATGCTAGAGGACAGGTTCTGGAATAATTTGAAACTGGAATTCAGATTGCACCTGGCCAATTGCTTCCTTTCTCCAACATTAGCGCTTAAAATTCGAGAGCTGTGGCTAATCAGCTAATGTGCATGACAAAGCCACTAGCTATGATTTTGTTTCCTACCCTAAAATAAGTTTGACTTTTCTTTTTACTTTCATTTGAGTCTGTCACGTATATAAATCTTCCAAGAGATGATGCTAGTTTTGTGCTGAAAGTTGTACCTCTCAGTCTTTTTTTATAACGTATGTTATACTGATACCAAAAAGGAGTATATTTTGAAGGATTTTTATGTAGCCAATTTGAAATTCAGATGCTTCAAGCCAAATTTCTTTGTAAGAGGTCTAATTATTGTTTTCTAGAGTCTCATCCTGCATAGTACAATATCCCATTATATACATCTAAACCAAAAAAAATAGGTATAGTTTGTACCTTAAAATTTTAAGCATTACATCCTTTTCTATTTTTCCAATGCAAATGCTCCTAAAGCACCATAGGGCAGTAGGTAATATGGGATGCACCTTAAACGGAGTACTTGAAAGCAGACTGAGTGGCCGCAAGGCCAGATACCTTGATAGTGTGAATGGGAACACAAGAGCACTAGAAGTTCCCAAATCTAGTGACAATGGTATGGTACAGACAAGTTTCTGTATCTTACTTCGCCTTGGTTTCCATTCCTTTTAATGCTTTTACATCAATTTGTTGGGTTAATAACAACCGGATGTGCCTGTCCCTGCTGTTCACCTTCTCCAACATGACCAGATCTCCTTTTGTTTAAAAAAAGCCTTTGAAAAGCGCAAGCGTGAATGCTTACAGCTTGGCCCTGCCCTACATCCCCTGTCGCTGGGTGAACTGTACATTAGGCAGGTTTTTGCTCAAACGCCAGTTGCAACATCGTGGGCACAGCCCTTGTCCGAGGCTTGCTCCTGCACGATGCTGGCGGGAGCCGGGATCCAGCCAAATTCAGCCGCAGTGTGGGCAGCCTCCTGGCACCTGGGAACAGCCCGGCGCTTCCTTCCAGGGAGAAGAGCAGGCTTACACCATCTTCAGTGCTCTGCCATGTTGTGTGTTGGGTTTTTTTGTTTGTTTTTTTTTTTAATAACAGTAAGAACCTCCTTAGAACATTTGAAGATTGAGTTAAAAATCAGCCTGGAACGACAAATAGCAGAAATACAGCACAGGGATTCATTTTCTTCTGACCTTACTAAGCTTTCTGCTTTAAAGCTCAGGATGCAGTTTGTTACTAGCTGTGGGAAAACAAAACAAGCCAAAAGGCATCCTTTTCTCATCGAAATACATGACCTATTTTCTCTCTTGGGGCTCACAGACACCCTGGTCCAGCCCCCAAAAGAAAAGAATTTGGGTTCTGCAACAAAAGGGAAGACAATTATAAACCAGCCTCTGCTTTTGGTCACTTTAAATCCACCTGGTATTTTGTACACTATTCTTTGTGCTGTTAGACATACAGGAATTCTACTGTGTTGCAAAAAACCTATACACTGTAAAAATGAGCTTTACTTTTTAAGTCATGTCACAGTAAATTGCCTGTGAGTGTGTTATAAAAATTGCCGTACTTCCTGCAGGAAAAGAAAAGTGCTGGAGAGGTAAGTTTCCTACACTGTTTTTTGAATTTCTGTCTGTTGTTTCAGAAGAAAGGAAATCTGCAAAACTTTAAATGATGTTTTTCTGCAAAAGCAGTAAATTCAGAATTGTGCTCTGTATTTTAAACATATTTTACATGAAGTTGTAAGTTACAGCAGTGGCACAACTCCCAGACGTGTTTCATATAAACACAGATTAAGGCAAATGTAGCAGGTTGAGCTAAAATTACCAACCAAAATCCCACTCCTTTGGATTACTCAGTTTCTGGATAACAGCTTAAGTGATACATGCTTTTAAGAGTTATATCCCAAAATTAGGGAAGCATACAACTTCAAACCAGGAGACCAAGTGCAGCATGGGCGAAAATCAGTAATAATTGTGCCGTGGGTTATGGCTATGTAAGAGTTCTTTATAGCCCCATACATACCGTCACAAGGAGTGTCCCTCTGGTTGGGAGCCTTAGCAGAGAGGTCAAGGGCTCTAGGCAGAGGTAGACTGAGTTCCCTTCTCAGACTTTGATGGACTTTATACCAGGTCTGTCTCTGTTACCATAGTTTCCATTTTGTTCTCTAGATAAGAAATAGAAGCGTTTCAGTGTGTAGTTCACAGAGGCCTTGATCAGTCGGTTGACATAGGGTCCCCGCCTGTGGTGAGGTTTAAGGGAATGAGAAGTAACTATGCAGAGGCCTGTTGTGTGTAGGTAAAAACCAGGGTGGGTTTTTTTTTCTTTTTTCTTTGTTTGCTTGCTTTTAGCCATACCCCTGTTCGCAGAAGCTTCGTGCGATACATTTGAGTCACCAGCTAGGTAAAGGATATCTTCAGCGCAGTTTTATAAGAAGTATTGTCTAATCATTGCATATTCCAGAGACTCAGCTATTGCACATCCTTTAATGGGGTTGTTGAGCTCGATCCCCTTTGGCTGTGGACAATTTTATTGGGTGTCCTATTAACATAATTTTTTTTTTTTTACTGCTGTTCCCTTTCCTTTCTTGGGTGTCCTGCACTCACAAGTCCATTCTAAAAGTTCAGAGCAGCAAGGACACCACCTTTACTGAAGCACTAAGAAGGAATAAAAGCAGTGGCTGCAGTTAAAGACCAATAGTAATACCTCTTTCACAGAAACAATAGTTGTCTTCAGATACCCTCTCCCTCCCTAAAATCATCATTCCTTCCTGTACAAGAAAGGCTACGAGAAGGGCAGGGACAAGCCTTTACTGCCCGTCACTCCCTATTTTACTGTCAGTGGCAATTTCAGATCACTTTATTCCCATGCCAGCGTCATTCCGCCTTCTTTCTTTGTCTCTGGGCAGTGGCCAGGACTTTGGAGTTAATGCAAGTATTGTTGTGCAGAAGCAGTATTCTCTGTCACTGTTCCTTTTTCCTTAATAAATAGATACTATCTGCAAGAGAAGAAAGGCGGTATGTGGGGTTTTTTTAATTTATTTTGCAGGCACTGTTAAAAGGTAGGGAACTCATTATGTTCCAGTCAGACAGGAAGTTTTATTTACAATTTCTTACCTCAATGCAGCCGTGGCAAATTATATCAGCCCTTCAATTCGTGCATTATCATTACTTCCTTACTTTCATACCCTTTCCAGAATTACACTACGACTGACCTGATGAACCCATTTTCTTTTAAAATCACTCCTATTTTATGTTTAGAGATTGCCTGGGAAAACTCAATGGCAGCAGCTAAAAGAGCAGGCAAGTTTGCCGTGTATAATCAAAAGGTCAGAGTCTATTTTCAGGTGCTTGTTTGGTGCCACCGCTGAAAAAAGCGGGGAGCCACCTGTACCCATACAGGTGTCAAAAGTTTGTTCCAGCACACACCGCATAGGCCAAAGCCAGGGAAAACAGCCATTGACTCCCCTGATGTCTCATGTTTGATCATGGATGCTGGAGACGGCCTGAGAAGATACTCATCCCAGGACACAACCGTTTCACCTCGCACCTGGCCAGAAGCAGCGATTCAATTTTTGAGCCGTCACTTTGAAGGAAAGGGTCTCTCAGCCTTTCACAAACGCTGACAGCTAGACTGATAGATGGAGCTGAAGTGGACGGGTGACAGTATGATAGGGATCAATGACTCTTTGAGGTTTACTTACTTTTTCTGCAGAGATCAAAACTTTCAGTATGAACTGCCAACACAGAGCTGCTTGCATTTTACCCTTCTGTTCAACTATCCCTGTCAACTACATCAGCATGGAGCAGTAGCCAACAACCTGCTGGGACTACAACCCCAAACCTCAATTCTGTATTGGAGGACTACATCTATTGCCCGAGATCCAGCATCACAGGATCACTTCCCTTTCCTTGAGGCTCCTCTGACGGCTTGTCTGTCTACCTGGAAAACAAGCTTTAACACTTTAAATACTCAACCTCCAATTCTCCAGCTGAGCAAGGCAATACAGCAGGATGAAAAGCTTTGTCTTCTTGTGAGTTTTCAATAGCTTTCCCTTTCCAGCCTGAGCCGCTCTTTGGATCCCTGCATCTTCATCTCCATCATCCATTTTGTGCTCCTGTTCCCTCTCACATCTCTTCCCTTACTTCGGCTGCTCCACAGTTTCTCAGCCTTCCCCTCTGCAGCACAGCACAGCGGTATCCCAAAGACCACTCTAATTACAAGCTCAGCTGCCTCCTGCACGGGGACAAAGAATGGTCACCTCTGGCACAACATTACGGGTCAGCTTAGCGCTCATCCTTATTACCTGGATTAACAAGGTGGCACTAAAAGCTATCTCATACCTGTCTTTTTCCCTTAGAAGAATGACTAAGAGCTTGATTAGTTAATCTTAATTACCTACACTAACTAAGCATGCTGCCAATAAGGAAATAGGCTGTTATTATACAGCAACTAATATGCTAAATTATTAGACACTATACTGAAGAAATGTACTCTTTTATTGAGTACACTCTGAATTGCTGCTGCTCAATTTGCTACGAGTTGTGAATTTGCTTTGAGTTATTTTTACCATTTGAGAATTGCCAGGCTTTATACCATGTTTTGCACAAGAACTCAGCTGTCCTTTTGCTGTTGTGTTCGTAGTTCCCTTCCAAGGAAGCTGCCTGCTGTTCCCAGGTTTCTCTTTCCTCTCTCCCTCTTAGTATCTCCTTTAGCTATGAGAAATGCAAATAACTGATTTAAATTCTGTGTTTTGCAGGGAAACTTCCTGCTGGGACTTGACTCAGGCCAACTGATGTCTTCTCCCTGCCTGGAGAAAACCTTTGT
The DNA here is from genome assembly GCA_008921705.1 of Burhinus oedicnemus. Classification (NCBI taxonomy): domain Eukaryota; kingdom Metazoa; phylum Chordata; class Aves; order Charadriiformes; family Burhinidae; genus Burhinus; species Burhinus oedicnemus. Next base: position 568,657 of record VFFE01007679.1, read on the forward strand.
CCTCCAGGCTGATGGCAGACACTTAAAAGGAAACCTGCTTGGTCTGTCCCCATTAGCCAGCAGCGGGAAGGAGAAAATTGCCCAGGCCACGTGTTCTCCACTTGTACAGGACTGGAACTGTTTATTGGAATTGCTTTCTTCTTTGGTGTCATTCAATGGGACAGGCTGAGTCACACCTCGATTCGCAGTTCTCTTCCATGTGAAGGTTTCATTTCCCTTGGATTGCCATAAATGCCAAGCAATGGTCCTGTTCTTTTCCTGACAGCAGCCCCCATGTTTATATTGCACCTCCTGGATAGGAAGCCAGAGAGAATATTTTCGTGGGCTCTGAACTCCTCTGCTCAGGATGATGGTGGAAGACATCAGCATGAGCTGTCATTTGGCATCACCTGGGAGAATTTATGTCACTTATTCATTGTGCTGCCCTTCTCGCAACAGGGCCAGCCTTTGGTGCAGATAAGGATGTATTAAGTGACTGGCAGACATGCACTTGTCCCCAAAAAGGTGTCAGTTCAGTGTTACTGTAGATGAGAGACAACTGTTGTATTTAGGTCCTTCAGCCTGAATAATTTTCATTAGGGTTGCTGATGGTCCTTCTTTGCCGAACAGGACCTCAGCATAATGCTTAAGGGAACAGCCTGTTTAATATTCTGCTTCCCAACCCTTTGTCTTTCCTTCACCCATGGTAACTGCCAGCAAGTTTGTGAGTTTTTCATTTGAATAAAATTTCTCTCTAGCTGTAGGCAGAATATAGAAAAAATCAATAGCCATTAAGATATGTAATACTGCAGGATATGGGATCCTACTGGTAGAAAAAGCAAGAACCCTTTATTTATTCACATTCCTGAGTGCCGGCATTCATTATCGGACCTCACTGCCCACATCCTGCTCTTCCCCCAGGTTTTCAGTGGGCTTTTTGTTGCCGAAAGCCGAGCAGAGGACGTTTGGCCCATTGTGCTCTGCTGTGTTCTGTGTTAGTTCCTTGTGAAAGTGCCTTCAGGTGCTTTCCCAGGGCTCACATTTTTTGTTCAAGAACAAGTTAAGGAAAAAGAGTTACTGGAGGTTTTAAAACCCATTTTCGTTTTATCTAGTGTTCTGTTAAAGCTTTCCTCCTAAGCAGCTTACAATAATATAAACAACCTGCAGAAAAAACTCGCTGTCAATCTGCTGCTATAAATTCCTACAGGTCCAGGGGCTTCAGGAGCTGGATATTGCACCTACAGGCCTTGGAGTCAGAGATAAGTATCAGATAATTCACTCCTCTAAAAAATACTCCCTGATACTCAGAGCGGAGAGCAGGAAGGGGGAAGAGAAGGCAGGAGGAGGTGTGCTGAGAGCGGAGGCGGGAGCGGGGTACCCGATGAGGGGGATGAGGATGGAGACCCGTGGGACTCACAAGTCCCACAGCCGAGCGAGCGCTCGCCTCTCCCTGGCCCCCGTGGCCGAGTGCTTTAGCACCCTCCTCAGCTGCATGTCTCCTTCCTCGGTATGAAACGTCCTTCAGCTTGTGAGGGTGCAGACCACCCTCCCAGCCCCTGGGGCTGCTATAGCAGAGCGAGTAGCCACGTTGGCAGCCGCAGCTGAGCGAGGCGTTGGCTGGGGGTTTCTCCCTTTGGCTGGGGGTTTATCCCCTCGGCTGGCGTTGCTCCACCGGTCATGGGCTGATGGCGTTGCAACGCTCCCGCTTTTGGAGGTGCTCGGGAATAATGAGCAAAATCTAATTAAGAAAAGTTATATACAGTAGGTTAAGTCAGCTGCATCAGAGTGTGAAATGGAGGCATTATAAAACAAAACAAAACACTGTAGTGCGGCACCTCAGGAGCTCCGCTGCCATACTTCCCTGGCATCGGCGAGGGGACGCACCGGCAAGAGCTGTAAATGTGTTAGACTGTCACTGGCCGTGGCAGGGCTCTGCTGCTTGGCACAGGTCCTGCTCGAAACAGGGGGCAGGAGGGGTGAAGCATGGTGCGGGCATCACGGCAGCACGCTGGCCTGACAGTGGTGGGAGAGGAGGAATGGGAAAGGGGGCGATGAGAAAGCGTTACTTCAACAGAAAGAGGAGGGAAGGGAAAGAAAAGCTGGGCAGTGAGGGGGTGAGCATGAAGGGCAGGTATGGAGCAAGGCTGAGCCTTTCTCCCCTGAAGATGAAAAGCTCTGCAGGTATCGGAGCACACCTTTATCATCCGAAAAGCTGAGCTTGGCCTGGCCCACTGGTAAGGGCTGTAAGAAAGCTGCTCTGCTCGGGGGGCAGAGGGTGCCATGCTGAGCGTGGGCACGGGGCCACCGCTTTGCACTGGGAATGATTCAGTGGCTGCACGTGTGTGCAAGTCTTCAATGACACTTTGTGTTTGTAAAAAAAAAAAAAAAAGCACAAACCAACAAAAACAACAAACCACCACCAAAAAACAATAAAACCCCCCAACTTTTTTAAGATTGCAGCCTTCTGAGATCAACAAGTAGAACTTTAAAACAAGGAAATCATATTTGTTCTTCATGATGCTACTATATGCAAAATGGTAGAATTAATTCTACTCTTTGAATTGAACTCTAAAAAATATCTGGAAAAAATTTCCATTTAATCTTGCTGGAAAAGTATCTTTTGAAACAGGCAGGAATGGTTGCAGAACCCTTAAAATATTTTTAATGGTAATTGTTTGCAGTCCCCTCTCTAAAAGTTGGAGAAAGGGCATCTTGAATGTATGACAGTAAGTTCAGCACAAGTGAAGCTGCTTTCAAATGTGCTAGAAAGGATATCCACAGTAACAGGATTAGTACAAAAAGAACACATCATCTTTGTATCTAAAATCCTGAGGCTAATTTGTCTTGGTTCCACCCCTCCAAAAACTTTTGTAACAAATTACTTTTGTCAGGAACACTTAATGATGTTTCACTGTTAAAATGCTCGGAAGAAATATCTAACACCTGCTGGGAAAATTATCTGTAAAGGTTATCACAGTAAGGCTTGGATGTAAAATGTCAAAGGACAACTTCATCTCTTTCCCCTTCTTCACCCTCCCACCCCAGCTACAGGCAGGAAAATTGGGGGATTTTTTGCAAAGCCATCAGACAGGCAGGAGTCTGCTTCCTTCCAGCCTCCCTCCACTCTCAAGAGAGTCTTGGGATGCGTTTTATTTAAGCTAACAGGTGAGCCAAAGGTAGACAACTGAAGGCAAAGAAAATTAAAAATTCACTAACACTTTGCTGGAGAACAGTCTGAGGGAAGAGCTCAATGTCTGCCATCGTCGCCTGAAGGACAACTTAACAGCCAGGCCAAGAGGCACCTACGGCTGAGAGCTACACGATGCTCGTGCGGAGGTGAGCACCAGCTGGGGACCCTGCTGCTGTGGGGGCACAGACACACAGAAGGATTACCTCCGGCTTTAGGATAACAACACATCCCTTTACTTCAGTTTTCAGTACTTTGCCATTCCTCTGCTCCAGCAAAAATGTGGCTAAACACTTCACCTTGCGACCCCCACAAAACCCCACGTATTTAATGCATCAACTTTAGTCTTAGTGGTATCTAGTAGGCTTTCTGATCCTGCTCCCCAAAACCAAGACACTGCATAGCAACTTTAAGATTCATATTCAGGTAGTGATTTTTTTTTTTTCTGTTCTACTGAAACCTTTTATTGGAACCAATGCAAGACACTTAGATGTTAAAAATTTTTGTTTTGTAACTGCAAATGTTTGTGAATGCAGCTGTTCATTTAGGTGGGAGACCTACGCCTGAGACCAAAGTCGCTCATGGAAGAGTCCTTGCAGGATTGGGTCTACGCCATATCCCACCCCTCTCCAAAGCAGCAAGGAAGAAAGTCTCTTCACGCTTCTGAGATCAGCATTCGTTCTCCAAATTAGTCTAGGTTTTTATTGTTAACATATCCATCTCTAATCTGTTTCCAGGATGGAGAAGCAGCAGGAGAAATTATGATCAAGCCTGGCTGCAGTCTTTGGCCTTGATTTCTCTTCTGGTCATGTCAGATATCCATGAAGCCAGCAGTCCAAAGCTTGACATGTTCTGTACTTTGCAGTGGTCTTGTTGACCTGTGCAGGCTCCCCTCCCTGCACCTTAGACAAGGAACTCCTGACAGCTGAATGCACTCTTTGTCATTCCCACTCAGCGGCTTTGCGCAGCAGTAGAGTCCCTTCACGTGGTTGATCATTCTGGCACCTCTTTGTGAGCACTAGCTAGGGCTCACAGCTATCCATGCATCTTTGTAGTGCAGACTGGTTAAAATGAGAACATCCGGGAAACCAGTTCAGAGAAACTGGGAGTCTAATGAAGGGGTGGGTTTTGTGACGGTAGGGATTTTTCATTGGTAAATGCAGCATATGGTGGGAGACAGACACCAGTCATGGACAGAATGTCATCCTTTTTATCTTCTTGTTCCCTGGTGTTTCTCAGATGGATGAGTCTGGCTTTGGCTTTTCTGTTATTTGGGTTTCATTTATTTATTTACTTTGTCTCATGTAGCTAGTGAACAGCCACAAGGGTCTGATTACTGGAGGTTCGATCACATTCAGTGGGTAAGTGTTACGGTTCATGCTCTCTGCTCTTCCTCCTGAGTATGCTGCGCTATGCATTGATGTAACGAGATAAAATACCTCTCGTGTATCTATCAGAAGCAGGCCAAGGTAGTTTTGCCCAACACAATCTCTCTCTGTCAGTACCCTATTTCCTATCTTGATGTTTCTGTGACAAGATTTCTTTTCCTATGCAATATCTTGATGATGAGGTTTATTGGCTTTACCTGATAGAGGCATTTTGCTCCTATAGTAAAGAATTTTGAAGAAAGTCTTCACAAAACCCACAAGCTGTGAAAGCTGTCCAGGTAATGTTTGATGTGTGCCACATGTCTCCTTCATTGTGGTTTTAGATAGCTGTGTTCACGATCAGTAACAAAAACTTGGGAGTAAAAAGGGACTATTTCTGTTCCTTAAGGTTTGATAACGTGTTGACATCCTTAGTGAAAACACAGAAAGGGTCAACATCTTTTGCTATATTTCCAGTGGCATGTTTTGGAGTATTTCTCTTTTTACTTGTATGTCCTCTCTGTTTTCCAGTGGATACAGTTGTAGCTGCTCTCTCATGGACAGCTTTTTTCTGTTTTGTGCTGTGTCATATAGGTACAGATTTCTGACAACTGCAAAACATGTCTCGGACAATTCACTGAATGGTGGTGTGACAAGCAAAACGCTTGAAAATCCCCACTGTTTTTGAAACTGCGTAACAGGAAACCCCTGATGTTGGGTTCCTAAAAGATGGCTTTGCAGGACTACAAGAAAATCCTCACTGTGGTTTTGGAGGTCTTAAAAAAAAAAAAAAATCTCTGCTATTATTTTTGCAACAAACAAAGTTTGCAACTCTTTCCAAGTTTATGACCTTGACAACATATAAATGCATATAATGCATACAAAACTGCATCACTGGAATGATAACTTGTCACAGTTTTTTCTTAAGCAGCCGTTTTCCCCAGCAGCTATCCTTGTCTCTTATGCCAGTCTTCCCCGCTTCTGTTTGCAACATGTGAAAACATTAGCTCCAGCTGTTCTGTTGTTTGGAAAGACCTCAACACAGCTGGTGATTGTAAGGGGAAATGTTGTCTGATGGGCACAAAAGGACCTGACGGCTGTCAGCAGCTCCCTGGTCAGTGGGCAGCGCTGCTGCTGGCCCGTGGGGAGAGGCCACGTGCCAGTGTCATCTCTGGGTCTGCCTCTGGGCACAGCAGCACGGACGTCTGCTGCCTTCTCCCAGCTCCGAAACACGAGCTCTTTCCTAGCCTCAGTAAGTCACTTCATCTTCTACTCAGTTTTCCTCATGCATAAAACAGGGGTGAGGTAAATCTGTCCGTGCTGTGTGGTGTTCAGCAGCCAACTAAATGGGCTATGTACACAACCTGCTGAGAAAGGCAGCTTATTACGCTGGACCCTCTTTTTCAGAGTGTTGAGAAGGGAAAGTAAGGTGTAAACACAACCTTTCCTCTGAGCTGGGATCACAGCAAGCACTGTTATGGTGGTTTCTGACTTGGCATGTTGTTTCCCTTTTCTGGATTAATCTCAAAAATAGAAAAAGATTTCTGATAAGGCTGGTTATGTTATTAGATATCTTTGTGATTACAGGAGCATGCACTGTTGCATGCACACCTGTACCTCCAAATGACTTTACTGCAAAGGAAGTTTCTCATTTTATTTGTGAGTAATAAACCTTTTACAGCCATTCCCATATTGTTAATATTCATCAGGGAAGGACACTGAGTAGAAGGAGAGTCAATAACTGAATGTGCAGAAGGATTATGTATGTGGTCACATGAAACAGAAGGGTTGTCTCTTGGCGTTGGAGAACTGTGTACGTCCCACAGATCTCTCCTGAATTTGTGCATCAAGACCATCCCTGAAAGGTGGTTCTTGTGCACCAAATGAACTCAAGCATGGACTCTCTGTCACTCACCCATAGCTTTCAGGTGGTCATTACCTTTCCTGCTTTTGATCCACGCATGTTTGGACCTGTTGACTTGGACGGGAAGGACTTGTGTGTGGCTGTGGCTTGCCAAGGAGCCAGCTTGCAGCACGCTCTGACACTGCAAACAACTCTCTGAATGTTTTCTGCAAGAGTAACTGAGATAATCAAGCCTTCAAAACAAACAGAGGAAAAAAAACCAAAACCAACCCTCAAACCAAACTTCAAAATGCTATCCAGGGTTATTTCCAACCTCCGTCAGCAGCGCTTAAGTGAGCTGGGACTTCTCTGACAGCAGAAGTCGTAGGTGGAAAATTTCACAGAAAAGAAGAGAAAGCATATGCACAGCAGGCCTCTGAAACAGCAGTGCAAGAAGACAACTTTTAAAGGTCATAATTATTATAGGACATTAATTAGCAATCAGATAATGCTCAAATTGCTTTAGCAAATTTAGACACTATGTAAGGCCACACGCTGCAGAGGGTGCAGCCACCTGAAAAGAATTTGGACACTTGAACAGAAAATATGCCTTGCTCAGAACAGAGCTAGAAGAACATAATGAGAAAACAATATGACTTCCCTAAAGTAATTAGGAGGTGGTAGCGAGAGTAAATAAGCTTTTGCAGAACAAGGTATTAGTGAATCAAGTGAGAGCAAATAAACTGGGAGTCAGGTTTTCTGCAAGTGCAGAAAAGAGAAGTTAGATAATTCTGTCTTAACAGTGGTACTTGAGATGTTAGCAAAAGGCAAAAGTGTCTCTGCAAAGAGGGGAAATTACAGAACAGACTGAATATACTTAACAATTCCTGATCCCAAATGTACCAAAAAACATCAAAAGTCTTTCCACTGGCATCAGTGAAGTCCCTAGAGAACTTAGGTAGGTTACATAGATTCCAGGGACAGTAAACGACATGCATTTCTAAGAGAAGAGAATAAAAAATGATTCTGTAACTTTATTTTTTTTCTTGCTGTTAAATACAAAGTAGATCAAGGCTGGACATGTATCTCTTGCAATCCAAAAGTTGTTTTACTTCTTTTAGTAACGTAACATTGACTAAAGAAATATTTGATTTCTGAATTGGGGGAGTTGTCTGCTCATTTGGTAAATCTATGCATACTTTAACAAGATAATAGCCACTGGAGGAGAGTGATAATCACGTCCTAAGTTTTATTCCTTTTTATGGGAGGCTGAACTGCAGAATTGAAACTAAATTTTGAAGATGTTTATACTTAGGGAGTTGGCTTCATTCATTGTAGATAGAGTATTTCAGAAACTTGTAACGGCATTTGGCTTCCATTTCTAGCCTTTCAGCTTGCAAAAGTGCACAATGCAGGGCAGGTGTGTGGATATCTCTGTACTCAGCCTATATATAAACATACAGGCTTTATAGGCTTTTTATATAATACATACATATGTAAAGACGTATATATGTATTTGCTTAGTAGTATTTGCCAATAAATGCTTTCAGTACTGCAACATTGTCTTAAGCTACCTGTTACAGGTAAATGGGAAAACTATAGCTCATTTTTCTCTCAATTGTGAGAAGAAAATTCCAGTTAACATTTTACCATGCGTACTGTGATAAAGAATATAAAAAGAATGGGAAAGAGGATACATCTTCTAAAAGATGGAACAGGGAGTTCGAAGCAAACCATGTCTAATATTTTTCCATTACGATTTTCCACTGAATGGGCTCAACAGCCTGAGATAAAAACAGCTGAAGATTTCTAATTTTTTTTTCTTTTTGATGGGGACATGTAGATTGAGGTGAGAACTCTCCAAAGATTATCTGCCGAGTGCCAGCTTTTAATGAATCCCATTTGTTTTCTTGATTAAGTCTGCTATTACCCCTGTTTAGTCTTGTCATGAGGCCATTAGCTGGAATTTTCATATGATGGTTTGGAAGAGAAATTAGCCTAGAAGAGCAGCACTCATCATCAGTCAATTTTCAGTATATTTAATATAGTTTACAATTTATGAATTCAGGAACCTGTAAGCTCATACATATATATATATAAACCAAATATCTACTCTTTGCGGTGAAATTCAGAGGCCAAGAAGGGTTGCAGTCAAATACCAGTTTGTGGTGATAACATTGTATATCGCTAGTGTACTTAGCGATAGTTTCTTTGGTGAACTTACGTCTGACAGGCTATGTCAGGTCTATGATTTGCGAGACAGAAGCTTCTTTAGGAAGAAGTGACTCTCCAAAGGTTTGACCTCTTACTTTCAAAAGATAAGCATCCAGGAGGCTTATCAAGCCTTGTGGTCACAAAGTACTCAAGAGCTTTGGAAGTGCTTAAAAGCCAAGTGATGGCTACAGTGTAAAATGTACACAGGTGTAGCAGGGTTTTCAAATTCTTGACTTTCTTGAAAATGCTGTGAGAATAGCCCTTTAGAGGATTTAAATATCTCCATCCCTTTTCAGATTCTCTAAATGAAAAGAGCAGAGCAGGGCAAAATGTACTTTTTAAATGACATTTTGCAAATTTCAAGAGATGCCATTTCAGCCTTTCCTGGAAGTGAAGACTTGGACAGTGGAATTTGCAGAGCTGCCACAGAAGTATTTCATCAGTGAAAAGAGCCAGAGAGGACCGCGGCTGAATCATGGGGTGATGCCCTGGCATTACTCTCTAACGGGAAACATGACTTAGCTGGGTACTTGGAAGCAAACACTGCAAATATTTGGGCATTATGCCATTACTTAATATTACCCATTCAACACCATTTTTCTCTTTTTCTTGTTTTCTTTGTGCCACTCTAAATGACTAGGCTGGCCTGCTGGCATTTCCCTTTTTCCTCCTGCTTTTCCTCTTTTCTACCTTTCTGCAAGTCCTGAAACAGAGCGGGATTTTGATCACTCTATTCTCTTCACTTAGAGCTCCCACATCATTTTCTATTTGATGAATGGTGCGAGAAACATCCTGTAATCAAAGCAAAAACAACTCCAATCATATCGCTATTCCACAGGAGCTCCTGAAGACGCCTGGAAGAATTTGCTGCATTTCTGGGCCCAGAGGCTGTTACAGAGAACACCGGTTGGTAATCACAGCTTTTTTTTTTTTTTTTTTTAAACTATCTCAATTCAGCTCCCTGCTTAATTTCTTCTCTGGATGGAAAATAAACATCTTTATAAAACTGGTAAATGACCATGACTACCTCTAAAGAATTCTCTCTTAAGAATAATTCAGATGGTGTAAGAGAAATGTACCCCTCACAAAACACATCTTTTCCAAACCCCTGTAGTTTCCCTGCACAATGTTCTCTCTAGCTACAAGACTCTTTTCCTTCAGTAACTGTATTACAACCCTTTCAGTCTGTGCTGCTTTACATACTCGACACCATGAATCTCTAACAAGGTTAGGGGTGAGTAACAATTTAAATGTACTTTCAAATACAGCTGAAAAGCCTATTATAGATGCAACCTTGAACTTTAATTGTATAAAGACAGCTACTTTCTTAGCATTCACACAAGTGATAGAGTTTCTTGCTTGTAAGTCTGCCTGGATTTTCTGGCTGTGGTGTCAACTATTTATTCTGCCTCTAGACTTTGAAAAATGAAATGCATAAGTTTACACGCTATAACATTACAACATCTATTGAAATTTGTAATGATGGAGGTTGTTAACATATTTGAGTTGGAGAAGTCAATCTGGTTAACTATATGTTATTCTTCCTGCTATTTTACTAGGCTACACAAGAGGTTGCTGAAATCCAGCATTTGTTTTCAGACATACGTTCATGCTTTTTAAGGAAATGATTGTGAAGAGCCAGAGAACATGCTGAAACAATGCTGCTTAAAGATTTTCCAGCATTAGCACAAGCTAAGGAAATACAGAGAAGCTCAAAGTGTCCATCAACGGTAAAGAAAGAGTTTCTCTTTGAGGCTGGTTTGTAGTAGGTAATGGAAAAATCAGTTCTGTGGTCTCATAGTTTCAAATCTTTCTGGTACCGATCAAAAAAAACGTCACCACAAAAAAAAAAAGTCAGTGTATCTGGCATGAACACCTATAGTCTGAAAGCTCTCTTCACACCAACAATACTTCCCCCATGGCTGTAGGCATGGTCTTGATGGGAAGGACCAGTTTCAGAGCTGGAAGTTTGTGCTTCACACCTGAGAAGTTTCCATTGAACTCTCCAATCAGGGTAACTGTGGCAAAGGTGTTAACATGATTATGGAGGTGGAAAATAGGCCACTGCTAATTCAATGCAAAAGCAGGTTCACCTAAAGCAGGTTGGACAGGAACGCATCCAGGTGAGTTTTGAATATCTCCAGAGAAGGAGACTCCACAACCTCTCTGGGCAGCCTGTTCCAGTGCTCTGTCACCCTAACCATAAAGAAGTTTTTCCTCACGTTCAGACAGAATTTCCTGTGTTCCAGTTTGTGCCTGTTGCCCCTTGTCCTGTTGCTGGGCACCACTGAAAAGAGTCTGGCCCCATCATTTGATTCCTGCCCTTTAGATATTTATAAGCATTGATGAGACCCCCTCTCAGTCTTCTCTCCTCCAGGTTAAACAGATCCAGGTCTCTCAGCCATTCCTCATAACAGAAATGCTCCATTCCCTTGATCATCTTCCTAGCCCTCTGTTGGACTCTGTCCAGTAGTTCCTTGTCTTTCTTGAACTGGGGAGCCCGGAACTGGACACAGTACTCCAGGTGCGGCCTCACCAGAGCAGAGGAGAGGGGGAGGATAACCTCCCTCAACCTCCTGGCCATGCTCTCACCCCTGGACACCATTGGCCTTCTTGGCCACAAGGGCACATTGCTGGCCCATGGTCAACTTGTCCACCAGGACTCCCAGGTCCCTCTCTGCAGAGCTGCTTTCCAGCAGATCAACCCCTAACTTGTACTGGTGCATGGGGTTATTCCTCCCCAGGTGCAGGACTCTACACTTGCCCTTGTTGAACTTCATTAGGTTCCTCTCTGCCCAACTCTCTAGCCTGTCCAGGTCTCGCTGTATGGTGGCACAGCCTTCTGGAGTCTTATCAGCAAACTTGTTGAGGGTACACTCTGTCCCCTCATCCAGGTCCTTGATGAATATGTTGAATAAGACTGGACCCAGTACTGACCCCTGGGGAACTCCACTAGTTACAGGCCTCCAACTACACTCTGTGCCACTGATCACAACCCTCTGAGCTCTGCCATTGAGCCAGTTCTCAATCCACCTCACTGTCCATTCATCTAACCCACACTTCCTAAGCTTGCCTACGAGGATGTTATGGGAGACAGTGTCAAAAGCCTTGCTGAAGTCGAGGTAGACAACGTCCACTGCTGTCCCCTCATCTACCCAGCCAGTCATGCCATCATAGAAGGCTATCAAATTGGTCAGGCATGATTTCCCCTTGGTGAATCCATGTTGACCACTCCTGATAATCTTCTTTTCCTGTACATGCTTAGAGATGACATCCAGAATGATGACCAAGTGAGATTTTCTTTGTTGTTTTGTTTTTACCAGCGCTGAGCCATGTTATCTCAGGTCTGTTAAGCATAGACAAAAATTTTGCCTGAAAATATTTGATCAAATAATTCACCTATTGTTTAGATAAGAATATACTTATCAAGCTCGTTCATTGAATCAAGGATGATGTTGTATGAGTGGATCTGCCCCTCACTAGTCCTCTTGCTCTCAGAAAGCCCCATAATCCTCCTAGTGCTTCCTGGAATATCACTTAAGCCTCTGAGACATAAAATGATGCTCTGAGCCACTGATCCCTCTGTGGGAGCACATTTGCTCTCTGTTAGTTGAAATTTTTAAAGAAATTCATAGGCTTTAGAGTTTGATACTAACTGTCATTTTTTGCCAAGATATCCTAATTCAAACTTATTAGAACACATAGAGTGGGAGTTGGAGAAAGTAAGTCAGATTCAGGGCTACACTGAAAGTTCATGTCGTGGTTTGGGACAGTTCATGGTCCCTAAGCAGAGATTTGAGATCTCTGTATTGCCTCTTCATTCAGAAAATGAGACACAAGTTTTAAAAATGAGACACATTTTGGAAGATTATTATTTAATTTGATAATTCAGCTAATGAAATGCAGCTAAGTGAATATAGCACATGATATTAATTAGCAGTAAGATGTATGTCCTCTTTACGATACTTATCAAGCATATTGGTGAAGAGATGTCAGCAGGAGCACTGTGGTGTTAGCACTGGGAATATTGTGTAATGTTGCATGCACCAATCCTGAATAATATTGACTTATGCCAGCTCCTAAATCAGCTCAGCCCCTTCCTCTTACCCAAAGCCTTCCCATCTGGAAAAGAGATTCGTTTCTAGGAGGAATGTAATGAGAGTCCTCATGGTATGGGCTTTTGACTGATTAAACAGTCATATGCCAAGTCCCTTTATGGTGCCACAGAAGGAAGAAAAATTAATAATTAAATTACAATTAATATACTACATTGAATAATAAACAGTGTAGCTTTTCAGCTGTACTAGAAAGCTACTAGAAACTTCTAAAAATGCAAAGAAACATTTTACTTCCTTAAATGTTTTTTTCTTTTGAGCTGTATTGAGCAATTATGCCTCTTCAGAGGTGATTAATTTTGTGAGCAGAATATTAATAATTTATTAGTGTGTTAAAGGTATTGATCATACAAGGGTAGAAACATTATGCTTGAGTTCCTTCTATAATCCATTAAAAAGGAAGTAAATTGCTTCAGTTTCATATTAAAATATGAGGCTAGCAGACTGTAGTTTAAAACATATGTAAAGTTGTTTTCCTACTTTAACTGCAGTCATCCATCGTTGATCTGGTGGTAACACACAAGGATTTTCTGGTACTCAGCTGCAGCCATTTCAAACCAGAGACTCTTCCTTCTTCTCCCAGTGTCACCCCCAGTGTCCCCCCTCCCGCTCTGCCTGCGCAGCTGGTCCATATGCCTGCTCTCCCCTCTGGGCATGGCTCTGCTGAGTTCCTCTGGGAACCTTTAGGGGCTGATTTCAGTAGCCATGGCAGTAGGTCTCAATTTCTTCTGTTTGTGATCCCATTTCTGGGCTTGGGATGCTACATTTGGGGGGTCAACAGGCTCTCTGTAAATTCTCCTGGGAAAATGGTGGGGATGTCTGCTGTGGGACTCGAGGTCCAGCTTGTCTCTTTGTTTTCTCCAGCCCTGACCATTCTCTCATGTTTGAGCAAAAAGTCCATAAATGTTCCAGTTATGCAAGGTGAGTACTTGCAGCAAAGTCGGTAAGGCTTGTATGGATCCAGGAATCTACCTGCATGTGTCTTTTTGCTGCATCAGGGACTTAGTGTTTTCTTGACTTTGAATTGTTCCCCCATTTTATCCTGGTTGCATAAATAAAGCCTTAACACTCAGGCTTGGGACTGCAGGGTGCTCGTGACAGGAGGGGACATTGGCATTGAAACCAATCGGTGCAATCCTTATTCTTCTATTCCTGTTATAATGCAGAAGGAAGAATGATATAAACCAGAGGAAATAAATAATTGGTGAATAATTTTATTAATCAGATTCCTTCTGGACCACCAATCTCATTATTTGTTTATCAGCCAGGCTTCCACTAAATCTATTCACAATTAAAAAAAAAATTACCAAGTGAACAGTATTGAACTGATCCTTAATTAGGGCAGCTGAGATGTCTTGTATAATTAACTGGGCTTTGTTCATAATTATTTCCTGATAGCTGGAATTGTTTTCCACAAGTAATGGAGCAGTAGTAATGGTAACACTAAGAAATCTTTGATTTTTCAGAGTAAAATAATGGCCAGGATTACTGTGCTTAAGTTGTATAAGACCTATTTGTTCCCACTGACAGCTCAAAGTAATCATGTCAATTTGGCTTGGTCACACAGGAAAGTTTTGCAAAATCAGTTCTTTTAGTGTAGAAATAAGTATGCATCCAAATCTTTAAAATGTGGCTTTTCTAATTTGTGCTTTATGATGGTCAGCCTGAGGTTACTCCTCAGGCAGCCACGCGTTGAGTTCTGGCACACCAGTAAGAGTTTCCTTTATCAGAGACCAAGAGCTTAAAGCTGGTGGCCACCCATGGCCACACCGGGTCTTGTTCAGCGAAATAACTGAAATCAGCTATTGCTGATACATCGGGGTGAAAGAGCTGCAACTTGATAAAGATACTGCTGGACCTCCTAACCGGCGAGGCCTTTGCTGCTGCGCTCCCCGCATGGTGCTTGCAGCGCTGCAGCCCCATAGCTGTGGGGTGCCAGGGGATGAGGTTCTCCAGGAGGTGTGCTCCACGCCTGTGGTCACGCCATCCGTCGCAGCTAGCACCATGCGCCTGGCCTCCGGCAGACTCGCCGCTCTGCTTGGAGTTACAGGAGGGAGCACACGTTGGTTGGTAGCTCTAGAAACCTGCCCTGTTTTCTTAAATTAAGACCTCACTGATGCAAGCGATTCTTTGAGAGAAGCTGGGAGAGATGTGGACAGTAATGCTGGAAACGGGGAAAATGGGTTTTATTTGCAGGTTATCACCACTCCCTTTTTTCTCCCTTCTGGCGCTGGCTTAGAGCACAGCTTCAGAAAGCTGCAAGAGTCCCGTACGTGGTATTTCTTACTCCAGAGTACACCCAGCCCTTCATGGGGAAGTTGCAGCAGAATCCAATGTATGGGCCCCTTGGAAAGAGGTATTTGCTAGACCGTTGCCTCTGATTTCAAAAGAACTAACATCCGCTCTAATCTCGGAAAATCGTAGTCATGTTACAACCCAAGGTTGTTTGGGATTCATTATGAAACCGCGTGAAAGAGCATGTGGGTTAAACAGGTTCACTGCTAATTAATACCTTTACTTCTAATGAAGTAGCTCCTTGCTCCTGGGGTTAGGCAGAGTGTGAGAAGAAAAACAAGCGGGGAGCTGTCTGCAGGCTCCTTCAGGACTGAAGCAGCAAGTGAGTGTGTGTAAAGTTCAGGGAGCCAAGCAGCAGCCCCAGGTGTAACTCACAGCCACCCTGCAGCAGCTGAGTGCCCAAATCTCAGCAGCAGCAAGGCAGCAGGGCTGAACTTGCACAATAAAAAAGTGGAGTTTGTTTCTGAAACTCCAAAGTTCAGAAAACCAGCAGGGGTTTTTTTGCATAACTTTCTGTGAGATTTGGTTAACGTGAGTAGTCGTCCCCTGAGAGATCTTGGACTGCGCTGCATTGTGTTCGGGCTAGAAAGCGCAGAATGAAAGTTAGGAGAATTATTCAGCCGCCTCTGCATTCTGCCTGGCAAAGACCCCTTTAATCTACTCATTTATAAGGAATACGATGAATTTGGCTCATTGCTTTCAGATCACCCTGTTGCCAACAGTGAAGCCAAAGTCCATAAGCAGCAGAAACCTTTCAAAGTGTTGGGAAAACGTGAGCTATGCGACTCCTTACTCCCGGAGAGTAGAGAGCAGGGGCGCCCTGACAATCATTCCTGTTTCAGTCCCGTTCATGAATCAGCTGACCTAGGCATGTTATGTTATTAACTAATGCCTAATTATTTTTTTTACTGTTGAATTCCTTGCAGCTCCCTTTAAAGTTTAGTCAGTAAGAAGATTAAAACATAAATGCTATTAAATATGCTTTAAATATCAGACCTATTGAAATATTTCCAGGTTCTGTATCCTCTTAAAAAATAATCCCCATTCAAAACCGAGAGGAAATGTCATCTGCATGAGTGTCTTCTGAGTTTAAGATTGGATTATACAGGGAATTATGTAGAGTAGCTTTGGAAATCTGATAATTAAAAAAACTTCGGACTCTTTTATTTATGACATTTTAAACCACTGTAACATTTAGGGAAGTTTTCAGTGTTGTACGTGTGCTGTTAACCTCACGTGTAAAATTTTCCTGAGTAAATTCATGTGAATTAAAGGTCATAGAGCCCGAATTCAGATTTAGTCAAACTGGATTTACTGGGATTTGAAGGTGATTCCTGGATCTGCGTGAGGTTAAAGTGGGGGTGCAGGTAGGTCAGGATGTTGCTCTCAGCCACCTCATGTGGGATGTTTTCCCACTCCATAGGGAAGTCAGGGAGAGAGTAGCCAGAGGTTAATGTTAGCTGTTGTGAATGTCCTCCCGCGTCATCCTGTATGGGAATCCCACACCATCCCCAAATAGAAAACCTCAACATTTCAGTGCCCATTTATTAACGAGTACAGTGAATCCTGGGAGTCCCTCTGAAAAGGGCCAAATAAAGTCCCATTACAGCCATTCCAGTTTGCACATTTAAGTGTAGTAGAAAAATGCTTGCAGAGGGTCAGGACAGGGTTTCTCGGCTGCCCCAAGCCCTGTAGCTCCTGTCCAGCATGGAATGCCAAAGCAGCTGTAGGATGTTCAGGACAACCCGAAGTGCTTTCCCCACAGGCCGGCCGCCACAGTAGGGAAATGAAGGGGTCCTCACATCAGTCTGACCTGCCAGGGAACAGGACTCATTTCCAGGAAGACCAGAAAGGATTTCTCTCCAGGGCTGATGCATGTTCTGCTTTGGGGGGCAGAGAGTAAAACCTTCACACCAGCTTGGCTTTTTGCATCTATGAATGCACAGCACGGGCTTTGGCAAAATGTCACGACGCTGGGAGGAGGGTAATGCAATTGACCTCGGAGCTTGGGTGGGGGCTTGCCATCTAGCTCATCCCAGCACGTGCCAGACCCCAGACCAGAAAAGCCATGGTATCTCTGCCTCTGCCGTCACCTCCGCAGTCGGTGTTCGCCGGGGCTGCTAGCGTGTGACTACCCCTGCCTTCCCCCTCGGCAGCAGCTGAACGGGAAGACGTGTCCGCTTATGTAGGAGTGCTCCTGATAAATACTGACCAGGGAATTTATCATAAATATGCAATGAATCTGTGAGCTAGTGGGAAATGTTAAAGCAAACATGTTTAGGACAGAGGCTTTCAAAACAGGCCAGGAAAATTCTTATTTCAGCAAGAGGTGACACGCGCCTGTTCTTTCTTCAGCTGGCTAAGCAACAGCGGGAGTGTTTCCTACTAAACAGCCTCATTAGCATAAGAATAACTACAGGGTAAATTTTCAAGCTCATTCCAAGTGAATTCAAGGGGAAGGGGGGGGAAATATTCTTTTAATATGCGCAACTCATGCAAACAATGATATGAAACTAATTCATTTCATCATATTATCACCATATCATATTAACTTAAAAGAAATAATAATGCAACATGGAAATGTTTGCATATTAGAGAGAACTCTCATTGTACCCTATTAGCACCATATCGTATTAGTATTGCATTAGGCTATTATGCTCCAGTGCTAAAATGATGAAATCCCACTGTGAAAACTGATACTGAATTCTTGTAATGTTTCAGAACCATTTTTAGCACTGCATATAAATAATTCATGGGAGCAGATCTAATGAATTGATGAAAACCCCCCATCCCTTGACATTGTGAGAGTATTTATGAATGTAAAGTCATGAACAGGATTTTTTTTTTTTTTTTTTTTTTTTTAATGGAGATGGGCTGGGACTAAAATATCTCGTTTATCACGAGACCCAGCTTGCCTGTGTCACACAGAGCATCGGGTTGGGTGGTCACATTTCTCTGTTAACATGGCAAAGGCAGTGTCTAAGAAGTGGCCTGTCCCAGGGTCAGGGGTGCAGAGCTCACCTTTCCAAATGCGCTGACTCGGGGAGCCCCTCCACCATGTACTGAGATGCCCAAGTGGGGAGACCCAGCCAGGCACAGGGTCACTGCACTAGTGCCGCTCTTGTCCGTCGGCATCAGCTTTCCGAGTTGTTAAGATCTGAGACTAATGGCAAATTGTTAATGAGAAAATATATATCTAACTTGAAGGCTTTTACAGAAATAGCCTTTCACTTACACAGCATTTGGGTACTGCGGTGTGATTGTAATGGTAGTTATTTACGTACGCTGTGGTGAACTTCGTTTTATATGGATGTATTACTGGCAAACTGTATCCTAGTGACTGTTTAGGAAACCAGTCCTGCAGCAAACGGCTGTACGATGAACTAGTGAGAAATAACTCAGCCTTTAAAGGCCCCAGGAGGAACAGGTGAAGCAGACGGCATCGCCCGTCCCCGTGCCTGGGAAAAGAGGGAGCGGCTGTGCTGGCGCATGGAGCAGGTGACCCGCGTGCTGCTGCCTGAGTTATAGTCACTGATTTACAGTCTGAGTTACCTCTCGTACTTGTTCCTCTCTTACTGCTCTCCAGTATCTCTTGGCTTATGCTTCAGCTCTCTCCTGTCTCTCCTCTGGCAGTCTGCTTTCACATCCGATCCTACGCAGCACTGGGGACCCTCCATCCAAACCACGCTACTGCACAAGCTGTAAGAGAAACGGTAACACGGGGCGCTTTCACAAATCCATTAGCTTCCTTTTCACTGAGGTATAAATTCAGAGCAGGAGATGCACGGAGAGCAAAGCTGGCTTAGTGTTTCCTTTGCTTTCCAAAAGGAATGAGGATGCTGGCATGCTGGGTACCCTGCTGCCCGGCTCAGAGAGAGGAGCCCTTCTGAGCCCATGGATGCCATGCCTTGAAAGTTTATTGCACTCTTCGGGCTTGTCCTTCAGTAGTCCAGGATGCATCTGCTGCGCTGGCAGCGGGAAACATAAATCAGGCTGGGGGAATGACTCTATTTTCAGTGCAAGAGGCAGTGATATGCGGGAAGTTTCTCTAAAGGTCAGTAGGAGTCACGCACTCTCAATACCCTTCCCTCGTCTGGAGATTTCATGGGAAAAAATTCAACGGCAAGCTATGGGATGATTTTGGTTTTGCAGGATACAAGGTCAGTGCATTATGACCTTGTTCTGAGCAGAGAAGGAGCTGATGAGGTGTGAGATCCCAGGGACAGCCTTATGCAGAGCAAGAGTAGGTGAAGCAATATGAAATGTAGGGTATCTTGTGACTCTTTACAGACATGCTATACACATGGCTGGTCAAGAGAAGTTTGATAGTAGGGTAGTGGGGGAGGGTTTGTTTTCTCTGCTCATTTTTTTCCCTATGCATAGTTTTGGTTTTCCATCCTTTTCTCCAGAAAATACTGCTGTAATTGTTGCAGAGATGCTGGAAGAGCTCTGCTTAGCTCCCATTTTTTGTGTCCAAAACTTGAAAAATTAGCACTGCTTGGAGTTTATCCCAGCTGGTTCAGCTACTTCTAGTTTTCACTGGTGGTATTAAATTACACATATTCCGCCAGTGAAAATAATTTCAGTTCCTTCTATAGTCAGTATATACAGTGTATAAATAACATGTTAGAGAGCTTTATTTTTTTTGTGGTGTGTTTTTCAGTTAAGTTGAATATCAGACTTCACAGTTATTTGTAATGTAGGTAGAGGAGAGTTTTCCTCTGTGAGCTGCAGAGTTGCAGAGATGGTTGAGTGTTCACCTAATTCATACTAAAAGTAATTATTATTTATTTTAATGTTGGCTTATGAAGCACAATAGTAGCACATGCCATCTCTACTCCAGCAAATAAAAACATGTGCTTATTTCACCAGAATATTTATATATATGTTGATAGGAGATGGACCCTAAGTTGACTAACCAGTCAGTAAATTATTTTTGTGCTGTGCTGCCAAAGTATTATTTTAAGTAGATTCCAGCAACTTGTTGTGGTTTACTGAATTTGTTTATGTGGGTCAGTATGGCCTAATTTTTACTGCAGAAGCTCTTCTCCAATTATAACCATGAATCATTTTAGGTGAATGTGACAATTCATGAATTGTTCCACAGCTATAAATATCAAACATTCAGAAAAGACACCTTAACCTCCAAACGTTTACTGCTATAACTACCACGGAATATCATGGCAAGCTGGGAACAACCACTGCTAATGAAGAATGTTGTATTTTATTGGAAAGGTGAATGAGAACGTGGCTGAGATGCTCCCTGAGCCTGGGGAGGGCTTTGGCAGAGGCGAGATGAAGAAGTGGAAAGCCGTGCTCATGCACGTGGATGGGGTCACAGTCGGTGCTGGTGGTTCCTGGGCTTGGGGCACAAACTAACCCCAGGGGGCACAGCCCTGGAGGTGGTTTGTGGCCACTGCTGTTGGGGCTTGTTCTGAGCGCTGCGGGGGGTACATCCCCTGGCCGTCCTCCCATCTGTCCTTACTGGTGGCACCTGCCAGGGTGCCAAGGGGTGAGCTCCCACGCCAGAGATGCGATGTCTCAGCCCGTGAGGCAAACTGCCTCCTGTGGCCTGTTTACCAGTAAACAGGTACGGCGTAACCTAACTTTAAGAAATGCCTTTTACATTATTAACTAAAAATTACCATATGCTTTATTAAAATTCTGGCAATTTCAGTGAGATATCTAATAGGAAGTATTATCGCAGATTGCACTGTTTCAGTGCTGGATTTATTTTTGACATTCATGAACAGCTCTTCCAATAGCATACTGGATCTCCCACAGAGATCGGTATTCAAACAGCATACTGTTTTCTGGGCACAAATGTTCATGTCTATTTGCCACTCTAAAAACATACTTTAATCATGAGTTTGGAGCTTAGGTTTTGCTTCTGCTCCCCGTGAATGAATATGACTGGTGAGATTCTGCTTTTGCACTTCCTTGAACTTGGCTGCTGTGGGGATGGGAATGGCTGCAGTGTAAGTTAGCAGCTCCAAAACGTGTTTAGTTACTTCAGCATATCCACAGCTCTGTGCTTTCTATCACCTCCCTTAACCGAGGACTGCAGACCTCCTCCCTGCTGCTGCACATTTTGGTCCCAGTGCAAGTGAGGGATACGCATCTGCACGGCACATTGCAGTAGGGTACCAGGAATAGCCTTGTGGGGCTGTGAAAGAGCCATCGAGGCTAGATTTCCAGATTTCCCTTCTTTTCAAGTAGCCTGAATCTCTGTACACAGCACTGAGGTGCAGACGTACTCCAGCGATAACCGGGTTGTATTGCTCCAGGAAAAATCCTTCTTGCATGCATTGTATTCCTTCATCTTGCTGGGAATCACTGGGATACCGGGTCAGGGGCCAATGTCCCAGACTGTTCCCCTAGACATCTGTCCAACCCTTTTTCTTCCTTACTTCAGATACATCTCTCCCATACATCTCTTATACCCTTTGTTTGCCTGCTCATTCATGTTTCTGACACCCAAAATCTAAAGCCGCACCCCCAGGAGCATTGACCTCCTCGTGCCTGTCTCTGTTTCTTAATAGCAGGGGGGAGAATTTCTGTCAGAATCAGAAAGTAAACGGGTTGAAGATGCCCGTAGCCCTGTGTGAGCTGGACTGCAAATAGCTCAGCTCCTTAAAAATTTGAGTGGGTTTACCATGGTGAATACAGCAAACTCCTCTTGTTTTCCAGAGCATCTCTCAAACGTGCACTCAGCCACGGGGACAGGCCTCAGCCTGAGTTCTCAAGCTGGGACAGTGAGCTGAGGTCCACAGGAGCCAGAAGAGCCTGGATCCAGTGTGGCATTGGTGCTTCTGTCTGAGGTGCAACAGAAGGGAGGTGGTATGGCGATGAGGAGGGGAGCCGACCTCTCCTCCCAGAACCCAGCAGGACTGTGATGGGGAGCCTCGCCACGACGCACAGACAAAAGTACTGCAGTAGAAGTACCACCACTGTGCTCTGAGGGAAAAAAACCCAGGGTAAGTCTGCAGAAGCTGCCTTTGGGTTTTAGAAACAGAAGCCATGGTGTTAAAAGGCTACAGGAATCTGAGCAGTTCCTCAGAGCATTTGGTTTAGATGAGGAGGAGTCATCAGCATCATCTTTTTTTTGTGTTAAGTATTACGAGCGTTCATGTGATGAAATGCTAAATGAGCTCTGCCATGCCAGTGCTGGAAGGATTTCACTACATTGAAGAAGTGCCGGGTGCTCATTTACTGCACACAAAAATGCAAAATTTGTCAGAAGAGTGGCTCTCTTCAGAAGCTCTAATATTTGAAAGGAACATCAAGATTGGTGCTGTGATAGGGCACAAGCATAAATTTGTGAACTGGTGGTGAATGGAAAGACTATCCTGGGGAAAGGGAAGGAAAAGGGTATGACAAGATAGAAGAAGACACCAGGATGGCAATGAATTGGGTAGAAGAGATGCTTTACAAGAAAAGTCATGAAATAGTTAAGATAGGAGAGCAGCTCAAGGTCTGCAGGCTGTCTGGGAAGCGTTCTTTGGGAAGGAAGCAGAAATGCCATTTATCTGTTGTGTGTACTGTGGGTCCCTGTTCCTTCAGGGGAACAAATCACGGACGTGATTGCAAGGGGACAAAATCATGGATGTGAAGTGCATCATTAGGCAGATGCTGAGGCAGTTCTGAAAACAGTCAATGAGCTGCAGGGGTGGGCTTCTAGAGGGATGGCAAGATTGTGCTGGCACCCAGATCATGCAGGGACTAAAGCAAGGAGGGAGCTGCATCTGCACCAAAACCCAATGCATGTACGGGTGGACTTAGTAATACTGCTGGAGCTACATTCAGTCATACCTGGACTGAATTTCCTGGCACGGTGGAAGGTGTCTGATACATGGAAAGAAAGCAACGATTTGGGAAAGCAGACCACAAGTAGTCATTGGCAGTATAGCCCAAATCATGGCCTAGCCTTGCTTTTGTTGAACTCCAAGGGAGAGCTTATGCTGACATGGGAGCAGGTTTAACTCCAGCTCCTGGGACAGGACTAACCTGCCAACACAAAGGGACAGCCCAAGCCATAGCAGGATCCTGGCGAGCAGATGTTCTGCACCTTCTCCAGCACAAGGCTCTGCCAAGTAATACAGCAAAGCACAAGGTAGCACACCTATGGATTTCATATGGATTTCATGCAGCTTTAACAGGCTTCTTCACCGAGAAAACATCCTGCATTTGGCAAGATAATAGCTGAATTCCTCAAAGTCGAATTACAATCAACTCGCTAATTTGTGCCCATAACTGGAGATTCAGTGAGAGTGACAAAACTTTAGCAAGTTATGGAGTAAGTGGTACACACATTTTAAGAAGTGTGGCTAATGCATTACAGAATTCATTATCACCTTACAAACTTCTTCACACTCTGGAACAGTATAAATGCTCTTAATTCATTTATTTTGACAAGGTTTGTTTCTTAAACATCTTTTGTTATAGCTGATAAGTTTGTACTGTTAAAAAAAAAGTAATGAATTGTAATTAAGGAGACATTATAATAGCCCCTTCTTAGCAAGTCTATGCCATTTTTTTGGATACAGACTATAGCAGGCATGGATAGACGTGAACGTGCGGCACTTCATTCTGCTCACAAAAACCACTGATGTAGCCAGTGCCTGGCAAAACCCTTTCTGCACAACAGCAATAGCAACAACTCCATTTGTCTTCCTGTTGGGGAACTGTTGCTTTTTTAAAAAATAAACAAACAAACAAACAAAATAGCTCTTATTTGGTATATCTTTCCAAAAAAACCCCTAAGTTAAAAAGGAATCTTTTTGATCATGAGGAGGTATCTTTGGCACTCTGAGAACATGTCACACGGAAGACGTCTGACTGGGTTTGTTGCTATTCTTAAAATCTTACTGGTTTATTCACTGCTAATGTATTGTATCTCACTGAATAAGAAGTACATTTTGGGGAAAATAGATTTGCAGGTCAGAGGCTCTGCAAAAATGGGATTTGAACCGAAGTGCAGCAACCTTGAGGCAAGGCTGCCCTTCCTTGAATGCCAGATGTGCAATGAGGGTAATTACCATCACCCGCACTACCTCTCTGATTCGGACGGCAAGCGAGGCAAAGGTCAATCCATGGCATGAATCTTCATACTGATACCTGGGCCGCCCCAGGCGCAGACAGGCATTTCTTCTTTCTTGCCAGTAGCGCAGTGGTTGCAGATACCTGTATCTGCCTGTGTACCACTTGTAAATCTATAATTAATTACCATAGGTTAAACAGAGTGAGGAAATAACTGGAGTCTTTTTGAGGAAATGTAATTGTCAATATAGCAAGACCCCTGAATTATGGATTCAGCAATGATTGCTATTACAGAGATGGCGTTAGACGAGTATCATTTTGTCAATTAACCTTTTACAATTCATAGTTTATTATAGCCTAGAACAATCCATTTTTAAAGACCTTTTTTTTAAAACACAACTCTTGCTACTTTAAACACTTACCACTGCTCTTTAGCCTTTGAACACAGACTGTTATACTTGCTTAGCATAATGTATAACCCTAGGTCACAAAGCTAAAGCAAACCCTTTTAATTTATGGAGGATTTAATTTTAGCTGAATATTTTGAAGAATTTCCTAACTTTCTGATGGCACGTCGGGCCAACCAAGGATACAAATGTATCTGTGTTCCTGGGTCCAACCACTTTACCCTGCTATAATTTAAGCTTTAATTTCGTAACCTACAGTGCCCTGGCTACTTAGCAAAAGAAAAAAGCATTCTTAGTCAAGACTGTGTAACAGAGAATTCTTCTGCTACAGCAGATAAAATGACAATGACAAAGTAATTAACATAAAAATTATTCTTTTCTAAAAATATTTTAAACAAAATCTCTACTGTAGGAAAAGGAACAGGCAGTAGTTTTGGATGGAAAACACTTGGAAAAATCGCAATATGGTTTCTTCGTTCTACAAATACAATTATTTTTCTGCTAGAAATAGTGTTGTAGCTGCAATGGTAGAAAGGTAGGAGAGAGGCAAGGTTTGCAGGGAAAGGTAATATTTTTTATTAGAACAATTGGTATAGTTGAAAAAAATCAGAAACGCTTTCAGGGGCTTGTGTGTCTGAAAGCTTTTCCTTTTTTTTTTTTTCCAACTATATCAGCTGGTCTAATAAAAGATATTCTCTCTGCCTGCAAGCCTTGGTATTTTTGTATATAGCTGTTTCAGTGTGTGTGATTTGTCCACTAAAAGGACAAAGAATTCTACAATTCTTAAAACTGGTATAATATGGTAAAAATTTACTCTGAAATACAAAAAAAATTGAAATGCTTCCTTAAAATGCTGAGAACTTGGGATTGGCTTTGTTTTTTAAAGAGAGTAATTGCAACTGATGAGGAACTACGCACTTACGATAAAATGTGGTCAACTCTTCCTTTCAGTAGCTTTGAAGCAGCAGTAATCTAACAAAGCACCTTGCTCTTGCTGTGCTGACAATGAGTCCAGTGTACAAAAAAGAAATTAAACAAAAAAAGACATTTTAATTTCAAGGTTCACTGGAAAAAACATGAAAAAAAAAATCAATGTTTGCCAAAGAGAAAGACAAACTCTGAAGGGAAATGAAAAAAATGTCTTTACAAGATTCAAAGAGAACTTTATAAATAATGGGGCAATAAAAGAGGAAATAAAATATTTGTCCCTCTTAACTCTAAATATGCAGGTAATATTCCCAATAAATCTACTACATGAAATGACCTTAAGGAATCATCCAATTATATTGTTATCAAGAAATCATTAGGAAAAGCGAAAAAAAGCCTCAAATCAAAAACCCCAGCTGTGATAGCATTAACGACTGAGGCTGAATCCGGCATTGCCCTTCACTTTTTGCCTCCCATTGCTCCCTGCTCCCAGTGGCTCCAAGTCTGTGGCCTCTCCCGCTCTCTCCCCTACAAATGCTCCGCCTGCTCCTCCATTGCGGGTGTGCCCGGAGCTCGTGGAGGAGTGTTTGGAGCAGTTACCACTCCACTGCATGGCTGCATAGCCCCAGAGCTCAGAGGATGCTATGAAACATCCCTGGGTTGCCCACAGGACATGCAGAGCTTTTCCACAGCTCCGTGCCCCAGGAGTGGTGGCCATGGACCTGTGGAGAGTGTCTGCACATGTATGTGCTCGTGACTTCCTGACGTGCTGGAGCCCCTCAGCTTGGAGCTTCCCGGTGCTCGTGGTGCGCCGCTGGCCACATCTGAGCTCAACGGTGCCCTGAGCATGACTGCGTGGGCTGCAGCCACCCCCTACTGCAGCAAGGACGAGGTCTTCTGCAGCAGGGAGCCCCGTCCCTGCTCGCCCACCTTCCCCCCAGGATGGCCATGTCCTCAGGAGGCCCGTTGCGGTGCTCACCGAGGCGAGGCAGAGAGTGGCACCGGCTGACGGGTGACCGTCCAGGGCAGGCTTTGCCTGATGCCAGTCCGGCTGCGGCTGCGCAGCTACTGTACGTGAAGCCTGTAGAGAGAGCTACAGCTTCAGCTATGTGTCAGGCACAGCCCGGCTGTCACTCTGCTTCGACCTAACAACAACTGGGAGAACTGAACGGCTTTCAGATTTAACGTTTTATCTAAATTAACACCCCCGTTCCTGTGGATGTGTTCCCGGGGCCGGGATGTGAGCAGTGGGAGGGCCGTGGGAGATGAAGGTGAGCAGAGGGAGGGCAGCGGCCATGCATCCCCTCACCACTGTGGACGGAGGAGTGCGGGGCTGGCTGCGGAGCACCGGCGTCCTCGGTGACGTCCTATGCCCCAATGACACCTGCCATCACAGACCAGGCCTGCACACTAATTAACTGCAAATGGTTTTTAATTAGATTCCCCAGACACATGGTCTTCTCGAGTGGGTAACACAGGGATTGAGCAGGATCGGCCCAGGGAGTGTGGTGAGGGGCATTTCTGCCTGCACCCACCCCGTCCCCAATGCCTGCACCTCCTCCAAGGCTGCTCTCCTCTGGGTTTAAACTGATTTTCCACAGGCAGTAGTGTTCAGGATCAGACCCGGTCTCTCTGGCAGGTCTGTAACGCCTTTCTCCCTATTAGTTTTCTGATATTCAGCTATCGGAGCTTTCTGTAAGGATGTTTAGCTTTTATATGTACTTTGTCTGACATCTAAAACACTTTATAAACTTTATCCATTTAATTCTCCTACACAGTGCCGTGTGCTGTAGCGGCATTATCTTCACTTTACTGATAAGGAGATTTACATTCACACAAAGCCAGGCTGGAACTGGGGTAAGGCCCAGGCTCAGAGCTCCAGATGCGACGATAACCGGCTGCCAGCTTATGGCGGTAGCTTGTATGGCTCTGTCTCTCCCCAGTGTGACACTGCAGGTCAGGCCACAGATTTCCTTCTTACTGGTGCCTTTTTGTTGCAGATTGGGCTAAACCTCGCTGAATGTGTGGAGTTGTACGGGCCCTAACAAAAGGCTACCCTTTATTTCAGGCAGGAGAGCAGGTAAGCTTGTTTAGGAAACAAAAGCGGCTCCAAACTGAAAAGCAGGCAGGTATTGTCACCACCCACAACAAACGCACATGTAAAATCATTCAGAAATGTGAACTAGGGGTTTTGCTAGGGGCCTGAGCCCAGTAATGTGTGTATACGTGAGAAAGAGAAAAGA
This sequence comes from Burhinus oedicnemus, assembly GCA_008921705.1. Taxonomy (NCBI): domain Eukaryota; kingdom Metazoa; phylum Chordata; class Aves; order Charadriiformes; family Burhinidae; genus Burhinus; species Burhinus oedicnemus. The sequence goes on from VFFE01007679.1 coordinate 596,273, forward strand.
AGAGGAAGCACAGCAGCTTAGGGAGGGAGCAGTCCAAAGTGCTGTCCCCCAACGCTCCTGTGACTATGGCCCTGAGAAAAGCGGCAGGGACAGGAATTTTTGGCTATCTGCTGACCTGTGGTAAAGGACTGTAAGAAAGATCCCCATCTCTGGTGTTTAAGCAGGTAACCAGGAATGCATCCTGAACCAAAGAACCAAACACTTCATTTGATCTTCCAAACTAAAATAACCCAAATTTTTTGCATTCCCTTTTTTTTTTTTTTTCCTGGCTAATTGCATGTGTCAGAAGGGATCAAAGTATTTAATTTACAGCCATTAAGTTGGACTGCCTAATCAGCATCAAAACCATTTACAAACTGCGGATTGACCTAAGCACATCAACTGTGCTGCGCGAGCCTCAGCGCTCCAGAGCACGCACTGATGCTCTTGGGTTTGGAAATGATGTTGGTGCTGCTTGGCTGGTTTGCATCTTACTCCAAGAAGGTTTTAAAGAACTCAGCTCCCGAGATAGACAGAAATTTAATGATTTAAGTGAAGCAATGCCTTGTCAGCTGCGGAGTTGGTTCAGGGTCTGTAAATCTGATCAAATGCACTGAATACAGTTAAGGCTGGATTCACAACTCTGGGAGGAGAAATCAGCTCTTACTGGACAAGAGGATTTTATACCCAATAATTAGGCTAAATGAAGCTGTTACACAGAATGGTGGCAAAGAGCCACGTTTTGCTGGCATGCTATAACATCACATAATACATGAATGTGGTGTATGCAGTAGGTGCTGCTTTCTTCTTCCAAAATTTTTATTACAGCCCTAACCACTGACACTTCGTTCTCTGCCAATTCCTCCGCTCCCTTCTCTCATGCTGGCAAAAATATAGCGGGACACCTAAAGCTGTAGGCCTTGGCAGGATCATGTGAATATGCTGAACACATACATGCTGATTAATTCATTGCCTTAGCAACCGAAAAGTCTCAGATTATTCTCCCTTGCTTATTGGCCCTTTCAGAGCTAATGTGAGCAGTAAAGATCATCCACAGGCAAAATACAGCACGCATTAACTGCTTGCACCTGCAAGGGCCAAAAAACTCCTTTAATCCCAAAAGATTACCTGTTCCACACAAGTCAAATAAGCCCTTTTTGCAACACCAGTCCAACAGCCGCACCTACACATACTGACTACACATGCTACCCAACTACATTTTCCACGGTGCCACCAGTGGCAATGTCCAACACTTTCTCTGCTTTGTGGACATACAGATGACTGCTCAATGTGCAAGGGAGGAAGGAATCTTGCTTTCGGAAAAGAGCTTGCCGACGGAGCCCTTGATGGTGCAATGTCACCTTGGTTTCTTCTCAGAAAGCTCATAGACCTGTAGAGAAAGAGATGTCCAGGATGTTACTGTAAGCAGGGCGTTTGGGTGCCCGCCTGTGTGTGTTAAACGTTAACAGCAGGCTCACAAACGCCACACCATTTGTAACGTGGCACTTGCAGCTCGGTAGCGCACAGCCCCGCGCAGCACGGGCCCTGTGGCCGGCCAGCCGGTGCGCAGTCTCCCTGCAGCCTTGGCTGCCGAGAGAAGGCAGTGCCAAGCAGCACCGCGCTCCCGTGGAAGTGGCCGATACGGGAAATACAGATGGGCTCGCTGGGTATTGGGCAAACAGCGCAAAAGGAGCTGGCTCAGTAGATGAGGATGTCTCAGGTCAAGAGCAAACATTACATTCATTTTTTTTGATTTAGCTTTCATAGTGCTCGGTAAAAAAAAATCTTGTTTGCTGAATCCTTGCTACCCGATAGGTGTGTTGCTTGATCCAAAGTCCAAGGATGACAATCTGTCCAGCTCGGCAGTAATGGACCATGGCAGCTGTAGACCACGTTTCATAATCTTTTGGAACTTCTGCCTGTTTTTCATGCTAGAGTGACCTACAGTCCCTCATTTGGGTGGTTTTGTTACTGGGGGCATCCAACAGAAGTAACCAGATTGCCTGCTTCTCCTGGCTGTCCCCCTGTAGGTCCAAAGGTCGTCACATGTGCATCTCCACGTGCGAGTCCTAACAAAAGTCCGGACATTTTTTTCTGGAAGACTTGCCAGAAAGTCTCCTTTTCTCTGACGATCTGTGGTTGCTGGCTCTTGGTGCAGGTGTCCCCTGCTCCCAGACACATTGCAGAGCGTCTTAAGACCATGAAAGCGTGCAGGAAAAAAAAGCGCTCCCTACTTTTTGACCTGGCATCTTTTGAAACCTGCCAGCCCTGTAGCAGGTCCTGCAGCCTTTTTTGGGTCAGTCCACACCAGCAAAGGGTCCCATCTCTCCTAGAAAGGATGGGAAGGTCCCACTGCCGCTTTCTCTATGGGACCTGCAACAATTTCTGAAGTAACTCCTTCTCTGTTTTTCTATTTCTGTGCAAACACAAGCTGCCCATTGGTAAACTCTGAGCATAGAAACATCTAAGTGCTGTCACGAGGAATCTACATTTGCTTCAAGGAAATTAGGTGACTCATTCCTCTGTCCCTTCTACAGCTGCATGGAGCGAAGTCAAATCCCTCCATGGCTGGGTTGAAGCAGCTCCCGGCCATCCTTCTACGTATAAGCCCGATACGAATGCCTATAGACGCTTCACAGACTGAACTCAGAAATGTGCTCCTTGACACAGAGCCGCCATAATAAAGGTGTTGAAGTGCAGGTTGTGTAAGCCTGAGGGAATGTACAGAATTAATGAAAGGAATGCTGCATACTCCAGGCTTTGTAGACCACAACATGAAATAATATCTGGATTTCTTCACGCATTTTTTTCACGTCTATGAAAACCTTGATTCCATATATCCTAATAAATAACTAAGTAACAGCCCTCTGACTGTGGCGAGATGATTCCATATAGGAGATTTTCTTTAAATTTGAGCTGTTGGCTATTAGAAATGGTTTGGGGGTATTGGCTTTGAAAGCAGATATTTTTTCCTATGTACTGCTTGTACTGCGCTTCTTGAAAGATGCACCGTTTGATGTGAGTTTTTGCAAAAAAATGAATATTTGAGTCTTGGGCTATGAAAAATGGCTTTTTATGAAAAGAGCGTAATACATACTGAAGCTCAGAGCCCACTGGGGTTGTATTAATTGATATCCAGAGATGAGCTAGTCTTCTACCTTAAGCCAGTCCTCCTCCTGCAAGAAGCATGGAATAATAAGAGGGGCCGTCGGCAGAGTACCAGGTAAATGTTGCTGTGGGCCCAAGGGCTCTCCCTTTCCCTAGGGCTGTTTTTGGAAACAAGCAAATGACTATCAAATGAAAACATATTTACTTGATGCAAACAGCAGAGAAAAGATTGATGTTTGCAAATGCCTCCTTCTGTTTCCAGACACAGTACAAACAACAAATTACTGCCTCTGATAGACTGGTTTCCACCAAATATACGTTAACCCTTTTTCAACGGTTGTCTTAGGGGGGAGGAAAAAAGCCAATGCTTTAGAAGGTCTCCTCAGCCAAAAAGGTGAAGAATTAATACTATTTCAAGTCAATGCTCTTTCAGCAGAACTCTGGTAACAGTAGTTAGCTACTCTTTTTGTCTCCATCTGTTGGTGGGAGATCACATTGGTGCTGTCTTTGGCCCAGTTTGTTTGAACAGCACAGAAAACCTCATTCAAATACTTATTTTGGTCAAGCAGCACTTCAGAAAATTACTGATGCTGACTTGGAAAGCCCTGCTCATCTTACAGAGGGGGGAAATACTTAAAACTCAATGATATGAAACTAACTAGATAAATTTGAAACATTGATTACACATATCTTCTGAAATAGGGTAATGGGATATTCCTGGATGCTATAAGCATGTTTGTATGTTTCTGAAATGTCTGATTAATGTGCACCTAATCTTTCTTTCTGCTAATAGACCATCATATTTCTTACTAAGAAATGAATTATTTGGCCACTGGCACAAGTGGTTGAGAGAAGACAATTTATAATGCTGCATCTTCAGCTAGTGTTTCTTCAGCAACTGATCCTTGACCTGGAAAGCTGTTTCACTGAAAATGACTAATTTTGCCAATTTTATGTTTTGCTTTGAATATGTTTTTCTGGTGGCAGTCTAATCTATCCCAAAAGACTTATTTTATACTTTACAATATTAGTAAAACATAAATAGAAAATAGACAAAGGATAACCTTCATGAAGCACAACTTCAATTCTATCTGTGGAGATGTTATCCCAGAACTTTGAATTTGGAAATGCAAAATGATGTATTGGCAAGAAGAAAGAAAAAAAGAGAAAAAAACAACCCAGAATTAACTAACCCATGTTTTAATTTGTTTATAAAATATATTGTCATTCTACGCTGGTTTTGATTTTGCCTTCCATTTTTCTTTTATGATTATCTCACAGTTGACTATTTTCATCACTTTCTATATCACTTGTTTTGAGCAACACTACTTTTCATATCTCTCAAAATTGCTTAGTTAAGAGATTCAACAAATCACAGGTAGTAATAACAACAGTTGCTCTCTGCCAGCCTCATCCATATCAGCCTCAATCTTGCCATTTACACACTATAAGCAGCACTTCTCCATGCAATCATTTTCAAAATTACAGTGCTAAACTTTAGGGAACAGGGAAGTTCACCACATTTGCACACTCAGTCACGAGCTTAGCTGAGAACACACCGAGCATTATGCACAGCAAACAAACTATGACAACCTACAGCTGTGAGACTGGGTGAATTTTGCAGAAAAGCCGCTGAGGGTTAGTTTGATCTTTGGCAACTTCTGTAAGAAAAATTGAGAATTTGCATACATATTTTCAAGAGCGCAATAAAGGTCAATAGACAACGTAACCCTACATCACAGATGTAAAGGTCCAAGTACTCTGAGCTTGGGTCATGGCCCTGAAGACAAGTCCTAGTGTCCAAATTCTCCTTCCAACCAGCAACTAAAAAGTGGTCATTTGGAATTTCCATACACTTTAAAGAATTGCACAGATTTCAGCCTGCGTTGCACCTGACATTCAGAGCCCTTTAGAGAGTACCCAGTTGTCACTCAAAAGCAGGAGCATTTAAAAATGAAGGCCTTTTTGGGGGAATAGAAAACACCCACTGAATCCACCTGTCACTAAAATCCAGCCTTGTATTTTAGCATGATTGCAGCTTTGGTCTGGGGAAGCCTGAGCCTTTTCTGTACTAGATTTTCCTGGGAATGACATTCACAGGTCGTAGCAGTAGGTTACGTGGCATCCATTGGCTTTGACATGGAGCTTTTTTGATGCATTTTATGGATTAAAGTCCTTCCTATTGTGTCAGCACTGACTTCTGTAAAGCAGAGGAGGGAAACTTTAAATGGGGCTCTCCTCCTACCTCTGTCTCCAGCTCTCTCCAGACTCTAGACCTCCCAAGGGCATTCAGGAGAGGGAAGGGAAATAAAGTTGACCATGACTGGAGGAGGCAATGGGTGTGGTCAGTCTGCCAATAAGATATGTATGTACTAGGAGGCCTCTTAAAATGAAAATGGAGAAGGGGGGAGGAAGTTTTCAGAAAGCAGCTGTGTAGGAAGAGCTGCCCTGCCCCACCTTACCTCTTCCTCCCTGCTATTATCTGGGGAGATGAGAGGGTGTCTCTGGTGGTACAAAAGGCCAAGAAAAGTGTTTGGGTTACTTTTGTTTGTTTGAAAACATGACTCCATAATTCAACAAGCTATTTCTGAGATGAGAGAGCTGGGAAGGAGCAGCTGTACCCGCCCATGGAGTGAGTAAGTACCTGTGTTAGGGGCTAATACTGACACTTTTTAGCTGTGCAAGTACTGTAGTAAGCTATGTGTGCTTACTAAAACAGTCTTCTAATTGGATGAAAAAAATGTATGGGTATAGCTTGGTTTTTTTCTCAAACGCTTCTGTTGAAATAGAAAAATAGCTTTTTGATAAGTGAGAAGTGTCTGCTTACTTTCCCATTAAAAAACATTGCCATCTAAGCCTGTCTGGGAGCCTGGGGTACATCTCTTCTCTGTATTTTGAGGTATCTTGCTCGCTCTTGGGAGGAATGCATAAGGAGCTAGAGAAGGTCTGACTAGCTCCAGTGAAGCTGATTCTGCACTGGTAAGCTGTGGTCCTGCTGCTGTTTGCAAAGGAATGAGAGATAAGCTTTGCTTATGGCGTGTGATATAAGAAACGGTTTCTAGAGATTTCTTACCTTCTGTATTTTGCAAGAGGCCTATACTTCTACAAAGAAAAAAACCAGCAGTTTTCCTTGTATTTTTTTAACAGAGATACTTCATAGTGAGCTCCTAAGCATTTTTATCAAGCTCAGTACTAAAAGAAAGGGAAAAGAAGCATTGAGCATAGCACATAAATAGCACAGGAAGCTTTGAAAAAATTGAATATTACAGGAAATATTATTGTAATGTACATCTCTCAAAAACAAAACCAAGCAAAATGATCTCTTATCCTGTTTTGCTACATTACCGCTAAGGTCTGGTTTGCCTGGGAGAGACAACTTCTCAGGCACAGCTCCTGTGCTCTGAGGTGATGTTAAAGCCTGCTGGCCATGGGACTGAGGGGTACTGGGCAGGCCCTGGCCACCTAGACCCCTCCCCAGCTTTACACACGCTGAGTGCTCCTTGGCCTCAGCTGGGTACTTAGGTCCTGATGATCAAAGAGAGTAAGTGCCACCAAGTGGGAAGCCTTGTCCTGAAAGCCGCGATCCTCCAGGCTCATCAGATGCGTTCCTCTCCCTGTGGGCTGGTGCCCAGCCCTGAGCGAGACCTTCCTGCCGTGGCGGTGAGTGCCCTCCTTGCTGGGGTGCAGGGTGGTGTCAGCATGTACTTCAGGGTGGTATGATGAAATGCTAATTAATGGGAGGTAAAGGCAGCTGCTGAGGAATTTCCTGATTACTCCATATCAGCGCAAAAGGGGACCTACGAAGCCTGTGTATGTTGCACACAACTTCAGGCAAGCGTGTCACACTCTAGGCTTGCTTGTGAGACAACAGCTCGTGATATCCAGCGAAGTTAAAGGAAAACCTGCAAAAATAATGCTAAGCTTCTTAGTTAACTAAGTTCAGATGCAAGAGGCAGAGAAGTGTAAATACTTACAGTTTTCCTCCTTGCTTAATTGCTTGCAATTTTTCTTTTTCCAAGCTGTGATTCATATGATCGTATCTTCTTCTCTCAAGAGAGAACCCCGGTACCACAGTGGGACCTTGGATCTGGGCAGGAGCAAGCGCTGGTGCAGCTGGGCTGTGCTTGCGAACCCAAGGGCTGGAGGGGGACAGTAGTCCCAGCTGGCACCCCGGGTCTGTGGAAATGTGATGGCACGGGAGCAGCAGGCAGATCTCCAAGACGGAGCACAACACCTGCCACTAGCACAGACTAATAGGCACCTTCCCACAGAGGCAAGTTTTATTTCCCTGGAAATAACAGATTGCCACCATTTTTCACTTCTATAGATTCTTTTTTTCTTTTGCGCCCATATTGATCTGTTCCACTTGGTTTGGTTTTAGAAATAACTTTCTTATGCATGCAGCTTATCATCCTCAGGTCCCTGCTTGTCACTCCTCAGCAGCCAAGGAAGGGTGGGCCAGGGCAGGGTCCCAGCCTGTGAAGTGGGCACCAACCCACCGGGTAGTTACACAGGCATGTCTTGGACTGATGCTGTTGGAAACGCTCCACAGAGAGCAAACAAATAAATCTTGTAAGGGCACAGTTATGCCCTGAATAATGAATATCAGCTATTCCAGAGGGAAAACTTAACTGGGTACTTAGGTGTCTGATAGTTAAATGATGTTATTTTCTTTAATTAACTTCTGATACCTCTCCTTCCTCTCCAGTGTGGCTACTAGCAGAGAGGAGACACGGGACCCTGTAAGGTACCCTACCGAAAGCTACTTGTAAGACCTTCACATGTCACAAATCAAGTTTTTTGTCCCCTGCCCCCTCAGGTAGAAGCTGTTTCAGATGACAGCGAAACATTAGAAGTAGGGAAAGATAGGGTGGGTTTTTTCCTTCCTTACTGGTTTCTGAAAAGTGTGGTTTATAAGCTGTCAATCATTTCCAATGATCTCAGTCCGGTGTTTATTCAAAAATCTCGTTCGGTGTAGCTGGAAGTGTTGTTACTAACTGATGAGCAAGTCTGAATGCTGAGAATGAGAAATGATTGACATTCTTTAAGGTAAAGAGGGAGACTCTTCATCCAGCAGAAGCTGCCACTGCAACAGATGCTGTTATAGCTTCTGACACTGATCGTGATGAGTGGTGTGTAATGTCAGTAAAAGATGAGAGGCTACAACAACAAAGTGAAAAGGAAGCCTCTGAACATGAATCCCATGGCACCCTGGTGGCAGTTAATAGCCATGACTTTCCTTGCTAGAAATATGACTTAAAAAGGTCAGGCATATATTGGTTAACTTATCACCTAGTCAGTAGACAAGCACAAGAGCTTGCTAATTAGTGATCTATTATTATTTGACTCTGGGTTAATTTTTTTTTCTTTTAATTTTTGGTTGCTTTTTCCCCATGGCTTTTGGCAAATATGTTGCCCGGTGCCCTTTTTTATTTCAGGTTCTCCTTTAGATTAAATATAGTAGATATTTACAGAGAATAATTCATAGCAGACCTACACATGGTCCTGAATACTACGATGTCCTCGGGGGTGGGTAATACTGCATTTTGGGCATCTTGCTAGCACTATCAAACAACAAGTTTCCATGTGTGGTTATAGACTTTCTCCCTAAGCAGGAACAGTTTTAAGTTTAATAGCCCCTCCCACGTTTTGCTACAGAAAATCCCTTGCCAGGCACACTGGAGCAGTGGGAGTCTGGTGCAAGGCTCCCAGGAGCAGTCTGGGAGCTGTGCGGAGTTGGACCATGATTCTCAGCCTCAAGGAAAGCTCCCTTGAGCAAGGGGCATTGAGTTACTATGTCCAAGGGTCCTTTTGGGGACCAGCCTTCCATTGAACCCCAAAATGGTTGCTAGGGTTCACTTAAGACCAAAAAAAAAACCCAACCAAAACAAACAAACAAAAACCCCTCAAAATCCCTAAACCAAACCAAAAAAGCATGTGGATTTTTTTTCTTACTCTCTTTCTAGAGGGATGTTCAGTTTTAAGCCATGATCTAACACTTGTCCTCCCAGCTTTAGTCTTGCAAGTGGAATTAAAGACTTTAAATTGTTCTATAAGTTGTATAAATATTTACACTGCTACAATGTGTAAACCAGTCTCTGGTATACATTTGTAGTAAAATTTGATCTGGTTATATTCACCTACCCACTTGACATGTGTGCACGTGAACAGTGGAGATCCAGGGCTGAAAGGTGCAACACAGCCCCTGTCTTGCGCCACCTCAGCCACAGCAAAGCTCCGGTCGCACACGTATTCACAACGTGTGGATGTGGCCCTGGCTCCTGTGCCAGGAGCTGTGTTGCTCCATTTGCTGCCTCTGCTGAGCCGGTTACAAAGCTGGGGGGATAACCCACCTGCCACCCCTACATGTCCCACCAGCGGGAAGTGGGTAGCACAGCGTATGAGGCCACATGCTGCCTGTCTGGCTGGGGCAGAGCCTGCAGCCTTCACTGGGACTTGACTGGTGGCCAAGCATACTGGGGTGCAGATAAATCCAGCATTTACCTCTCTTTCCGGCAGAGCAGGGCCACGTCCACTCCTGCCTTTCACTTCTCGTCCTCTTCACGTTTCTTTGTGCTCCAACTTCTTTAATTATTGAACTTGCTGTTGGGCTGTGGGGTACCTATAATTCTATTTTCTTTAAATGCAAGAACTCGGCGTTGTTCACTTGGGGATAGTGTGTTCAACAATGCAATATTCCTTCAGAAAAGCGCTTTCTCTCACATGGAGAATTTTGCGTATCCATATCTAGGGTGTGTTGGGGATCCAGATACGTTGTGAAGGTCTGGATTACTGTTTCCCACTCTCTTGTTGTTATGCTGCCCCATGAAAATCGATATGGAGCTGGATGCTAGGATCTGGGTATGTTTTAAATTGTCACTTCAGTATTAGTCATGCTTAATATCTGTATTTAACAACACATTTTTGTTTCTCCAGTACTGTGGTGTGTTTGTTGGAGTGGGGATGTTTCTGAGAGGCCGCGTGCAGGCATGGACTCCCTGGATGCCCACAAGTGAGCCGGGCAACCGAATTTATTTACTTCCCCTCCCATTTTGGGGCATTTGCCTTATGAGATAGGCGAGCTTAGCATTTTGCACCCCAAGGACCATGCTGTGATTTGTAAAGTATCTTCACCTGGATGGTAGAAGTTACTGCGTGCAGAATCTTACAAAGTTATTGATCTGCTACTGGATGTGCTGGCCAGCCTCATGCTTTGTGTGCCATTAATTTTGAGTTTTGAAAGCTACCTGCTGCATAGCGCCTGGTGGTTACAGTTATATTAGTCTCTAAATTCCAAAGTCCTTCGGGCCTTTTGCACTGAGGCTGACATTGTACCTTCTCCACTGTAGGAGACAGTGGTAGTATCTTTTTGTTATTTCTTTGTGAAACAGAAAAAATCTAACTTTTTGGAAGATCTCTTGCAGAAATCATTGTTCTCCTGCTAGATGTGGCCACCTCCAAGTACTGTATCTTTATGGAGTTTCTGTTGCTTTCTGCACACCAAACAAGGCTTCTCTTCTTACTCCAGCCTTGCCCTTAAGAATTGTCCTTAGTTCAAAGATCTTTCTGTAGGGCTACCGGCCCTCAAAGGAGACCCTTCCTTTGTACAGCGGCTTTGATACAAATGAACCTCAGAGGTTTAACTGCCAGATAAAAGTAGAGTGCATTAACCCCCACAATTGCTCTAATGAAGTCAGGGTGAAGTTGTGAAGTCTGGGTCACAACTAATGGATGAGCCATTAACACCTCTCAGGCATAACAGCACTTAAAAATATCAAACGGAAAATGCATTTAGTGACTTTCAGGTGCAGAACTGGTCATGGTGTTTTGAGAGCAAGCAGTCAAGAAAAGATTGCAATTTCACTGCCTCTCCCCCACCCTGCTTCCTGCCTTCCATATATTTATGTTTAAGGTCAGTTCTACTCTGGAAGACTTTGCCATCATGAAGCTGTAGGATCATAGAATAGTTTGGGTTGAAAGCGACTTTTAAAGGTCATCTAGTGCAATCCCCCCTGCAATGAGCAGGGACATCTTCAACTAGATCAGGTTGCTCAAAGTCCTGTCCAACCTGACCTTGAATATTTCAAAGGATGGGGCATCTACCACCTCTCTAGGCAACCTGTGCCAGTGTTTCACCACCCGCATTGTAAAAAATTTCTTCCTTATGTCTAGTCTGAATCTACCCCCTTCTCCTATCGCAACAGGCCCTGTTAAAAAGTCTGTCCCCAACTTTCTTATAAATCCCCTTTAAGTACTGAAAGGCTGCAATAAGATGGCAGGTAACTTTTTTTGAAAGTGTTTAACGCTTCAAGAAATTTTGTTGATCCGGAAACTTTATTTCAAAACTCCAGCTCCGATCAGCGGCTCTGTACTGGCAGGTATTCTTGTTGGCATGTTCACTGAACTTATATCAGAAAGATTTGAGGTCCTACTATCTCTTAGAAAGCATTTCCTGGAACTTAAGGTAATTTTTTCCTCCAACACCAAGGGACTGGATTAAGACCAGTTGCTTTCCACAGTGAAGCTGAGCACCATGGGTGGATAGGCAGGGGGAGCTCATCCCAGCAGAGAGTAAGGTTTGTAGCTGTTCTGCAACAAAAGTTCTTCTTACTCCCCCTCAGTCTACTTGCAGAGATGCAGGAACTTGTTTAAACAACTGCAAAGATGTTGTTGAATGGTGGAGGATGATTCAGAGGACAGCAGGCTCTTACTGGGAGGGATTTGCCTGCTTAGACGTCAAACATCGTTTTGTAGAGGTGAAGACCTGAAAAAAAAGCTGTCCAAGATTTTCTTGAGATTACTTCTTCTCACAGGATCTTTTACAGAAGGCCTGGTCATGCTGCATGCCTTGTCCTGGACCTTTGGAGCTGACTGCAGCTCAGATTACGTTCTCCATAAAACAAAGCTGTTGCATGCTTTTTTCTGGCAAAAAGTTGCTTGACCTGCAGCTAGCCTGTGTGCAAACCCTCCTATGCTCCCATGGCTGAACCTCTGCAGTGTTCGAACACACTGCACGTGACGAGAAGCTTGACTCTGTGTGCTTGGGCTCTCCTGATCAGCCACTGGTCATAGAATCATAGAATGGTTTAGGTTGGAAGGGACCTCAAAGATCATCTAGTTCCAACTCCCCTTGCCATGGGCAAGGACACCTCCTACTAGACCTGGTTGCTCAAAGCCCCATCCAACCTGGCCTTGAACACTTCCAGGGATGGGGCCTCCACATCTTCCCTGGGCAGCCTGTTCCAGTGCCTCATGACCCTCAGAGTGAAAAATGTCTTCCTGAGATCTAATCTAAATCTACCCTCTTCCAGTTTGAAGCCATTGCCCCTCGTCCTATCACTACACTCCCCTCCCTGATACAGGGTCCCTCTCCAGCTTTCTTGTGGGCCCCTTTCAGTTACTGGAAGGCTGCTACAAGGTCTGCCCTGAGCCTTCTGTTCTCCAGGCTGAACAACCCCAACTCTCTCAGCCTGTCCTTATAGGAGAGGTGCTCTAACCCTCTGATCATCTTCGTGGTCCTCCTCTGGACCTGCTCCAACAGGTCTATATCCTCCTTATGCTGGGGGCTCCAAAGCTGGACACAGTATTCCAGGTGGGGTCTCACCAGACTGGAGTAGAGGGGCAGAATCACCTCCCATGACCTGCTGACCACGAGTCTTTTGATGCAGGTCAGGATATGGTCAGGGAGCTTGTGCCACTGCTAGTGCTGCTGAGCTGCTCTTCCCTGTGCTTCTGTGCTTGGCCCTTATGGCCACTGCTCTCTTGCTAGCCTCTGCCATGCTTTTATCCCAGGCACCCCAGAAACAGGTTTTTATTGTGCTTGGAGAACACTTCCAAGCTGTGTTTGAGCGTGTGTGTTGTATCTGTGGCCTTGTTGCAGCTCTGAGTTAATTGTACCTGCTTGGGAGGAGAGGATGTAGTTCATCTGCGAAAGTGGGGGCAGAAATCCGGGATGGGTGAAGGCTGGGAAACTGCAAGCATCCGTGTGGAAGCTTCAGATCCCGCCCCAAGAGCGTGCACTTGGTTTGGATAATTGTGTAAGGCTGTAAATGAGGAATTCCCTTTTAATACCTCTGTGCCGTGATAAAATGTTTCATAAGTGTGTTTAGGCTTTCGCCTGCGTGTGAAGAACCTCCCTTCTCCAGCTGCAACCAGCCTGTTGCAGATAGTCTTCTGTGAAGCCCCTGTGAAACCTGGCTTTGCTGCACTAGCATCTCCTGGTGCTGCAGATAGAGGAAATGTTTGCACAAAATGCTCTCTGCTGCTCCCTCAGCATACTAGAGCATACAGGTGGGATTACGGAGTCGGAAAGGAAAGATGTATGTTTTAATTTCCTGCCAGCAGTTTGTTAGTCTATAAAATTGAAATACTGAAATGTTATTTAAACTTTCTTTGTATCATTGTTTTTGTACTGAGCAAACGCTGCATACTACATTTACAAGGTGGGACAAGAACAGAGTCACTAGCATTCCTGTTAAAACCTGGCAGGGTGAGAAGGTATACCTTGTGTCTAATTCTCCACTTGTGTGTCAAATTTGACACACTACCCACATTCAGAAGAAGGAACTGCTGCTGTAAAACTACAAAGCCTTTAGGCTTCCTGATGAATCCTTAGGGTATAATTTAAGGAAACAGGGTCATGTGTTGGACACTGTGTCTTGCACGATGGTGTCATTATCTCTTATGTATTAGCAGGCTACTAATGCTGACATCTAATTAGCACCAAGAAACTGATTAACTCTCAATAGGGTCAAGAGAGAAGAAAAATAGATCTCAGGCAAGCAATTAGGTCATTTATTTAATAAATTAAAATACTTGTGATTATAAGCTCACTCTGGCAATTTTTTTTCTGTACTGCACAGCTGATGGCAGAAACAATGACAAAATTCAAACAGTAAATGTAACATCATGTTAACGGCAGCGTAATCAAAACAGAACACAAAAAACCCACTTGAGCTTTCTCCAATGGACAATTTATCACCCAAAACAGATGCATTTATTAGGGGAAAAGTTACATTCAAATACCAGTAAAATAAATGGAGTCTGTTTAGATTTCTTATTCTTGTGATTGGGTTGTTCCACACTATGGAAGCCAAACACATAAAAGATGCTTCAGTACACACTTGTTACATGGCAGACATTTATGTTTATTGTGTATCTTTTGCAAACTACTTTGAATGCTCAGAAATGGCAAGTCAAATAAATATTGAGCAGGCAGCAGTCACCGTCTTCTTATATGTCACCTTTGCCAATTTTTTCTTTTTTTTAAAGAAGGCAAAAGATTTTTTTTCTTTCTGTGACAATGAAATTTAAAATGCACCTACTTATGTCTCCAGGCAGTGCATTTGACCCACAGTGTTTACTGCCCTCGCTGTAGTGCTCCAAAAGGATTTGGCTTTTCACGCAGCAGCACTCCAGAGCTTTCTGATAGACTAGTCGCCCATACCCTCTTCTTGCATGCTCAGTTTAAAGCATTTCTTAATTGGGTTCATTTAAATGCTAATTTTATTGAATGCAGACTCCTCTAAATCATCGAGGTGAGTTCTTGCCAGACTCCTTCAGTAATAATAATATTTCAAAAGGTTTGAAGTTTGGATTAGCTTTGGACAAGCACTGGAAGGTCTGTTTGCATGTCCAGCGTTGACTGCAAACCATGAGGCTTCTCACACCTTGCTTTCTTCTGTCTTCCTGTGCAAGCCCTCCTTTCCCCTGCTGCAGGGTCAGCTCCTTTGTCTACCTCTTTGAAATGCTTTGCTGGCATTTAAAGGCCACCTTTTTAAAATAAAATTTAAAAATATATATATATATCACACCTGATGTATATATACTATAAGGCAAACCCCAAATTCCTGCTGAGAACGATGCAGCCCTTCACAGCCTTTTTTACAGTTTACAAACACAACGTTTTGGCATGAGAACTGCATTTTAGTGCACAGCTGATGGCACCATGTAGTTACCCAGTGTATGTCACAAATGCTTCATAGCAGGAGCAAGTGGCATTTAGCATGTTTGTGCAGGTATCTGTGGAGGCTTTAGATTGTGCTGGAGACTTACAGAAGTGTGGGTTTCTGTTCAAGTTAGAAGGAAAACCCTGTGACGCCTGCAGTAAGAGGGTCCGCTGGAGGGAGCAGCTGATGGCACACTTTCTCCACTTGCTTTTCCTTCCTGGGCTCTAGCCTTGTGAAGTGTGTGTTCTGCTCTTGCTCAAAACAAGAGAGCTCATCCAGCTTTTTGTCAAATATACCTTTAGAAGATGAAAAGGATAGTCAGACCTTTTCCAAGCCTCAAGATTACTGTGGAGCTGGAAGCGACAGGCTTGGAGGGAGCTTGCTGCTTCTTCCCAACTTGCTCCAGTCGCAGTGAGGACAGTGGTTGGGGAGGGACCCAGTGGGGCCCTGCTCATGCCCCCGTGAGCAGACTGCAGCAGCTGCCCTCTTCCTGCTGCTGCCCCTGAAGGTGTTTGCCCCGGCTGCCAGTGTCACCACAGGCACAGGGGAAGTCCCTGCTGTTGGTCAAAGGGTCTCAGAGGCAGGGGAATGCATGCGGCCAGTGAGGCTGAGGCACTGCTTGCGCTCCCAGTAGTGCTGGTCCTGCGAGAAATGGTCTGGTCGCTCCCTGGAAGCAGCAGCACTCTCTGACTGCCTCTGGCAGGTCCAGAGTTAAATCGGGGCTAACATACTTACCTCTAAATGTAACAACCAATGCAACAGAAGTCGTTTAAAAGAATGGGAAAATAACCTCGCAAAATGTTTTTCTTCTCTTAATATTTTCCTCTTCTTATTAAAACAAATCTGTTGTGGATGAAGTAGAGTACGTAGCATCAAGCAGTGAGAAATTCATCGTTGGTACCTAGTTTTAAACAGTTGATTTTTTTTTTTTTAAAGTGTCTTGAAAAAGTTGTCATAAACACCAACAAATGCAAAGCAGCTTTCAAGATGACTTTTTGTTATAGGCATATTCCTGAACTATTCATCTGTGTTAAATGCATTTTGCCTTGAATCATATGTCATGTTGCCAGGAAAGAGTTGTTTCCATGCCAACTCATTTGCAACATGGGGGAAAAAAATCAAAGCTACTAACATCTGCAAGATGTCAGTACTGATATAAGCCACTTGCAATGAAAAACACAGAACTGCAGGAGGGTTTGCCAAATAGGCACTATATATAGGGTAGAATGTCATAAACTAATCGCCGAACAGTGCATTTCCATTCCTTTTTTGGCTGTATTGTTGATCTAATCTCTTAGCCAGAAAAGGCTTGCAGCAAAAGGAGCATCAGTGTCTTCCATGTGCATTTCTCTTGTAAAGCAGGAATTACTTGTATTTTTTTTTTTTTTTACTCAAGCCTCCACAAAAGCCACTTAATTTAAAACACATAAGAACTTGTACAAGAAACTCCTGCTTCACTTTCCATACTATTTCCTTTCCATTCTCTCGACTGCAGGGTCTCCTTTTATAAAGATCCTATTCATCAGCAAGATTAATGAGACCTGGTGTCTGAAACTGTGGATTCCATTTCACAGCTGCTATTTCCTCTGCATTCTTTCCCCCCCCTTTATTTTTTTGATAAAAGAAGATTTTTCGTTTATTACCTAAGTATTATGAAATGCCAGAGGCTGAGGCTCTGAAGCCTGAGCAGTTCAAATATCAAGGTATATTTAATTTTGAGATGTTCCAGGCATTGCTGTATTGGGAGAGCCATTGGAGGCGGCAGTACCTTTTTTGGTTTTGCTTGGAGGTATCAAACCAGTTCTAATTTTCAAAACTTTTCTTTAATACAATGATGCAAATCCATTATTTTATTTCTGGAGAGTGCAGCAGATGCTGAAGTCGCCTGTTGCATGCGCTGTACACCATGGGCACTGTCGTCTTGCCTCTGCTAATACTGTGTCGTGGCATTCGTTCGTCGTGATACACGTGGTTTGGTTTCCAGGGCGGTGTGTGTCAGGACGGGACTGAATGCAGCCCGTGCCAGCAGACGGTCCTCCGCAAACAAGCGCCCTGGGGAGCACACTGTGTTGGGATGCCCCGTATGTACCTGTGCCGGGCCCCTGCAGCGGTCCCGTGCCCGCCCTCCCAGCTAGTCTTGAGGGTGAGCAAATGAGAAGGTAGTCTCCTTACTGGAAAGGCTGCCATCCAGCATCCCCCGTGTGTGGTGGGGCTGGTTGCCAGGCTGGTGCGGGGTGGCACGTCGCTTCCAAACGGCCGTTCGCAAAGCCCGTCCCTGTGGCGCGGTGCTGGTGATCACGCGACACAAGCCTTCCAGTTATGTGTAATTGCTAAATTTCACAAAGGAATATTCATGCTTTCTGACTATTGCTTACTCTATGAAAGCAATTACCAGAGTTGTCACGGCGGCGTTACGCGGCGGTGAACAGAGAGGAGTTAATTTCATGGGAGTCATCTTTGCATAAGAGAGATTTGAAATATCAAATTGAAACATTTATGGCAAAACCTTTTGTAAAGGGAAGGTCCTGACTAGAGATACTCGCTGGGAAGGTAGAGGGGGGTGGGAAATAACTGATCTACTGTATTTCAGATATTTCCATAATTTCACTTCTACTATTTTTAGAATGATAAAATTCTCATACAGATCATTTTTATACTTCATAAAGATCTCAATCCAAACTGGTATAACTTTGCTTTATTAAAATGCTTCTGAAGCTTTTTAATAGGTTATCACAGGCAAGCAGAATTTAGAGCAAATATAGGAATTGATTCCTACAGCACACTATTTATTTCACTGAGTTTTGAAAGTTAAACCATAAGTAAGACCACTTAAGGATATGCAAAGTTACCCTGATTTTTTTTTTTTTAATGACATTGAAATGCCATGAACTTTGTTAGTACTGAGCAGAAGCTAATGCTATAGCACCAAGGCCATATAGCATGCACCTCGTAATATTGGTTTTCTGTGCAACTGTAATGTGTGTATGTATCTATGCATTTGTATATATACATACATATCTTGCATGTATACTAATATGCATATTAATATATGTAGTAGGTTGGGTAAACAATGTGAAATTGGCTTCTGTCTGAAATACACTGTAGTTAAATCTTTGAGACAACTGTAATTGAAAGAGATTAGAGGGTATTTATTTTCTGCTGCTTAAAGTGTATGTGCTTTGTATGGTGACAATAGCATCCTTATAACTAAGCAGTTTCTCTTTTTTCCTGTGTGTGTACTACCTCAGCAGAGCAGGGAAACATCTTTAGAAGAGGAAAATATGACTGTAAAATGATTTTTAAGAGTTCATTTGAACTCAGTCAGGCACAACACCTAGAAATGCTTTAAATTGGATTTTTTTTTAAAAAATCAGATTTCAGGTTGACAGTGTCCTATACTGTTATGCTTAGAATTATAACCTGGAATTCTGTCGCGCTTTGCCTGTCGCCGCTCTCAAACAAGCGCTGCATCTCTTTCCCTTCACACAAACACTAATGCAACAGTTTGAATACGCTGAGCCTTGAAGAAGATTGAGTATATTTTAAACAGGATTTCAGCTGCAAGAAATTACATGATGAGATAATCTTTATAAAGAAGGGCTGAGCGCGGTGTGTCGGTTCAAAGGGAGGACTGGCTCAGCAGGTGTGTTGGGGAGAGCCTGTGAACCCCCTGCCTTGCTCGTTACTCCCCAGGAGGGAGGAAGCCAGCCCTTCATCTTCTCACCTTTCTGCCCTCGCTAACGACGGCGTGGGCGAGGCGAGGTCGTGGCACAACAAGAACAATGCTGGCCTTTCCGCGGCAGGGCTCAAAACGCTCCTTGTGGGATAATTGACACAGTTCGGTAATTACAGACACTTAGCATGAGGATGGATGTGCTCTTGACCAAAGGGGTTGATCGTGCCATGCTTCTTGCTCAAAATAAATCTTCTATACTGCTTAAGTATACTTCTGAGAGAAAATGGCGGGCTGTAGGAACCTGAAGACGCAAGTTTCCAGATTAGTATCCCATATGGGCTCAAAATGTAGAAGTGTGTGCAGGGAAATGCATATTGGCAGAAGTGCACGATCCTGAGACAACACCAGCCTGTGCTATAGCTTCTGACACGTGACACTGTACCCCCAGCATCCTCCATTCTCGTTCTGGGTTTGGCTATGAATAAGGTTGACCCAAAACACAAAGTTACAGCATTAGGGTACAGTTGGGCCCTAACAGACTATTCTGGTAGCTAGGATTTCTTAAAGAGCAAGTCTTTCTCCTCTTTATTTGTCAGAGAGATGAATAATGGCAGACGAAGCAATCTGCCGTTGACTGTCTTTAGCCTTTTGTTTCATCTGAACTCCTGTGGCTTCGCCTCTCTGAATGTCAGGCAGTGCCGTTGCCCCGGTCCCGCTCTATCACCGTGCTGAGCATTTACCCTCCATCTGATTCATCATAGTGATTTTATTTTTTTTTCATCTGAATTTGAGATGTGAGCTTCTGGCTTTACTGCTGTGTGACGGCCATTGTTAATTTGGAGTGACATGCATTGTGGTAGGTTATTCAGGCTGTTTTTTCCTTTTAAGAGTTTTGAACCTATGTCTGTCTGCTAGGTAGGACATTGTCCTCACTTAATAGCAGCACTTTACTGATTTTGCTGTGTTGTGATCACAGAGTTAGTTTTAAAATAACATTTGTGTCTACTACCTGCATTTCCTAAGGCAGTGGTCACTTGATGAAATCGAAGATTGCTACGAGGCTTTTTTACTTGGAAGTACCTTCCTCACTCTTGGCAATAGCAGGGAGAAACTCATGGGCTCTTTTTTACTTTAAAAATAGAAAAATAATAAAATAATAATCCAACATAGTTTGATTTTTGTCAAGGAATATATTTTGTTTCTATAAATCAGTTGCTGTTCTAAAGAGCTTTGATCCATCAGTATGATGTGTTATTGTGATTTTGACGTTTCCTGTGTAGGGAAAGCATGATGGTAAAGTTGGTAGGTGCTCTTTTCTGTGAAGACTGTGGGCCTGTGATACTGGTTTGGTTTTGAGGACAGGTCAAATACACAGCTATCTGGTCCTGCTCTTTGGTGTAGCCCTTAAGTATTTATTTTCTTAGCATATTGCCATGGCTAAATTCATGTTGGTTTTTGTGATCTTTCATGCTCCTTTTTATAAAAAGAAAGTTTCATTATACTTTCACCTGATAATTTAATATTTTTTTGATCTGTTTTGGAAACCACCTTTGAACTTGGAGTCCTTGAGCATGTTTTTCTGACTTGGGTGAGCTTTCAGATACAGACTTCAAAATACTTTTCAGAGGGTTTCAAGCCAATCACTCAAATGAGATTTTTTTTTCAAAATGGCTAATTTGTCACTTGTTTGAAACTGGAATGGCTTTTACACCAGACCAACCATTTCAACATAACTGAGCCCAGGGTGAGCATCCTGTAACTGTCCTGTTTACTTTCCCAAGGGACTGCACGCTATAGTCTTTGTGAGCTTATATTTCTGTATGTCTTTTTTTCCTATTGCTTTGAGTGAAGGAGTTGCTCCTTTTCATTTAGAGAAAACATGCACGTTCCTCAGGTTTTCATGTTGTGCTTTTTACTCTCTCTGCTAAATATACCAGCTACTACTATCAGTACTGAATCTGAACTTTTTTACCATTTAAGGGCCCAGGATGTCAGGTATTATTCCAGGATGTCATTACTCTTACCGTCAGTATTTGTGGCTAGAATTCTTTCTGAACAATTCCTTTTTTTCTTAATTAAAAAAAGGCATTCCTGTCTCCAAGAATGACATTCAAATCCTGGCCGTTGCTTCTTTATTCCTTGTAAATGCTGTTCCTTTAATTCTGTCTTTGATCCTGGTGAGCTTCAGCAGAAGATTCCTGCTGTAGACTTCAGTGGGTTGCACAGGGCTCTTGCTTAGGAAGCCATCAAGATCTCTCTCATCTTTATGTTCTAGTACTGATGCTAGTGGTTAAAAGAAAAAAAAAAAAGGGGGGGGGGCAGTAAATCAGGTTGTCATTAGCAGTATACTTTTTCAAGGTGACTGCAGTGAGGTTTCTGTACCTGTAATTTTTCAATTAAACTTTATTTTAAAAATAAAATAATTGAGGAACATGTTCCTTTTGCAGCACTCTCTCACCATCCTGGTATTTTTGAGCAAGCTCGCCTACTATTTTGTTCAGGTTTTTTTTATTTTTATTTCCAGCATTTTGTGCTATAGGAGCCTTGCACCAATATTTTGGATCAGCTTTTTTCAAGTGCCCAGCCACACTTAAGCTAGATGAGGTTTGTGAGGAGGTATACTTATATAGTTTCACAGAGAAAGCAAGCTTTGAAGCATTTCTTGTCTGAAGAAAGATTTGTATGCCTGAGCAGCTTTTCTCCCTATATTCCCATGTCTAGTGCAAGATTATTACTTCAGCTTACAAAACTTGTTTTGCTTGCATCTTTAGATCATTACGGTTATAATGATTCTCAGTGCTATAGATACATTTAGGCACGCAAAATTTATTTTAGTTCTAGTAGTGCCCACAATGGGTGCTAAGTCTTTCCAAACACTTAAATGCAGCCCTGAGGAGTTTATAATCACCTGTTCCCAGGAGCTGGCATCGGCTGCTTGTTTAAATGTCTTACTGTCCACTGAGGGAAGTATCTGTGTTGGAGAACCACGCAAGCTCTAAGGGTACCTGTGTTCCCCCCATCCCTGGTAGATAAGGAGCATCTCTTGTGTGTCTGCTCAGATGGGTTTGCTTTATAAGAAAATAGGGTTTGATCAAACTTAGTCTGTTGAGGTTCTAGTCAGGTTCAGATACTACCTGGTTAACCAACAAAGTACAGCACCTACAGTTCAAACATTATTTTTGCACAGATTGCCCCTTCAGGATGTTTCTGAGACGCTAAGCCTCCAAATACTGAGTTGAATGAGTATTTATTTGTGCCTTGATGAAATCAGGCTCTCGCTACCTGATAGAATTAGTCATCACATCATAAATAGCACGCTAGCTTTGCTTCCCTCACCTAAACCCAGTGGTGTTCCACCAGGTTATCTACTGCATGTAGGGGAGCCCCTACAGCAACATTAAATGTCGTGCCACTTTCTGCTTGCAAACAGAAACGTATCTGCTTTGATTTCCCTGTGTAAGTGCTTTGTTCTGTATTGTTTCAGCACATTTCAACCTTCATACCCTGTGTTAGCCATTTAAATTTTCAGATTGGACCACAGGTATAACGGAGGAGGGCTAGAATTAATTCTGTGCTAAAAGAGCTGTTCTAAACACAAATACTGCTGATGCACTTTCCCTTTTCACCTTACAGAGGGAGATTATATATGCATCACCTTGGTTTTACTGTAGTCTGCGCAAATACCACTCTTGCAATGACTTGAGGCTATGTATGCCATATTTTAATACTACAAATATGCAGTTGTTATAAGCACGCTTTACTGATGTGAAACGCTTTGATCAAATGTGTGCTAGATATTGTGACTGAGCAGCACAGGAACGCAGACAACATCAGTTGATACTGCTAGTGAAAAAAACCCCAACAAACGAAGCCAACGTTATGTAGTACAGTCTACTCTGGAGATAGCATTCCTATTAAGAGTGTGGCTATTAAGTTTAAAAATACCAAATACATATACTTCTTTTTAAAGTTTAATCTTGTCCTTGAGAACCTTCTATGAGGCCATTACCACTAAGAAGAAATCTACTGTCAAGAAATTGCAGTAAGGGACTAAATTGAAAGCAGAATGGGAGAGTCTTATTGCTATACTGTGCCAATTATATCGTCACTTTCGTTTCTTTACTGCAAAACTGATAGGGACCTACAGATGCTTAGATCCCAAGGGATTCAAGCATGTCTGGTGAAAACTGCAAATCAATAGGAGTCTATAATCGTAAGCAAACTGCATCATTTTCATTGGGGTGAACGATGGCAGCCATCCACAGAGATGTCATGGATGTGGGTCCATCAACTGTATTTGTTGGAGCTTTCTGCTCAACGTGAGAAGTACAAGGACCTGGTTTCTTGGCAAATTAAGCATATTACTTGCCTCTTAATTAGCAAGGGAAAAGGAAAATGTTCACTGACCTTTCCATTCAGATGAATATTTTGTATCTTAAGAGGAAAGAAGAGGATTCATCTTCTGGATGTGGATTTTAAATGTACTGGCAGTCCTGCTGAGGAAGCAAACATTGTTTAGTTTCCAGGCCTGTCAGTAGACTGTAAATTCATCTCAGGTGTGGCTTGAAGCAAGCTTCATCTCCAAAGCTGAGAGGTAATTTAGTTTCTAGGGTTATTCTGTCCTGGCTTTTGCTTAAGCAAAGGCTACCAATTCAATGTGACAATGAGAATTACTATCCACTAGGGGCCAAACTATGTCCACCAAATGCTTGATTTCCTTTCTGAAGCACTTTTCTTCCCCAGCAGTTGAAATTGCAAGCTTTTTTTTCTTGTGGTGTTGTGTTGTGGTTTTTTTGTTGGGTGTGTGGGGTTTTTTTGGGTTTGTTGTTTTTTTTTTTTTGAGACCACCGCTTGATGTATTCAATTCCAGACTGTCCTTGAGCTCTCCAAGTCTCAGGCTGAAGCCACAAGATACATTACAGTTTACTTGTTCTAGAGAAATATGCAACAATTATGAATATTATGACTGTATTTGTCTATAGGGCAGGCAGGCAAGATATAAAAGTCAGTCTATTGATGATGAACATAAGAGATGTCAGTTTTCAGAGACGGGAGAAATTATGTCCATTTAAGGCTCAAAACCAATTTTTTCAATGTATGTAATAGCTGAAATGATCCTGCTCACTGTGTTGAAGAAGAGATTGTGAAAGGTCTCAACAGGAGATGGCTCGGTAAAGGTCTGATTCAAAGCCCAGTGAAGTCAGTGGGCAGCCCTTCAAGCTAGATGTGCTCCTAGACCACGTGCCCCTTGCACAGCTCTGCTTCCTTTAGTGTTTGAGAAAGCTGACAAATGGAGGAAAGTGCTGCTGAGATGCACCAAAGCATACACGTGTTTAAATGTAGATGTTCTTTGTGGTCATTGGCAAATAAAAATCCAATGCTGTAGGCTTTTAACTGAAATTTGGCATAACCAGCATCCTGGATCTCTCCACGGACTCCAAAAACAATAATTCTGAGGTTGTTCTTGAGCTTTTCTTTCTCCCACAAGGTACTAACGAATAAGCTATTGGATTAGTTACAGCTTTCATTAAAATGTAATTAAAAGATGTCATACTTTTATAGTTGGAATCAGCTGTAGCCAAACATATGGGCATAGTAAAACATTTCATAGAGCTGAAAGATTTTGTGGTCCTGCTGAGAAAATGACAGCCTTACAGCTTTTCACTTAATTATTCTAAAATTAATAATAACAATTGTTACAGCGCCCCTCATTCTAACAGAGTAGCTTTTAATATTCCTGGCTGAAATTCTCAGCGGTGAAGGAAGTTACTCTGCTGTGGATACGGAGAGACTCCAGAGCAGCTCGGGGTCCTCACTCCTGCTCCTCGGTATTTACAAAGAGACGCCCTGCCGCTCGGAGCACATGCACCAAACGTCGCAGGTGTTCAGGGGAAGGGACCTGAACCTCTGCCACCTCCAGCCTGGAGAGGACACCCTGGCTGCCAGGTCTGTCGTGCTTTGTTGCATTCTCCGCTGCTGGAGGTCTGCTGTTGGCAAATTGCTCTGGGATGGGGACAGGCTGGGATGCTGCATGTTTAGGTCGCTGCCCTGAAATGGGGAAATAATGTCTGGGGCTTTATTCCAGTAGTTTAAAGTTGGTTGTACAAAGTCAAGTAGCTGCAAGAGGAGGGAAAGCTATGCCAATAACCCAGTCCCTGTGCCGCCAGGGTACAGGATCTTTGGTTCACGCCGTTGCTCAAGAGCAGGGATGTGAGCGGGGCTGCCCCATGCCACGGCAGTGCCCACGAGGGTGGAGGCTTATACAGTTTTCAACGCTGGCTTTGTGCCTTGGCTGTGGATGCCTAAATACCGGGGCCTGGGCGGTGAGGAGGATGTTTCTGTGTTGGCGAGTCTTGCTCTGGGCTGCTCATTAGCCACAGCTCAGCGTGGCTGCACGGTCCAGCTGTGCCCGGCGGCAGCCGTGCAGGTACCTGTCGAGCGGGACAGTGGCTGGGTAACTGGTTTGAGGACATTAGCGAGCCCACACAGGTATAAAGCAGTGGATCAGTGCTGCTGCCCATCCAGCCCGCTCCTCTCCGCAGAGCTGGCTTTAGGCATAAACAAATGGTGGAAAATTGCTAGGGGAAACCAAGCGTCAGCAAGACACGGGCCTCAGCGCTGATTAGAAAGTTGCCACCTCCCGCCTGGGTGGCTGGAGATGGGGAGCCAAGCTGCTGCTGCCCCGGGGTCGGGGCCGGGGAGGGGTGATGCTGCCAGCAGGGGGGTGCCGCAGCTGCCCTCACCTCGGCTCCCCACAGCACCCCTGCTCTGCCCTCGCCTCTGCACTGCCCCGAATGCCAGCCGGGGAGGGGGACACCTGGGAGGGAGGCCTTAAGGATGCAGCCTTTGTTCCTTTCATTTTTTCAGAAGACAATAATATTTCAGTTCCTCTGGAGATCTTATCTGTATGCAATGTCCTCTGTACTCTGTCCTGGGATCCAGCTTTGAATTATAAATGCAGAGAGAGTTCATTCTCTGAAAGTAATTGGGGGGATGCTCGTTTATTCTAAAAGCTTCACAAATTTTAACATGGATCCAAAAATTTAATTTAAATATGCATTACTTATTGTTGTTCACTTTTTCCACTTGCTTGTAAAACTTGTTCAGAAATGAGAAATCACAACGTGTACCCGCAGCAGGTGGGGGGGAGGAAGATATAAACAACCTTACTGCAATCTATTTGTATGGATTACCTGAGCATTTATAAGTAACTAATCTGTTCAGAGGAACCAGAATCAGCCTGCATACATGAAAAATGCAGAAGTTGCAAAATATAATTTGAGGTAGAATTAATGACTCTCCAGTAGCATCATATATTCCTAGTCCCAGGAAAAAAAGACCTTGTCACCTTGTATATAATACCGGGATATTGAAAGCACTTGCTCAGTGCGGGCACTGCAGTTGGTATGCGTGCAGCACAACAAGCCTTACTCTTATTAGTATTAATTAATTGGCGTTAATAGCTGGGTCACAAAGCAATGACAAAAAAGTAGAGGGAGCTTCTCGGTGCCAGCAGCGTCGGCACACGTGCGTGTACCCACACACCAGGGACCTTGCAGTGCCCACGCCAAAGTCCCAGGCGTCAGGTCCTTGGCTCAGCCAGGAGCGAGCGAGCGAGCAGCCCTGCTCTCCCTACCTGCGCACAGCTGGATCGTGCGAGTGAGACCGTCACTGCTTGGGGCCAAGATAATGGTTTTGGTGGGAGAGTAAGATCAGTAGCGTTGGCAGGACTTGAAATAGTAGGAGAAAGAAATACAATTCTGCGCTCTTGTGACTGGTACATGGAAAATGTTTTCACTTCACAAGAGCAGCTTTCCTGGAGAAAGCTATCAAAGTATTACTTTAAACAAACCGTCTTATTCAAAGGACTGTACCAAACCTATTTCATCATGAGTGTGTGGTTTCCGAAGGGCCTGACTGTGAGCCTGAGCCCTCCAAATGCTGTGAATCAGGGAAGGCTAGAACTTAAAAATGGCTAAAATATGCAGAAGTTAGAAATTAAAGAAGTTGTGGTAAAGTCAGTTTTATTTGGGGTACAAATTCCAAATAAATGATACAGTATGGGACTGACTGTTCAGATATCATGGACATCTGTCTGGAGATTATTCCCTAACAAAAGAGTCTTAGAAATCATTCGTACAGTTTGTATTCATGTCAGGTTTTGGTCACAGACAAATTCACACATTCAGCAATGTAGTTAATCTCCTAGATACCCACCACAGAAGAATAGGGATTAATACATTTATCTTGTAAAACAATGCAGTCCTCCTCTGAATTACAACCAGAAATTAGACTGTAGTTATCAAATATGCTCAGTGAGGTCATGAATCAAGTCACGGCATTGTTAAAATTCCCATCTCTTATCGCCTCCCATTTTGAAGGCTGCAGCCATCGGAGCGACAGCTGCCAACTGGGTTTGCTGGAGGCAGGGAAGTGCCTTCTCCAGCAGAGAATTTCTGCACGAGGGCAGAGAGAGGGCTTTGCCTTGCAAATGTCATCCAGAAGTCCAGGAAAGATATCGGGAGACGCCCCTGGACTCAGTGATCCATAAAACCTTCATGAAAGTCAATGACTGTTCCGGCAGGGATTGAAGCCATCGTTTACATGGCATGCCAATGGTGATAAATCTGTCCCGCAGATGCATGCAGGACTAGTGGGTGTCACGCTGCATGCCTGCTGAAGTCTCTGTTAAGCTCAGAAAAACTTGTACTAATCTCAAATGAAAAAAAAAAAAAACCAAACCCAAACCAAAGCCCAACCCAAAACAGAAATCAAAAAGCCACTGCTAGCTCTAAGGGAAGAAAATCTCCTAGCTTCTAGCTTTGGAGAGGGGAGAGCAGAAGGGCTCTCTATTTCCTATTCCTTCTAAATGTATGTGGCATATACATTTATAGGTCAATGTTACCTTTGAGGAAATCCAACTCTTGCAGTGATTAACAGAATATTTATTTTCTACAAGCAGTGTTATAAAATGCACAAAGTTTCTGCCTCCGAAATGATAATTAATCTGCTGGTGCGCGTTGCCCATCTCAAGACTTGAGCAGTGCAATGCTGGCGTTTCTCATTAAAATGAATCCTGGAGGCTCTTTGTTATTGTTTAGACTGTAAAAACCACTGGCACTTTTTTTTTCCCTTCTGTATGTTTTGTAAGTGCTAAACGCAGGAGGAATTTAGCACGTTCTTTAAAGGACTGCACATTAATAATACATTCTCGACCACAAAAAGAAAGTGAATGGTAGTTGTATAAGTCAACAGCGTTCAGGAAAAGGCACTCTCTCTTTAATCTTTGCTACAAAGAGATGCCCTCATAGTCGAGACAGTATCATCTAGAAGTCGACTGATTCTTGCTTTATGCGTTGCTCTGTTGTGCCTTTCAACAGTGCTTTAGGGGGTTATTTCAACAGCATTGTAGATGACAAGGCTTGGATTAGTGAAATTTTTCAATTCCATCTTTGTTTTTTAAAAGCCTGCCTGCTGTATGAGAGCACTTGTATGTCCTTTTTATGCATCTCTGTCTCTTGCCATAGGTAATTATTTATTAATGTAAACCCTGCAAGAAAGATTGACTGTGTCAAGAGGAGAGCAAGGAAATAATAATCTAATAAAATTCTATCCTGATGCCCTTGTCTGCTCCCCATATGAGAGTCAGTAGTTCTGTTTTTTACCACGTTGTATCAGCTAATTCCCAAATTCAAAAGCAGTTTTGTTCAGTAGTGCTAAGACTCTACCAAAATGCGCCCACTATTAGGATCCTCTTTCTGTGATTTGATGAGAGTTGATAACATTAGCGCTGTTCTGCATATAAGCCCGTGGCAATGCTGCAGTATTTACACAATACGGAGGATTAGGGTTAGTGGAGCTGCTGGTAGTTTTCTGAAATCAGCTGTCACATGAATAAAATGAACGGGGGAATACATGCTAGGAAAATGGGTTTACTTTGGGCTTAGGTTTTGTTTTCACTCCTAACCCTATCAGCACTGTATGTTTCTTTCACAAGTTTCTTGATTGAAGAGCTACGATCTTCCGTCTAGGCTCTAATATAGCTGTTTATGGACCATGAATTTGTTTGAACGCTTCTTGTATCCGCTGACATGGTCCTTCTCTAAGCTCCTGTGGCAGCAGCTTCCCGAAGTTTGCTCGCCTGGTAAAGTGCTTTCTTTCACCTCTTTCAAATGAATCTTCTTCATGTTCCACCAGCTGCCTCCTCATTCTCGCACCACAGGGATAAATTCTGAATAAAACCAGGATGCTGCTTTGCACTTGTTCCACCCACAAGCAGTTGACAGGCTTTATTAAAAATGAAATTTAAATCTTAGAGCTCTGTGGAGAGTGAAGGTACAGTCAGGTTTGCACAGAGTGGTGAAAGGCAGGGAGATCTTGAGCCGTTTCAGGGAGTTTTGGAAAAGCTCTTAAATGACATATAAATTTCCAGTTTCAAGTGACTCTGAACATAGCTTCTTTTGGCCATTCAGGGAGGGTTGCTCAGATCACACAAAGCGTCAGCTTCCTAATTTTACTTCGTCTTAAAATAACTGGCAACTCCATTGTCTCCCCAGTCATGCTGTGCAGCAGATGGACAGTGTGGTTTCATCAGGTAAAGTTTCCCCTATACATGAAAAAACTTTGGGTTTGTTACAAAGCAAAACTTCATGAATTCCTTCTTAGGTTTTGCTGCGTTTTTGTTGGGGTTTTTTCCCTCCTAATGGCAAAATGCCCAGTGCAAATAAAATCCTTCAATGCAGTTTCCAAAAAAGAAGAAACTACCCTGTATGCCTGAAATATTAATTAAAAAGAGGCAAAAAAAAAAAAGAAAGATTTGGACAGATCCCAAACCAGCTACTCAAATATAAATGTCTGCAACTGTCATATGAACTTCTCAGTAAATGAGACTATAATCCTTCCTTCCTAAAGTGGAAATACTACTTGATTAGCCCAATTAAGAGCGGATTTCTGACAGAATATTACTTTAGGGTGTAGTTTCCTAAAGGATGAAAAGGTGCCAATTTAGAAACAACTGTATGTTACTCACATTATTAAAAAATAGAAACAAGGAATGACATAGTAAATTAACCACTGGAATTACACATTAGCTTGAGTCTCCCTTCAAAGCAATATTAAAGATGTAGAGCAATTAGGTTATTTTTACACAGAGTGAATTGGTAAATCAATATCCGCCATTAAGCTTTTAATTTGCACACGGAGAGCATGATCACGGATGCTGTATTTTGGTTTGTTTGGTAGATGGTTGATTGGTTTGGGTTTTTTACTGCTCCATTTTAAGACCTGCTTTTAGCATGTTCTGCTTAGAGAGTGGACGAAGCGGGTGACCCTTTCCTCCCAGCACATCCTTCCCCAGCAGGCTCTGGCATTCAAAACCACGTTTTCCATCTTGAATAGCAGAATATTTCAATGAGGCACAGAACAGCTCAAAGTTAGAGCCCTTCTCCCATCACAATAAAGAAATACACAATTTCTAATAATGTGTTACCAGGCCAAGAGGAAGCAGTTCTAACAAAACCCCTCGTTCGACTCCTGGTAACCTCTAGTTCTTACACATAAATTTGGTTTTCCTGGCATAGTAGCTGATAAGAGGTCTGTCTGCGTTGAGTTCTGGTGAACGTCCATGTAAGCATCTCTGAGCTGGCTACTTACCCACTTACCTGCACGTGAAAGACTGGGACCATTACTGACCCAAGCTGCCTGTATTTTAGTTTGTTTATTTTAAATATTCTACTTTGCTTTCCCCGTTACCAAACGAGCCTGAGGTCTCCTTGCAAGTACTCTTGAATTCTGCGTCTGGCACAGAGAAAAGCTAGAGGGGAAGCCGTGCCTCTTTGAAAGGGGGCGTACCAGCCCCGGGCAGTGCCGCGGGGCTGCGAGGGCTCGGGCTCCCTTTGGGGTGACACAGGGGGACGCTGCCAGGCGGTGCCAGAAGCTTGGGGAAGTGCCAGGCAGCCGCAGGGTGAGCCCCGGCGAGAGGCACCCTGCTCGTGCCCCGGGCACAGTAAAGCCCCCCCTTGGCATCTGCCATGCAGGGAGACGATTTCAAAACCTTTCTTGTTTTGTGCAATACAGTGTAAATATTTTACAGGGTTGCTTAAAGTTCCCTGCGTTTGTTTAACTTCGTCAAGGCAAGGAACGTTAATTTTCTGGGAAGATTTCTGCTCCGCACGATCCACAGAATTTCATATTGAAAGATTGTCTATCCATGCAGCTACGCTTATTTTCCAGTTGCCCAAATTAAGACAATCTATAAAGAAATGTTCATTTATTAGCAACTGGTGTTTGACAGTTTATTTCATGTAAGCCTCCAGCTTTCCTTGGCAAGCTTATTTGCATAATGTGTTATTATGTCTAAATGGAAAACTAAATGCCTCCATGTGGTCTTTAAATGACAAGTGCTTGTCAGCTTCATGCAATATTCAGAAGTAATAGATCCAAATCACAACAGCACTCACTATGATGTACAAGGAGAAAAAGAAACAAAGCCCAAAAAACTTGTTGCGTATCCTTCCCTGACAAATTTACACTTTGGTAGAGAATTGTCAATTAGAGTTTTCATGTGTTAAACAGCTGAGTTCAACTGTGAAGGAATTTACTGTAGCTTTATTCTGCACTACTTTTGA
The DNA here is from genome assembly GCA_008921705.1 of Burhinus oedicnemus. Lineage (NCBI taxonomy): Eukaryota > Metazoa > Chordata > Aves > Charadriiformes > Burhinidae > Burhinus > Burhinus oedicnemus. The sequence continues at coordinate 627,610 of VFFE01007679.1, forward strand.
GTAATTACCATTCATGCTACTTTTTTTTTCCTGTCCTTTTCCCCCCCTCTCAAACAATGCAGCTCAGGCAATAATCTTCAGAGAACCTTGGCAAGACATACCCAAGAATTTCTGCCTTAATTACTTCTGAAAACATGAATGCGCCCTGACAATGGTTATAATAGCTTTGGAAGATCCGTTATGAAGTTCACATTTGAAATAGTCCTTGGGTCTGAAATTTGCAGAGTTCCATATTGAATTAATGCTTTCTTAAAATAGAAAACTGGCATGTTTGTGTGTGATTCCAGGTTATTAGAGGCTTCAGGAATGAAAAGTCTGAGTCAATACTCATGTAGACATCTTTTCTGCGTGCTTTCCTTGCACGCATACGGTGTGCTGCTCCGTCCCTCGCAGCCCCCTTCTGCCCCGAGCACACCTGAAACGCCGAAGCTACTTCCATGAAAGAAGGAAAAGTCTGAACTCTGGATTTCACAGCAGGGCAGAGCGTGGCATGCTGGTACAATGAAGGGCTGGGGAAGGGCCCAGGAAAAAACCCTGATAACAATGAACGGTTCAACATGATACAGTCAAGAGCAATTCTGTGCTTTATCAGTGCCACATCTCCTTTTTGATACATGCCATTATTTTCATCTCTTCTTAAAGTTTAGAAAACGTACACAATATTTTACACTCAGATTAATTTTTACCTTTTAAAATAAATGGATATCTTGTTTCCTATTCATTGAGCTGCATAGAATATTTTCAGTTGTTGCTTTTCAAGATAGCATTAGCTGATGGAAATGATCTGGAGAAGGAGGTTTGGTTGCACAGATTCTGTGTTTGTTTGGTTTTTTTCCTCTTTATACAACAAAAATCCAGAATTAAGACAGGCAGAGAGAGCAAAAAGATGAGAAGGAATTTGCTGCCTCTGAGATAAAGCTGTCTGGTGGGGGGGGAGAAAGAAAACAGGCCAGATACTGCCCACAATTTTAGCACTAGCCTAAGACCAAGGAAAGATGTATTAAAGTTGGAGTTTGTGGCTTCTGACTTTCATTTCTGGTTGCTCAGTGTTGCAGGGCAAGGAGGTAAGGAGAAGTGGTTAAAGAGGACAGAATGAGAAGTGAGGAGACATAAGCTGATAGAAGGCAAATGTCATGGGAGAGGCAGGGCAAGTAACAAGGACTCAGGTCACACCTCCCAGGCTGACTTTGGGGGCAGCACGCTTTCGGGTGCCATCAGTCACCCGAAACTGATCTGTCATTTTACCTCTTAAAAGCCAAATGATGAAGGCTCAAAGAAGTGCCTGATGGTGCATTTTTTAGGTTTTGGGAAACAATGGAGGTAGCAGACAGGCAAGCAAAAACTAACATCGGTGCTTCCCATGTGCTATCCCTTGTAGCCATCACTCTAGGCACTGCAGCCAAACAAGCTGTCACCAGCCCCACACCATTAACATTGGCAACTCAGAAGTTTGAGCTTTTTTGGTGCCTCTCCTCTCTGCACGTGCTAGGTTACCCTTGTGTGCCACATTCAAGAAAAATGGCCCGAGATGTGACGTTCTGGGCAAAAGCTGGTTCCAGAAGCCAGGAGAGGCTGGAAACAGTCTGGGTTTGTGCCTGGCGCGGGATGCGGGGCAGCAGTGAGCAGCCAGGGGCTGGTGGGCAGGTGCTGTGCCTGTCCCAGGACTGCAAAGGGTGGCCCGGCGAGGGGAGCACGCCCAGGGCTGTGTGCTGCTGGGGCTGGCGGGGCTCTTGGGTGAGCCCTCATTAGGGGAGCAACAGGAGCTGCAGTTAATGAGGAGGTGGGAACTCCCAGCTTCACAGTGCATCCGCGGTGTGCAGATAATTCCCTTCAGGAGGTCAGGGACAGACATAAAGTATGGGAACAGTTCATCAGTTTTATTAAAAAAATGTTTCAGCTCCCCTTGGTAATTTCAGCGGCAGCTCTGATTGATGCAATCAGTGTAATTAAAGTGATCGTATCACTGGTAGCAGGCCTGGTGTCAGCAGGGCAAGAGGCGTTTCCAGCGCCGTGACCCGTGCCGCGCCGTGCCTTTGACTGCCCAAGCTGCACTAGCAGCCGGAGGAAAGCTGATGTGACGCCTTATGCCGGGTCTCAGTCACGAAGGCAGTTAAATAGGCAGCATTTTGTGCTCTGGTGACCCGGCTTGATGAGGACGCTCTGCGGTTTGCTCCTCCTCGGGTTAAAACCTTCGCTCACCCTGTGAAGGAAAAGCAAAAATGCCAGTTGCAAACAGCCAGGAAGGTTAAGGTGCTTCTGACCCGTCCTCCACCCGGTGCTCCCGTTAACCCCTGGTGGCACCTCCCCATGGCAGGCCCTGGAGGAGATGGCTCCCAGGAGGGTCTCCCGGGGGGCTGTGACGAAGCGGGCCTCCCCTGGCTGCAGCGGGGCTGGGTCACCCCAAACGTGTCTCACGTCACGGGCAGGCAAAGCGGGCAGATGATCAGGCACTTTGGCCAACGGGGGAACCATTGAGGGAATGCTCAAATCTTCTGAATAGCACTCTTATTAACTAGGAAAACCCAAAGACTGGCTCACAAGTAAGTCACAAGTAGCCAAAAAGGTATTCATAATAAATAATTTCATTAGCTGGGTGACCATGCAAACATTATTTGCTATAAAAATTAGAGGTGGATTGCATAGACTTTGACAGCAGGTGAGTTGCATGTTCCATCTCCAGTTGCTCTTTCAGATCTTTGGCTCAAAATGCTGTGCAGCATTATGTTCTTCTGCAGCTTATATCCCTGGGTACTTTCAACTGTTGTTTTAAATAGTAACGTAAGAGTTATCATCTCATCTCAGTGTGAATGACATTTGTAGGTGCATGAAAATGAGGATAAACTGCCGGATGTTAGAAAACAACAAAATACACAGCTTTCTACTGCATCAGTATGTACCTTTTCCTTGACAAAAGAATAAGTAGAATTATCTGAAGGAAATGGCAATCAGACTGGATCTCAGACTAAAGTGTCCAACAGGGTGAACTTTTCAAAGTACCACTACTGATTTTTGCAGCTATTAAAAACCTAGGCATTTCTTTAAAAATCTTCACCTTTTTTTATGGTACCCTTATTTGAGATTCATTATGTATGTAAAATTCTCAATGAAGAATGCAGCATTCGAGGAACTCATGTTGAGTTTCAGTAGTTAGTCCAGCAATATTAAAATGAAACAGGACCAACTTTGTAGGGGGCAATTATAACACATTACGGTGTGAATTGCACACTGTGATTAAACTCATAGGAGGTACTTAGCAGCAGCATTTGCTTTGAAAGGGGCACTGATTACCATTTGTACTATGCATTTTGGTAATCAGAAATCATTATGGAAAATATTACATCAACTAAACAAATACCCCCTTAGCGGCATGAAATATACAGATTTTTTTTTTAAAGTAGCCTTATGCATGTAAATAAATAATTCTTTTTTTTTTTTTGCGTGGGACTAGCACTTGTTCAGCACATCAAATCAATATGCTGCCAGGCTACAGCAGGACCATGCGCTGCTGAATGAATGGTTTAAAGTTAAAACACCTCCTGGGGTTGGGTTTGTCTTCCGTGTCCAAACTCCAGACTGGTTGCAATTACATTATAAACCATCACTTACTTGTGATTTATAAAAATAGCCTTGTGAAAGAATTAAACTAGCAAGAGGTGTTAACATTTACTTTGGAAGTCCTGAGTTATTTCTATTAAATGGCTTTCCCTAGGATTTAAGATAGGAGAGTCTTAAGGTTCTTACTGCCTATAAAATACTAATGGGCCTTTGTTGCAAAGGTGCTATATTTTTCTGGCATGTTTTGACACCTAATATTTTAAGGGATTTGGAGAGAGCTCTTGTATCATGGCATTAACCAGTTTTATTAAGGCATTTTTGCCACTGATTTCTGAAGGCATTTCAAAGGTGCGTGCGCACACGCAGGAGCACGTGGCTTTTGCAGTACCGTGTGCCCCTCCTGGCCCGGGGCCGCATCTCCCCAAATGCTGTGGGTTTCACTGCAGAACAGCAGAGAAGTCAGGCTGACAACACATCCCACCTGCAATTCCTCAAAGCAAAACTTTGTCGCAAGCTAATAGAAACCAAATAGCGGCTCACTCAGGGAATTCTTTTTTTCTTCTTTTCTTTGATAGGATATAATCTAGAGAAAGTGTAATGTTAATCCTATAACATTTCTGGCAGTGGGGGACCATGTGATTGCTTTAAAGATGCAAACTCATTTCCACTGTATCTTGATCATCTTCCCTCCTTTTCATCCTGCCATGCCATTTTGATTGCTTAACATAAGGTCTAATGTCAAGTAATGATAAAGCAATTACAAGAAATACAATTCATTCTAAAGTGCATTAAGCAAGAACTAAATTAAGGCACATAATTAACAACAACCAAAAAAAGATACATTCAGGACAAAATGTTTTAACCCCTATATTTCTTCCAGCATTAACTACCTTGGCATTAACTCAAAACTGATAGGGGGAAAAGTATAGATTATTTGCACAGACGCAGTAGGGCTTTTAGTGATTTATGTAGGGAAATTCACAGATCTGTCACGCATGATCCTTTCTATATACTAATATACTCAATTTAAACTGTCATGCTAATTTTTTTTTCTTGTCCATCTGGTCCAATTATTAGAAAATTGTACTCAAGAAGGCTCCAATAACAAACATGAAACAGCTCAATATTTCAAGTTGCCAGTATTTTTCTCATATTTGTTCTTTTTAATTAGAGAGCATACCAAGTTCCAACCGCAGGACCCAGGCATTTATTAAGTGATAGAGAAGCAGCACTATTTTATTGACTAATTCCCCAGGCTTTTATTATGTTTCCTAGCAAAATGTGATTTATAGGGAAGTTAATAAAGGTATCCTCACCTACTGCACCTGGAGACAGGACATCTACAAGGGGAAGACATTTAGACTAATAAGTGAAATCACAAATCTGGGAGCTGAAATTGGATTTTATTTCTGGGAGTGCAGCAGAGAACTGATGCAGGTTTGGGCATTTCACATCTTCATTCTTAACTGGCTTTGCCTATAAAATGAAAGTAATAGTTTCTCTGGATTTTCAGAAACATTATGCTAACCGATTACAAAGTACTTAAAAATTTTTAAAGTTTTAATCCTGAAAAGCATCATAAAAGTATTGTTTCCTCTATATTACTTTTCATTTCCTCCCCACAAATGCTTGAGACATTACTGTTCTTTTTATTTGCCTCATTCCTGAATTGAAAGTAACTACTTGAAAACTGTATGCTGTTCCCAAATTCTTGTCACATTTTGACTGATTTTTTTTTTTCCCTTTTTATGGCATTTCCTTCATCGTTTGTGTAGAAGCCAAGCACCGTGCGTGGGAGCATTCTGCGGGCTCTGCTGATGCCTGAAGGGTGGCACCAGGACAGAGGCACGCTGGGAAGCTGGTCCCCGCTACGTACGTCAGTTCCAGCCCAGCTATAACAAAAATCATAGTACAACACAATTGGACAAATGCAATTTAAAATAAATGCATTGGTTCTGATTCTTAATAAGGTTAGGCATGCAATTGTGTGATGACTAATTTGTGTGCCTAATTACCATGATTGTATGTGCAAATCAAGTCATTATGGAAGTAAATAACCATAATCAGTTATTTTCATGGGTAATTATTCAATTTTATGCACAATGGCAATAATTGGGTGTGCAAATTAAGCATGCAATTGTGCATGCATATTCAACACACACTTGTGTGTCTAATCTTTTCATAAATCATCCTTTTTTCTAAGGATTTTCCTCATTTCCTATCCATTACTCTGGTGTAGCGTTACTGGGACATTATTGCTATGGCTAAGGATTTGGAAACTCTTCTATTCTGAACCTTCCCGACTTTTTAGTGGTTAATAGTTCTCCACTGCAAACAGACTGTTCTCCTGAAAGATGGCTGTTTCACTCTTGTTCTTAGCACAGATGCACTTTTTTCCTAATTGGACAGGGAATTTCTAGAGAGGAGACTGAAATAGATACCTTCCATCTTTTCCTAAAATTTCAAATGTCTAATTTTGTAACCTATTAAGAACACTTCAAATGTTTGGGGTTTTTTTGCACTTATATACAAAATTACCTTGGGTATTTAGACATTAAAAAAATAGCATCTCTGTCATCAAGAGAGACTTCATGCTGCGCTGCATCGGAGGAGATGTCCCTAAGCTGTCATTAAAGGCAAGGAACACACTGTACCTGCTTGCTTACCACACAGGTCTGATTTACAAAAGCACTTTGGCACTGACCTAATTCAGTTCCCACTTAAGACATGTAGAAAGAAATCCCATTGACCTCAATACAAGCGAAGTTTATCACCGCCGAGCGCTTCTAAAAATGTCACCCCATTTTTCTGTCTTAAGACCTGATTTTGTAGGCATATAATTATCTTTAAGTATATATGCTCAAATTCCTCTAGCTTCAGGAGCCTGAGAGACGCTGCTGACTGTGATACGCTAATCCCCAGACACCAGGTTGGTTATTTCAGTGTCGCTCCAGTGAAAGTCTGTCCAAAACGAAGTTGCTGGGCTGTCCCCACGTCACGCCGGTGGTCAAGACACAGCACGTGCAGCCCAGCCCAGACTGACAGCGGCTACGTAGGGATCTTGCCCAGCGCCCACCCAGTGCCAAAGGAGCTGTTATTTATCGGTATCTTCCCTCCTCGTCTCTGCCGGTGGCAGGGAGGCAGAGGAAGCACCCTGACTTCAGTCTGCCTCGGGAAGACTGTCTCACTGCTCTGTTTAACCAAGGGGTTTAATTTCCATTGTTTGTCTTTTGTGTCCCTTTTTGTTCCCGATAGATTTCCCCAGCCTCGTTGATGCTAATCTCATTGTCCAGGAATCAGCAAAGGGTAATTAGCTGCTGCAATAATGATCTATCTGTCACAAGATCACAGCCTTTCAACACGCGCCATCTCAGATGTTTTCTAACTAAGCGTGAGAATCGGTGTCGAAAGGGAGCACAACTGTTTCACCGTGTTCAGTGACAACTGCAGAGGCTCGGCACGCGCGTGGGACCAATTCCCACCGCCGGTACCGGGGGCATCCACCCAGCACAGCCTCCCGGTCCCAGCCTGACTGGTCATCAAACCAGAAAGGATTTCCTAGTGGGCAGAACCTCGCCTTCTTTGTGGCAAAAACAGGTGACAACAACGACCAAAAAACCCCTCAGCCTCTTTTGATATTTCAAAGGAAAAGCTTTTTAATTTTATTTCTTAGCTATGAAGTGACTTTTCTCAGCATGGTATGGTTTCCTATGGTAAAAGGCTAGAAAGGTCAAAACTAGAAGACATCTTGTTTTCATTGAAATGAAACACCTTGTTCATGTGCAAAGCATTTCTCCCAGCCGTTCCGTTTCATAGGGAATTTTTAAATTTTAGGTTTTGAAGCACTCTGATATGAAAAAAGAAAGACTGAGAAGCAGAACTTTGCATAAAACAAAACTGGTTTGCGGAGTGTTTTCCTGGCAGAATGTCACATCAATGTCATAAATGGGTTTCCCAGCTCGGGATGAAACCTGCTGCCTCGTGCAGAGGTGTAGCATGTTGTGGTCCTGTCTCCAAGGCCAAAGCATCTCAGCTGTACATGCTGTCATGCTCTACCGTGCTGATTTTTCCAGTCAACCGTGAGCACTTTCTGAGCTCTTTCTCTCTCCAAAAGAGGTACAGAGGTGTCCAGATGTTTCTTCGTGTGTTGTCTTTAATTGCCGGACTAACCTGGCCCGCTACTTGATAAGCCCGTCAGAAGGTTGCATGCTCAGTTCTCCATTTGGCATCATTGAGAAGCTATATAATCTAGTCTTTAAAAATATAAAAAATGATAAACTTTCTTTGCATAAAAAGTTTAGTTACACATTCAGGGAAGGGCTGTTATTTTTCAGTTGCATATATCCTACCCATAGTATTACCACCTTTAAGTATACATATAGACACAAAAAATCATTTTGAATTATAATCTCTAGGAGAAGATAGCTTCCAAAATAACCATAAATGAGGATAATCGTGCTGGGTTCCTACACAGTAATACGGCCACTGAAGTCGAAGTGGAGAGATAAATCACTAATTATAAATAATAAACACTGGATGCTGTCATTTTACAATTCTGCTGACTTCACAGAGCTGCAGCTGCCTTATGGAAAGTCTTGCTAAATGTTTCTTTGTGTCAGAACAATTCTGCTTATGTAGCCTATATTTTCCATATTTCCTTATCCTTATTCGGAGTTACTGGAAGCATTTGCATTAAAAAAGTAGCTTTGTTTCTTAAGAGTTCATCTGCCTTGCTGCTTATCATGCACATGCTGAGAAAATGAGATCAGCAGCAACAAGAAACGCCTGTTTCCCCTGGTTAAGACGCCTTCTGCCATAATGAACAGGAGCGACCTGGAGATCGTACCTGACCTGGTGCCCTGCCTTCTGCTTTTTAGACAGATTCAGTCAGAGATATTGCTCCAGCCTGACAATATGTGACCTTGGGGAACTCTGGAGAATTCAGGACAAATTGGAATTCCAAGTAATTTATTTAGAGTTAAAATATTACTCCGGCCATTCATAGAAATCTTCCCTTTGAAGAGGTATTGATCTCCAATAATGGCAGAATAAACAGCTGAACAAGAATCCTAGAAAGCCAGTTTCAAATGTAGTTCTTCCTTAGGAATGGGGAGATATGGTAAGTTTATGCTCAGTCAGGAGCCTTTTCTGAACCTCTGTGTGGGGAGGCTGGGCTATGGTTGTCACACAGCAATTTGAGGATGCTACTGGGTATAACTGCACTGCACAAAAATGTGTTACGTTGCTGCTGTTTCTGTTGTGGGAACAATCCCAAAGTCCGGAGAGAGAGTTCAACACAGTTCTAGACTAGCAATTAATGCAATGGAAAGCAACACTGTAAATGGAGAGTGTTTGGCCTTTTAACTGACATGAGGGCGGCTCTTGCAGAAGCCCTGGCAAGCTTCAGTCCCAGCTTAGATGCAGCACCAACCAGCCCTGCGGGGAGCTGGATCTGCTGGTCTCGGACAAACGTGGTCCAGGGAAGTTACGCAGCTGAAGGCAGCTGTAGGGCAAGGGCCGAAACCTCAAGGTAGACGCTCTTTTTTTTACAGTTCTTCCGTTGAAATTTAGTCTATTAATCCTTGATGCAGCATCTCCAGAGAGCTACATATAGCTGGTACATATAGCCTAGACACCCTGTCCTGGTAATGGGTGCTGATGCTGCAGGAAAGCAAGGAGCAGCCTGCAGCTCACTGCCACTGCTCTGCCGGCTGGGCCCCTGCACCATGGGTGGCTTGGCAGGGTAGGAACAGTGAGGAGCTCCAGGAGCAGCCATCTCTAAGGAAAGGCTCAAAATAACGTGATTGCCTCGGTCGTTGTTCTGTTAAGGGACAAATGCCTGAACAGGAGATGATTTTGCAGTGAGCAGAACAGGAAAGGTGGGGGATTTCTCCTGGTGAAGTCAGGACCTTTTGTTTCTCCGTAGCTTAACCAAAAGAAAACAAAAGTACTTGCTGGAGAAGCAAGGATGTTGCCCCACGTGTTTGGAAATACAAAATAGAGTATTCACTAACCAATGTTAATTTAGTAAAAATGTTTTAAAATGCCTTTCTATGAGAGGCAGCTAAAACCACTGACAGCCGTTTGTTTGAAAATTACTACTAATCAAATCATGCCCTTTTTTTCCCTAGTAAAATGCCTCGTGTCCTGCTGTTTGTCACACTTGCCTTGTTATTCTTGATTGTACCTGTTTGAGACTTATGCTTTGACTTAAATAGAACAATGCTGTTGTCCCAGTGAAGCTGTTCCTTGTTTCTCATGGCCACTTAATGCTATCCTGTGGCGCAAGATCATCCTTTTGTTTGTACGTTGTTCAGCTCAGCTTATGTGGTACTGAAATTTGAATAATAAATGACAACTCGGGCATCCTGTTTCGTATATAGCCTTGTCATGTCCTCCCAGTAATGACAGGAGTGTTCATGAAGTGGAGGTGGGACTTGGTTGATAACAACGTCTTGGACAGCAGAGAGGAGGGTGACCGCTGAGAGAACCCTGCTAAGACCAGTTGTTAAACTTATCTACAGTGGGTTTCTACTTCATGTGCGTTTGAAAAGTTAGCCTCTGTCAGCAGCTAATTGTGCTACATACTTCTTTTTTTATGTAGATGACTTCTCTGTTTGCAGCGGCTGTATTTCACATCAGGTGTCTACTGCACTTGCAGAATGACAGGGGGTTCTGGAAGGTCGCCAGCAGGTGCCACAAAACAGAGCAATGAGAACAAGAACAACAATAAGAACAACATAAGTAATGAAAACTGGAAAAAACTGGAAAACCATGAACTTGTCATTTGCCTGTGCTTATGGTACAGTCTCTGAAGCCACTTAAGACATGTGAAACGTGAAGCTGTGTAAAAGAAACGCTGTAATCCTTGGCTCACCCCAGAAATCTTAATTTCAGGACAGCGGAATTTGCTTCCATGTATATTCCTAATTTCACTTGTGTTGGGGAGAACTTTAAAAATATGGAAATGGGAATTTTTAAGTTACTTAAGACCAGAGATGCATCTGTAGCCGCTAGCATGCTGTCTGGCAACGGACATGGAGAAGCCGGGGGGAAAATCCCAGCCGTCAGACCGCCGAGTCGCTGAGGCGGGTACCACGGCTGTGTGGGTGTGCTGCCCGCCGGCAGCGCAGGAGAGGACGCAGCTGCAGAACCTCTGCCTCCTGCTTTACCAGGCTCCTGTTTGCTTCCCCTGGGTGCCTCGGAGGACAGCCCGGCTCCTTAGCATTGAAAGCTAGCGCATCTTCCTCTTCTTCCTTACCTAGAAAATAAATTCAGAGTACTGGTTGCAGAGTAGCACTGTACCGGTAAGGCAATGAGGAGACTCTCTGTGACCATTTGCTTGAGGGCAGGACTTGCCTCTGTGTTTCTCTTGCTATCATTTAGCTATAAAACACAGGAAGTAATCTTTTCCTGTCATAGGCAGCTCAATTAAAGTTTATGAAGCGTGATCTGAGATCCTTGGAGCCAGAGCATTATGGATATGCAAAGCAAGACTTCAAGTTATTTGTTGCTGTTTATGATACTTTGCATCTTATTTTTTCAAGCAGAACACTAGCTTGATTGGGAAATAAGTCCGATTTCATGGGAAGGAACATGATTTTAAGGAGAGAAATGTGGTAATTATTAATTATATATTGTAGCTTCCCTAGTGCATCATTTCATCCACATACCTGGAATATAGTACATGGACTGGATGGTAGGACTTTATGCTAGGATTTCTCTCTTTCACAAAATGTAATGCTCATGTACACTCATCTGGTGAAATATGCTCGAAAGTATTTTGTGATGTAACATCTAATTTTTCTGTTGACAGTGATCTGCTTGTGGTCACGTAAAATACCTCCTAGCTTAGATCTGACAACGAACACTGAAGATTTGTTTACGAATGGTTTAGAAAAGAAGATTTACTTTGCTTTAAGGGCAGCTGGGAAGACTCATTTGATTGGATTACAGAAAGTGAGAGCAGTAAATAAAACCTGATCCCCAATATTTAATATATCAGTGTCATGAAAGAAGAAACGATTAACTGTCATGTCAAGATACGGCAAGTCTACTGGTCGGCTATTTAACTGGCTGAATTAAAGGAGGAGCAAAGAGAACCCACCTGCCCACCCTTTGCTTTTTAGAAAACCCAGAAATGGAAGCTTTGAATTTTGACAGACGAAATGTTTTCTGATTATTTGCCAGCTCTTTCTCATCTCACTGATTTGAGTGGTCCTGCCAAGTTTCATGAAAACAGTATCTTCAAACTGTCTCCAGACACTCTGCTAGATCATTGTAGCTCCATTATTTCAACAGAGCTGTGTCATTTTGCATCATCAGAGCACTGGTCCTCTTTATTTATGCTCGCCATTAAAGCAGGAAATCCTTATCTAACATATCTGGTTGCATAGCACTCATGACATTATTAGGAGCAGGTGAAGCATCTCCAGCCTACTCTCATCCCCCAAATTGAATCTGAGTTTTCTGGTTTGTACTTTGTAGAGATTGTAATGTTAATGCTCTTTTTCTAACTTGATTTGAGCCTCTATCACAGCCCTGAATCAGTTGTGGAGCCCTTGTAGCAATGAATAAGGTAAATTATGTACATGGACTAAAAATAACAGGGTGATACACTATGACCTGTCACAGATTCTTTCTGCATTTATATGAACCAAAATACGTTAGCAGTGAATAACATCCTGTTACGGAACTCTTAGAAGTGATATAAAACCAGTTTTGTTGGCACGTCACAGTAAGAACTGGGATCACGACAGCCTATTTGATAGCAGAGCAGATACGGTGGAAAAGTTCAGCGTTCTGCCTCAGAACCTGCTGTCGTTTTCCTGAGATAACCTAACATCTACGGCTTGAAAAACATCCAACATTTCAATCTGCTTTTGGTTTACATCAGTAAGTCCTAGTAATGAATGAATAGCTGTTATTTTGCTTAAATATCAGGAATTTACAAAAATGTAGGAGCGTGGTCCTAATTACATTATAACTACATTTTTCTACCACCTTTTCTTGGACTCCGTGTCAACAGTCTCCACATAAAAGAACTGCTAAAGGCACTTTGGTTGCAGGCTCAGTCCCGCCACTTCAGCTTTCTGGCTTTTGAGCTAAGATTTAATCACAAAGCACCAGCTGAACTTTGTGGCTATGTACATAAAAGATGATCGGGCACCTTTAAATCAGTTCAGCTCTTGGGCCCAGAGGAGAGAAAAGTCAGCTCCGGAGCGCACACAGATGCACTGAAGCTTTTTCATCCACATGTGGGCAAACTTTTATGCTGAAGCAATATTAAATTGCTAAAGGCAAACAAAGCTACTTTGTTAGGTAGTCTTTTAGGTAGTCTTAAAGTTTATTTTTACCTGATGATGACATTTGCATTGGGAGTGAGGTACAGCAGTAGAAAGCCCACAAGGGCAGCATCAATAGAACAGATACTGAAAAGAACAAAAAACCCCCGTCCTTTTTAAGTCCTCCATACTTGTAAATGTGAGACCTATTGCTGCGATAAATGAAAGGGTCGTGAGCGAATGCACCAGAGGATGCCGAAACAGCATAGGTGTATGAAATACAACCCTGACTTCCCAAAGTTTGTTTAAAACCAGTGCAGCCTGCCCAGCCCGGTCTGGCTTTGCCCAGAGTTTACCTAGGGAAAGGGTGCCTAGCACACTGCCCTGAGCGGCCCTGTGGGTCCTGCTGTCTGGTACGGTATCTTCATAATCAACAGTGTATTAATAACTATATATCTCGCTTCCTGCCCTGCCCTGGGGCCTGCAGCCCGGGATCCCCACCCCTTCCCGGCCTTTCCCACCCCTTCCTGCTGCCGTGGGAGATGGAGCAGGTTCTCCTTCCCTCTCTCTGGCCCTGTTGTGTTTTACACAACCAAGTGTAAAACACCAGTGTGGATCCTGCCGTACGGGGGCTATCTGTGGGCTACGGTTTGGCTCCGCTGCACTCGCAGGAGCACTTCTGGAGAGAGGTGCGAGAAGAATGAGGGAGCGGCGACGGAGGATCAGCTGCATCTAGAGGGCTGCTGTCAAAGTATCTGAAAAGCTTGTTTTTAAAAAAACAATCAGATTGCATGTAGGAGTAATTTTGGTGGCCTGCACTTGTTAGCTCTTATTTTTTGTATTGTGGTATGTGTCAGCGAGCAGAACTTAATAATACTTCACCCATATGAACCTCAGTGATTGCATGCAGTTTCAGCAGAATAACAAAATTAATTCTCTGATGACTTCACAGTAGTTTTGGGGGATAATAAGCTGACCTTTTGCGTTTATTTTGTACATAGAAAACACTACTAATTCATTAAGACAGGGATCTGCAGATTAACATTTTAAGTGTTATTGCAAACAACAAATTTTGTTATTTATAAAGATTTAAAACGCTATCTACTTGAACCTGTTAGTGCACAAAATTTAAAAAACAAGGATAAAAATGTCATATAAGATTCAACTATTATAGGCTTCTAAAATTTACATGCTATGAATAGCAACTACAAATGATGCCAGTGAAGAATACAGATGATGTAAAATATTATTGGTTTCTATTCTGATAACAAATCATTCATTAATCATTGTTAGTCTATTGCCTTATTTAAAAATCAGTTACATAGATGCAACATGCTCACTTTTAGGTCATTCTTTTAATGAATAATTTTACTGGTGTATCACCACACAATGTCACAACATGGTAGTAAATAAAAATAATAAAACACTAGCCTATTTAGTAGCTAAACATAACAAATATCATTCTAAGTAGATCAAAACTTCACTTCCACCAGAGCTACAGTATAGTCTTGTCCTAAGATTCAATATTGTTTCTCATTTTCACTATTAAAGAACTGTTACAGCTTGAGAGAGAAATTTCTAGGGATGTGAGTTACATCACTTGTCACAAATCAACTGCACATGCTCGTCATTGCCTGCTCTGGGATATTTTGGTCCTCAGAGGGGGATTATGGCCAATGCTTGTACTATTATTTCAGTTGGCTGAATTCTCTGGTACACTCTTTCTATAAGAAAAAGGTCTAAGTACACATTTGTAACTCAGATGAAGAAAGTAGTCGGGAGGTTTGCTGACAGCAAATTTCATTTAGCTAGGTTTACTATAAGCAACTTACTCTACGTGTGCATTTTGCATTCAAATTGTTCTTTATTAACAACCTTCCCTAATAATATAAAAATGCATTTATAAAGCCTGTAAGTGGTTTCTATAATAAGATTTTTAATGAGTTAGAATATTAAATTAAGTTTTGTAGAAATGCTTGAGGTGTTGTTATAACTAACTTACAAACTGTACACCATTAACTTTATGATAAAGAGTAATTTTAGCTTCTCTTCATGCAACAATATACAGCTCTGAAGTAGTAACTATCAGCTGCTTTGCACTGCAAATTGTGTTTTGTTGACTATTTAGCAGTAATGTCTGTGGTTGTGATATCTGAGCCCTGCTGCAAGAGTAATCCAGCTGTTCAGTCAGCCCGGGGTGGTCTTACTCCTGGCTGGTCCTGGACTGCATCTTCAGGCCTCGTGCTCCTTGCTGCGTGACACACACGAGAGCAGCCCAGCGGCACCGCTGGAGCCCGGCTGAGATCAGTGCCACCTCGGAGATTCACGTTCTCTCTCCTTTGCTTGCAGATGAGATTCCTTAAAAGTCAGAAACTGTGGAAACGTCCCCAAATGTTTGCTGTCTGAGTGGCCAGCGCACAGCAGATGAAGCATGTCTTAACCTTACGCAGCTCGCGTGTAAATCAAAATGACTGATGTGATTGCATAGCGAGCAGCAGTCAGAGTTCTACAGAAGTACTTCTGCATTCTGTAGTTAATACTGGAGTATCTGAAATTCGATCACTGCTTAATTACCATCTACTAGCAGTATAGGAAATGTATGCTCCTAACTTTTAAAAAGCAGGAAAAACCCTACCTAGGTCTCCACACATGTCCTATCATATGACCAAATGCATCTTTCCCATAACGGGGAATATTTTTCATTACCTGGTGGATGAGGGAATGGAGCGCGCTCCACTTTTTGGATAAGAGGCCAGCAGTAGATGAGGGGTGAAACAATGTGCGTTGCACCTAATTTGGATGCAAGAAGTTGTCTAAAACAGATTATGTGAGTACCTTTCTTAGAGGCCTTCTAATTAATCTGTAAACCTGCAGACACCTTGTTTGTTATTCACATTTTGTGTCACTTCATATATTCTTCGTTTGCCTTCTCACTTCTTATTTTTCTGTCTGAAGCAAGGTTTGTTGTACCTCAAAGTGGCAGGCCACTGAAAAATCTCCCACCGAGTTGGAGGAACAACATATGTTTTGTCTTGATTTTGATTTTGACTCCAAAAAGCTTGAGATGGCATGAGGAAAGCTCCGTTCCTCCAAATCCCTGTGCTGGGACAGTGGGCCAGTCACAAAAGCTCACCCTGTCTCAACCCCTTCATCTACCAAATGATGGTAATGATATGTACCTCTGTCAAGTGCTAGGAGAACAGCAGCATTATAAATAAAAACAAAACATTACAATGATCTATTACATAGATTTAGCACTCAGCATCAGTTGAAGTTTCTAACCCCAGGGAAGCAAGGAGCTGTTGCCCAGGCAGGCTTGGAAGCGTAATGCTATGTGTCACTGTGGCAAGATCTACATCCTAACCAGAGAAAATAATAGAAAAGATGCTTCATGCCACAGGGATGGCAATAGCTTTCTCATTCCAAACGAAAAGAAAAATAAGCATTTTTTTTATTTATAACATTTGGTTAAGGTATATTGTTACTACTGCTGGCTTTTAATTAAAAGATGTTAAATGCTGCCAGTAAACTGGCAGTGCTGAGGAACACAAAGCTGCTGCTGAATATTTAGCAAGGCTAACTGCAGCTATCGAGGCACCCACCATTGCAGCAAATGGGCTGCAACATCAGATTTTAATATATAGAGGCAATGCTCTTAAACTGCGGCGTGGCTCAGCTGTACTGCCTCTCTTCATGAGATTGATGGGGATTCTGCTGTGCTTGCCACACTCCAGTGCGGAGCACTGGAGGGCATTCAGCATGTTGAGAAAGGTCAAAACAAGACTACATCAGCTTCTGAACCTAAAAACTCTGAACTCTTTGCTACCTATTAGGACGAACGAAGAAAAGCCGTGTTTTGATGTGTGACATCCCAAAGAATTGCTTGAGGCAGACGAGAAAGTTACTGCTACTTAAAGGCAGGAGCAGTTGTCTGCAAGCTAGAGCTCTCAAAGCAAGTACCACAGCACAGCTCGAGCAAGCTGCCGTTTCAAACAAAAACTGTGTCTTCAGTGAACGGCTGGAGGTTCGGTAATGAAGTGCTCATCTCAACAGTCATCGTTTAATTTGGTTAAAGGAAGAAAGCCCTCACCGTTTATTTTCAGGTAGAACGGAAGCTGGAATAAACAATGTTTAAAGAAATACACCATGGCCTGACATATGCTACCCATAAATCACACTTTCTGCATTTTAAGAGCTTGTAATATGCATTGTTCCAGCTTGTTGAGAGATATGAGAATCTCTCTTGGCAGAACATTGAAATAAACCTAAAATAAAGATGTCTCGATATGCAAAACCTTGGCTGCAGAGCAGGGGCAGCCGCAGCAGGGAAGGCAATGTCTCCCAGACCTGGGCTGGCTCATGCACCAGCTGCAGGGAGCTTCTCCACTGTTGGGGGACCTAATTAAGTAGGTTGTTTACTCCTAGCCAGGGAACTTCGCTTCTCCTTAGAGCTTTGGACTGAGTGTCACCGCAGCTGGGCTCCAGTCTCACCTGCCTCACTTGCTGGATGAGTCACTTCAGCTCTCCAAGCCTGGCTGGTTCTTTCCTGTGCCGAGGGCTTTGGAAGGAGCCCTCCTTGACCGTAAGCCTGGACTGTGCCCAGTGCTGCCACTCCAGCTTCAGCTGCTGTCTCTAATTCAATGATGGGTAATACACACTCTTGACCTATGCTTATTTATAAATATTTTAATTGTTTGCAGGTCACTAACTGCCCTGTTTGAAAAAATATTTTTCTTGTCTTTCTTCTTTTTCTCCCTCACATAAAAATGGTATTCTAGGCTTCTAATATCCTGGCTATTATGTTATCAGCACTGATGCATTTAAAAAGAAGTAGAAAAAAGGCAAAATAAATGTTTATCTATTTGCTTATGTCCTCATCCACGCACAGTCATTCTGATAACTGTAATACAGTAATTATACAAGTTGTTTTCTTCTTTTTATATCACATTAAATGAAGGGTGTTTAGAGAAAAAGCCAGACCTGTGCTGGTCTGGGAGGAAGCTGGTGCGCAACCCAGGCATTGATCCTCTTAATGTCGTGCTGCTATTGATGATATACTTAAGCATTGCTTCTTTCTTTATAAGGATGTGGACTGGGGCAAGGCAGTAATGTGAAAGGCTGCCACAGAGTGTGACTCAGAGGATAAGTATGTAACTAAAAGCTTGCTGTATCCCAGCTACGGTCAGCATTACACGCGCCAGGAATTTCTTCTGGCAGCTCTACCAGGCCGTGAAAGCAAAATATTGTGGAAAGTTTCCGTTCCCCAGCTTTCCCTCTCATCTGACCAGAAATCCCATTGCATAAATGTAACAGGTTCACAGAGGGGGTTTTGTAGTCGCTTTCCTTCTTGATCTTTTCAGGAGTGCCATTTTCTAGTTTTTGTTAAAATTTTAATGAAGGGTGAATTAATACAGTGTATAATATTTTTCAGTTACAAGTCATGTTAGAATTTCTGCTAGTCCAATTACATTTAGATTAAGTAAAAATCTGGACATAAAAGCAGCTCTCCCTGTCTTCAAACTACATTTACTCTTGCGACATTTAATAAAGGTCCTGTGTATCCAGAAATAAGAACAACTTAAATTCTGCAGCCAGGTCTGTGGAGCTCTGCTGGAAATTCTACACCACTTTCAGGTTAATTAAAATCTGCATGCTTTTATTAATGAGCTATGACAATTGCAAATGTAGAGAATAAACCAGAACATAGTTCTTTTCCCGCACTCTTCTCTCTCCTTTCTGCATGTTCTGCTGTCTGCACGGCTCATGCAGGTCGTCCAAAGGGACTCCTTGCATCACCGTCGCCTAAACTGCGCAGCTCGCCTTTCAATACCAAGGGAAATGCAGAGGGGGCAGTGCAAAAGGGCTCCAGTAACCTGGATGTATGGATCATTACAGCTACTGAGATGCAACGGTGTGATTTTTAGCCACGAACTTTGAAACCTTACTCTTAACTGAAACCATGTTAAAGTGAAGTATTTCTTTGCAAAATCCAAAATAGACCAAGTTACAATGGCAAATATAGAAAGAGAAGTACGCTTATCTGAAAATCAAATTTAATAGCTTGTCCTTCTTATCCTCTCTTCTCTAGATGCAGCTGATAGGCTATGGGTGGCTAACGAATCCATGCTGTAAGGAAATGTCCTCCCTCGGTCCCCAGGCTGCAGGACGGCAGAGAGCCACCAGCTGAGACACCCACCAGCTGGATTCCTTTTCTTCCCTCTTCCCTGTCTTGTGGATTGCTCAGCAGGTCATTCAGAATCAAATCTTCTCTCCCCTCTGCTTTGCCTCACATATTATTGATTCTTAGTTAATTTAGGAGGCCATTTCAAATTTTTTCTTCTGGATGATTAAGGGCCTCTACTTTTTTTGGAGGTGCTTATTTCCATCTGGTAGACTCGGCGCCAAAAATCCCCTGTACTTAATGAGACTACTTAAAAATCATTGACCACTGAGAAGTGATATACTTTCTTGGTAAGACAATGTCCAAATCTGCACTGAATCTATAAATGTGTCATACTTTATACAAGCCTATAATGGCGATTAATACTTGTGGCTGGTTATTGGCTCTTGACAGACACTATGTGTGATAGTAATCAATCATTTTAGGATGATATTAGATTGAGGGTGTTTGACTTCATGTCCTACCTTTTAGAGATACTCCAATAGTCTCTAAAACAGTTAGAAGTCTTGATGTTCTATCGCTATGCTGGTGTTTCAGCTTCAGTTTAGTAAGGCAGCTCACACACCTCAGACAGCTAATATGTCAGGCTTTCTGTACCTCCAGGAGTGAAATGGTTTAAAAATTATCTTTCTGACCATAACAGTTGGGATCATTACATTTTTCACTGCAAACTGAGCATACAGAGTGTAATACTACTACAGAGGAAGGAGTCTGTAGCTGATCAGAATCTAGGCCTTCTTGAATACTCAGGAATTCAAAAT
Organism: Burhinus oedicnemus; assembly: GCA_008921705.1. Lineage (NCBI taxonomy): Eukaryota > Metazoa > Chordata > Aves > Charadriiformes > Burhinidae > Burhinus > Burhinus oedicnemus. The sequence goes on from VFFE01007679.1 coordinate 647,391, forward strand.
ACAAATTTTGTAAGCCCCGTAAAATCTGCATTTTAATTTATTTCTTTATAGAGTATTTTATTGTTGCAGATATGAAATTCAAAGGTATGACTGTCCTGTTACCAAAGAATCCCACGGTGAGTATTACAGTTTTGAAGGTACCGTTGCGGTTACAATGGAAAACTCGGGACTCAGCCCTAAACCTCCTTTTCTTCCTCTGCTACCACACTGCTGTTCTGTGACTTGAAATGAATCAGTTGAGCCAACAATAAAAATGTATAATAATAATCATTATTATATGTCTTACAAAGGCCTTGTGAGACTTAATTTATGCTGGTACAGCATTTGTGATCTTTGGATGAAAGGTGCTTATGACATCTAAGTGCAATGTGTTATTAAATCTTCACATCTTGTTGCAAACCTCTCCAGAATAGAGTGCTCCAGTCAAGCCTTCACTGTACGTGCCTGAGCACCTTAACTTTAGCTAATACTCACACTAGTTTGCTTCAAGAAGAATAAGCCCTAATGCATGAATGCTATTAACTTGGTAATACTGAGGAACCCCAGCCTGCTTTGTTTTACTTGTGTCTTTCCAAGAAAAATAAAGCAACTGAAAGTGAAGAAGGTAGAAGAGTGTGAAAATTAGTCCTGAAGTTGTTGGCTTTTATTTTTGTTACTCTCAACCTACACCATTAATGCATTGTCCAGCTGAGTATGGTTTTAACAGGGCACTGCATAGAGTGTCGCATCTAATTCCAAAAGTGACAGCCTGAGGAAGCACGCTGCAGGTAAGGAGCAAGCTGAGGAGCAGAGGTACCTTGGATACTATAATGATAGCCTGGTGTTTTATTCTACTGTTTACCAGTGATAAAAATATGTGGTGTCTGAATAAGAATATGTTATATACTAAAACTTTTCAACTGAGCATGTATGCCTGCTGTTTCTCTACCATTAAGAACATGACTTCAGCACTGTTAGATGATCAAAACCCAGAGTTTTTAAGGTTTAGGTCTGGTGGTCCCTAAGCTTTAAGTCTGGGATGATCTCAGCAACATTTTGAAATATAAACACAACTAAGAATGAAAATCGGTGCAGGGCAATTTGTGTTTGAACTAAAATAATAATACAGAGCTGAAAAAGGAGTCTAGAGATATGTAAACAGATTCTATAGCTTTCAGGACCATGTTTGTGCAGAGCCATATTTTGTTCAGCAGTGCATGTCTTTAATCAGAGGGAGCTGCATTGCCTCAGGTCGGGTTGGAGCTGTGAGATATTTTGTACCTCCGAATACCCCGTTCATCCTGACCAGCACTTGTATGCGTCAGTGGCCTTGATCCCTTCTCACTTGTGCCAGCAAGTTCCCATGCCCCGAGGCAAAGGCTTAACTCTGCCTGCCCTTGTGCGGGAAGCAGGGGGGATATGGCTACCCTGACACTCCAATTCCTTTGAAAAGCTGCACCACGACCGCAGCAATACAGTATTTTGATTACTTATCACAGGACGATGACTTCTACTTCACACGCTCTCTGCCTATAATGGTTGTAAATGATCAGTTTTACCCTTTTAAAATCATACTTTACATCTGCTAAGTCACCACATTAGACAGCAAACACAATATTGGACTGATATCTAAACTAAAAAATAAGTGAAGAACTATAGACATGTAAATTTGACATAAAGACGATTGCTATGGTCCAAGTCTTGAAGAGTCAACTTATCACTGGATTGCATCTCATACTGCTGACGGTATTTGTTAAAAGTTGCTGCTGTTCATGGGGGAGTTGAGATGACAGCTGCTCTTTATTCTCAAAATGCAGATATCTTTGTTGGGTTCAGATATTGCAAAAGGTTAATGAGATGTTGTCACATGTGGCCAGAAATTCTCTGAAGTTTGCAAGCAGACGGTTAGTAATGCAGTGTGACAAGCTGCTCTTGTTCTCCAGCTACATCAGCACTCCTAAAGGACAGCAGACTACACAGAAGATTACTCTCAGAATTATAAAGTACATTAGTTTTGGCCATGGAAAACTAAAGTTTAAAAAAAATTAATATCCATTCTGGAAACATAATGAAATTAAGAACGGGATTATTTCTGTCTTCCATCTCTAATCTGTTGGTCTTCTGTCCGGCACCCATTTTCAGATTTCCAGAGGGATTTGATGTGCCTCTTACCGCATAACATTTCTGAAACTGTTTATGCTACGTAAGAAAGAAAACTGTCTGCTTTGTACGGCTGATAAAGCAAATTACAATTTTCAAATGGAAAATACCATTTAGTCTAGAGAGGAATATTTACAACCTTGGAAACATTTGGATTTTTCTATTATTTCCAAATTACAAAGCCCAGAAGAGTTAGATTTGACAAGGAAAATTACTGAGGTGCCCCTGATCTGTTGTCCCCATTTTGCCATAAGTGAGATTTTTGTTTACCGTAGCAGGTCAGCTTTAAATTACAGCTTACATAGCATGAAATTCCTGTGGAGCATGAGGAATAAAAAAACCAAACCCAAAGCATTAGCCTACGGATTGCTTTCTGCTGCTTTTTTAGCCTTGTAGCCTGAGGTACAGCAGAAGTCACTGGTTCTACTTGTGACAGTGAAGTCTTAAGATTACCGAGGGATTCATGCCCACGACACCACAGCTCCACACTCACCAGACCAGCCGTGACTTACTGCAGCTGCGGGGGTACCCACCTCTCCGAAAATCTTGTTCGGAGGGTGGGAGCAAATTTACCAGTCCAAGCTCGAGCAGGAGCCTGGGAAGGGGCTTTGGTATCTTCTGATGTGTTAATGGGTACGGTGCTGGAAGAGTTTTAGGTGCAGAAAAAGGTTTTTATGTGCCTCTATTTTGGGCAGATGGTTTTCAAATAGTTTCACAAGGTGTTTGTAGCTTTTACTGAAATTCTCTAAGGGTTGCCAGCTGCGTTGACTGTATTTATTCAGTGACTGAAAAGACTGTAATAGCAACTGAATGCTGTAATTGGTCATCACAATCTGGATTTCTTTTCTGATATTAGCAAAACCACTATTCACGTCTACCTTCTAGCATGCCAGCAACTTCTACTTTTTGTGGCTGTCTGTTTTTCTAAATCTCAAAACCAGCTCCCGATTATAAGCTATTATTAAAGAACTCTGTCGTCATATAGGGTATGCCATTTAGGTCAAATTTGCCTCCTATGTAGACTTATTGAATCTCCCACTACTGCACACTACAGGAGTCGCAGTTCTATGAAACTGATATGCTAAAAAGTATTTCAGCTGAGTAGATCTGAAAATAATTTATCTCAAATGTTTACTACAGAAGGCTGTTTAAAAGTGATCCCAGTTAAACTGCTGCTAGACAAACAGACAAGTGGGTAGGGTAGGTACAGTAAAGCAATTAAAAACCAGAATGCCACAATGCATCACCTTAGTGGCATTTTCCTGAGGGTGTTTATGATACCCAAATCCTGAAACAAGGAGCATGTGAGGACAGCATGAGAAGATAGCAAGGAAGAGTAGGGGAGACACTATGTTGTTCGATATGCACTGTATTTTTGAGTGTAGGAACTGCGTGAAGGTGGTTGGCCCCACTGTAACTTCACACAGCCAGGAGCAGAAGCTGACTAGAAAGCTGCTTCCGTGAGCCTCTCAAGTAAGATAGAAAGAAAAGTATTTTATCTTCTAATTTCTGAATTTCTCAATTCAAAAGAGAATGTGTCTCTCCAGGCTGCTTTAAACTTCAACGTGTTGCCCTGAAAATCATTTTGGCTTGCCCTTGGCTTTGGGTCAGCTGCAGTTCACTCACACTCCGACAGCTAGTCTAGTGCCACAGCAGTCAGCCTCTTTAAATGATACTCTAGATCCATCTCCTTGCATTGCTCAAAGAAATGCCTCAACAGCAGTCATCTTAAAGGCCATGACGTGTCAGCATGGCACAATGAACAAACTGTCCTTTCATTGTTTCCTTTCTAACCTATATATAGGCTATTTATTTTGCTTTGTTGTCACATCTATGCTTCTACATCACTTCTTTGTAAAGCTTTTAACCAGAAATCACTCCATGGATTGTGCTAGTTAGAAAAAATTTCGAAATGGATTCACATCCTGCAAAAATAGTCCAGATTCCAAAAACCACACTATTCTGAACTGGAAAATATTCTGCAAAGCTGCCATTTTTTGTGAAAAGTCTTACTTTTACAAAAAAAGTATTACTCCATGGGAATATAATTCACTGAAATATTTCCAACAAGCTCCACTCCATGGACTTTCCTACTTATATCTTTAAAAATGAAGAAGCTGTTTTCAAGTCAGCAGTGTGCGAGAAACTGCCTGTCCAGTGATGAAAGAGTATACTGCCACCAGTACTTTTTACTGTTAAAAATATTGTAATAATGTAGTTTAATAACTTTGTGATTACCATAAAAGGTTTTAAAAAATCTTTATTCCTTCTTGTAAGACATGTAGGGGTCGATCACCTCTACAGTTAGCAATGGTGCAGTCATTTCTCCCTTTAAGAACACCCTATACTCTGCCACGGAAATATTGCCTTCAGTTTTAGGAATGGTTTATTGCTTTCAAAGTTTTTGTATCAGTTAAGAGATTTCATTTTCAAAGATTCTCACTCTGGAGGAATGCCCCTTTGAGGATTTCCTCACAGAAAGAGGTGCCTGCTTTGAAGATTTTCATTTTTTAAAAAACAGTCACATTTCTGGGGTGTCCTCTTTGAAGACATTTTTCTGTAACACTTAAAAGGTTTCCATTTTGAATATCTTTTGCCACCACGGACAGCATCCATTTGAAAATATTTTTCCTCTGTGATATTCTTTTTGATAATTTATACAGTCTTGTAGGAGTCCATAAAATAATCCTTATTAAAAAAGCCCAGGAACATAACACTGTTACTACATAAGGTGCAAAAGGGTTTGGAAGAACTTCTATGGGATGGGATGTTATGAGAGCACAGTTTTGGAAAAATTGTACAAAAATAATTCTATTTTCTAACATCAAAGAGTAAAGTGGTAAGGTGAACTCATCTGCCACTTACGTGACCTTTTAAAAATTACTGTGAGACACTTTTTACTCCTTTTAAATTATTTGAGTTCAGAGTTCAAGTTCTGGTATTCCTGAAATCAATAGCAGAAGTCCCATTTCAGTCCAGCTGTGCAAAGAACATTCTTTGAAATTGCTGTTTTCTTTCTTTGTTTGAGAACATATTGCTTTAATTTACTGTGTTATCGGGGGGTTGGAGTTTTTTCCTTGCTGGTGTTGAGTTTTTAAAAAAAATGTATGTTTTCTCCATTTCTTTTTTGTCACCTTTTTAGTAATCATAATTACCATGTCTGTAAAACTGGGCAACCTCAGCCCTTGTACAAGGCTGGGCAGGTGTATATAACATATACTGTAACAAGTGTATGTTACACAAAGTCTTCTGTCCGATGTTGGTCTGTGAGTTAGAGGGTGAGTCAAAATACATCTAAGCAGCCCCTTAAGCTTACATCGAAGCCTAGTTTTGGGTTATTCACTCAGGCTGTGGCTTAAACCCCTGGCCTGAGCTCGCTCCTGTCTGCAGGGCACAGAGCGGGAAGGGCTCTCAGACTGCAAATGAGCAGCTGGAGGCAGGAGAGCTGGGGTCTTGGGGCTCTCCTCTGATAAAAATGACTGTGAGTCCATCTAGGTAGCTTCAGCGCAAAGTCAAACCAGATGAGCTCCCCCCCCCCCCCCCCCAAAAAAAAAAAAAAAAAAAAAGTAGGCACATTGGATGAGGAGGTTAATCATTGCCACCTCTCAGCTACCAGTCACCACCTACCTGCTGAGACATTATGCCAGACTGGGCATTAATTAGCACAAAGCAACAGCTTGCCTTGGGAGTCACTGGGATAAATGCTTGAGCTCAGTTAAGTTAGCCATACCCTTATATAAGAGTACCATTAGCCAAAATTCAGGCATCCTAACTTCAGCTCAAAAATAGAGATCATCTTGAAGTCCCTAAATTTATACTTTGTCAGATCCTTAAATGGAGAACCTTTGTTACCTGCAATGCTGACTGGCAAAAGTTATTGTAATAATGAGAGAGTCTCTAAGAATTAAAGCTAGTCTTTTCTGATTGTGGGTCTTTTATGTAACCCACACATAAAAATAAACAATAAATAATGATTTAAAAAGTATTATGCTTGGAGATTTTTTGATGGGTTGTATGACTGTCCGGTAGGTGGGACAGCTATGCTGTCTGCAATGTAAAAGCACACATCATTAAGGGAGCAGTCCTCATCAGCCACGTTACAGTCACGTGAAAACTAGGTTCTCACAACAGATTAAATTACTTTACTAACATACTTGGAGAGCAATCGTAGCTTTAGTGTTGGAATATTTCACCTGTGTCTTGTAGAGTGCCAGGCCAGCACTTGGACACCTATTTGTGACAACAGAAGGATCTATACATTTTTTTTAGGTCAAGAAGCAGAGAACTTCCTAGCTTTTGTCTTATAACCTCAACAGACATCTTTGCATTCAGAATAAAAAAGGATTCATTTCACTTTTTTCCCATGACAGAATACAGCAGAGCTGCAGCCCTGGCTGTACACGACCCACAACATGATCTTCACTCCACTACCTGGGGCAAAAAACAAGCAAATCCTATAGTATGAAAGATGTATGCAATCACCACCGGCATATAACGTTTGTAATAAAAAGTAAAACCGATCTCCAGCCCTGAAGAAAGTAAATGTACATGTATTTAATCACAGAAGTAGAAAAGGTGAATTTTCTCTGGAAAACAAATTTCCAGATATAGTGCAAGCAAGAGAGGGAAAGTGGGCTGGCAAATAATAACCTAGTTGTCAAGAATGGACCTTTGGACCCATACGAATGTTTACTGAAGTACAGTATGAGCTATGTCACATGTTTTGGTGTTTGAGATGGTAAAGAGCAGTAACACTCCCAGCCCGCTCGAGATAAGCTGTCTTTCTAGCAAAGATGCTAGAAATAAAATCCTGGAGAGCAGCCTGTGGGATTCAGACCAGCAAGACAAGTTCTGACCTGAACTTGAAAAAGAGACATTTATTTAGGGCACTGTGCTTGTAAGAGCTACTCGATAGCTTCAAAACTTAGTTCAATAAAACAAAGTAAATCAACACAGACTGCTGGGAAGAAATGGTGATTAAGGATATTGTTTACAGGAGCACAAAAAGATTAATAGCTACTAATAAATGTTGGGACTTTGCTCAAAGGCATCTGGGGAATTTATGAAGTTGATAAGAACTGGCTTAAGATAGAATAATGTGGTTTAATATAACAAAGGCTGGTAAACTGAATGATCAACCTTTCCCATAATATCCAGAGAATCTGTTGTATTAAACAACACCATTCAATGACACTGCTGTTAATAATATAAAGAAACTAAAGAGACAGGGCTATTTAGTTTGGTGGTAGGGACAAATGAAGAGTTGTTACTGTGTAAGTGCATCTAACAGCAAAAAGGGTCATATTCTTTGAAGGAGTCACTAGGTTTGAGTTTTAGCATAACCTGATCGAAACAACATGATGTAATTTCAAAAAAAGAATTTGTTGACATTCTCTGTCTGAAGCTCTTGAGAGAAACTAAGTTGATACGGGATTAACAAGTACATTATTTGATATATTAATAATGTATTAATTATAAGTTACTAATCCTAGATCATTAAAAGATATTAAATGAAGGGCAAGAAAAAATGGTCTATTTTTTACAGTAGAGGGAGGTCACTGGTAGCGTACCACAGGGACCTGCACTGCTCAGCATATTCTTAAATGATCTGGAAAAAAGAGTGATTATCGAGGTGACCAGGTTTGCTGATGGTGCTGAATTATTCATGGTAATAAAAACAAAAGCTGACTGTAAAGAATTGTGGAAAGCTCTCATGATACTGTATGATTGAATGATAAAATGACAAGTTAAATTCTGTGCTGAAAAATGGAAGTAATATGCAAGGGAGAAAACAAGCCAAACTATACGTGCAAAACTCTGGAAACTAAATGAATGACTTCCACGCAGCAAAGAGCGCTTGAGTTGTGGAGAGTTCTGTGAAAACGTCAGCTCATGGCTTAGCATTTGAACGTGCAAATGAGCTTGATATTATCAGAAAAAAAAAGACTATAAACACAGAAATAAACCAGAAAGCATTTATTATGTACCTATATAAAGCCATTGGATTTGTAACTTGAATAATAAGGACCATTATGGTCTTCTACAGTAGGATTAGGAAAGGTGCAGAAAAAGGCAAAACAAATTATTGAAAATATGGAATGACTTCTAATAGAGGAGACATTAAATTTACTAGGACTCTTGAAATATAACTGAAGATGATATGATGAAGGTATATGCATTCATGAACGGTAGGTTAGGTGAACAGGGTAAATTATCCATCCATTTTTTTTAACAAAAGAACTGATGGACATGGAAGGAAATTATCAGGCTGTGGGCTTGAAACAGACAAAAGAAAATATTTTTCACACAACGATTTCTTAAATTGTGTAACTTGTTGCCCTAGAATGCTGTGGATGTCAAAAGTGCTCAGGCAAATTCTTGGACAAGATATTCTCTGAGACTGTGCATGCTATTTTTTTTTTCCCAGCAACTCCAGGGTCTCAATTTGGGACAATGTACTGCAGAAAATCTCTTTGTGTGCTTCCTAATTCCTACAATCCTTCACTAAGCATACACCACTAACTACTCGTACTGCTGCTGAACTACACAGACTATTATTTATTAGCTGTTACTGAAATAAAAAGGAAACAACCAATGAAAGTGAAACATCTAAATATATCAATGATCAAAGGAAATTATTTTGGAAAACAGAATATTATTGCAGCAATAAGATTACTAGGATTTAAAAAGTATGGAACTTTTGTACAGCTAATAATAATATCTACACTTAAATTTTGGTTAGAGTAAAATAGATAGAGGATATAAGCCCTCACGTTTCATAATATAACCATGGAATGTTGAAAGTTTTGCTAGAGCTGTGTCACTGAATGGTTGCCTATTACCGGGCATTTTAGCCGCCTTCTGAAATATCTGATGCAGGACCTGAGCAGAGAGTTGACAGATCCTAAGGACAAGGTGGTGGTTTTGGCAACAATTTTTTTCTAAACTTCTAAAACATGAGAAAGACAAAGCAAAGACATACTCTAGCTACAGAGAAAACAGATGACTGTCATTGTTTATATTATTACAATGTCCAAAATATGGTAGATATTTTATAAGGCATCCAAAAGCATACTAAAAATAATCTAATAGTGTAAAAAGGCAAAGTTACATGAAGAGGAAAGTGGAATATCCCACTGAACAAACAAATGAGCAAGAGGATGCTGTGGCATTTTATTAGTAACACGCTGATCGTTGGTGTCTTTTTTCCCTTCTGAAATTAAATGCTCTAGGTAAAATCTGGATTGATTAATTATCACTTTTATTGATGATTTCAGGGGGACTAGAGTTTTGCTCTATAAAGTGACATTCATTATTTCACCAAGATTTGCAAACTCAGTTCCAGTGTCTTTTCTGCTATAAACACTCAACACACATTCCTCAGTCTCCCTTATATGGAAGAGCATCTAACTCAGAGGATAAACAGAATGAGTATTAGCTCACTTAATCAGATGGAATCTGGTAGGCATCATAAAAGAAGGAGAAAACAGGAATATTACAAAAGCAATGAGAAACACAGGTTCAAAGATGGCATAACCATAAAGGCAAATGAGGTAAGCAAGACAGGCAGTGAGACAGAGGTCAGATGGAAAGACAGATTTTCTACTAATTGCTAAGAAGTAGAAGGATCAGTACCTCTACCAATACAAAACCAGACAAGATGTATTTAGATTTATAAGCGGGGGGCAAAAAGACAAGAAAATCCCCAATACAATGTGACAACAGGAGTGAAGGCGGTGGCAAATGAGAGAAACCAACTATAACCCCAACCTCCAATGGTGAAAAGCCCACTAAACATGCCAGAATCTACAGGAATGATATATATGGAGTAAAAACATAAAAATGGACTGGATTTATAGAGATGGTTATAAGCAATTCTAAATCTCTGAGGTCTTCAATGTTGCTTTCAAGCATAGTACTTCATTAACACATGCAATCAGTAAAGAATGCCTTTTTTTTTAAAAGGTAAGAACACTGAAAGCAAAAAAGTAAATAAGAATATTTGGTATGATGAACTTTATATACAATCTAAGCAAATGAAATGTTTAAGAGGGATTTTATAAGAATGAGAACAATAAATCATTTAGTATAGTGGTCAGTGATGGGGTGCCGAAGACAGTTGCTGAAAGAGAAGGTACCTGCAGATATCCAAACGATACTGGCATTTAGGAGAAGCAGTATTAGTTATTTTCCACCTAGTAAACTGATGGCTGCAAAGAACCAGAGTGACTTTTCCATAAAAGAACAACAAAAAGGTCATGGAGTAGAATGAAAATTTCCATGTGCTCCTAATTGTTAAGTTAGTTACTGGGCTACTCATGTGGTCAGTCAGAGGAGAGGGAGACTAGGGTAGTGAAGCATAGTGAAAGTTTTCTGTCTGGAGATACGTATAGTTACTTGGCTCTAAAATTCTTTATCAGGCTTCATTGCAAGTGTTTCAGTGACAGACTCCCGAGGGACTTACACCAGATCAAAATACAGAAGATGTTTTGAATACTTTTTAATATCCTTTTGAGTTTGGGATCTTTCAGGAACATTTGGATCACATTTTCAAATTTTCCTTCATCGATATGAAATCTTTAGTTTGATTTTTTGTTTGAATGCAATCCAGGATTGTTCCATGAACAGTTCTTTCTAGGAACTCTGTATCAAGCATTGTAATATTTGTGATGAAATATTGAGATTTGGCAAAAAAAAGGGGGGAGGGACGTATTTCCTAATAGCCATGTAGAGCAAATACTTTGTGCCCTGATACAGGAGTTTACAAAGAACCACGGCTACACCAATTTCTGTGAAGAAACAGCCTATCTCACTGCAATAATTAATTTGTATGTTCTTATTATTTTTTGAGATAGTATCACTTATCAGCTATACACTCAACAGGTTACTTCCTTATAAATGACTGTGCAGCCGAAGGCACCGAGCGATGAGGACAGGGCTGGGCCCTTTGAGGGGACAGGGTGCGCAGGGGCGCCCGGGGCTGGCGCGGCCTCCCTGAACGTTCTCCGTGACGAGAAGGGACAGGCTCCCCGCGCCGGGAAATGCCAGCACCGAGTGCGGAAAGTCTCTCCGCGCAACAAGTGGGGACCGGCGGCTCGCCCGGGCAGGGCGGCAGAGACCGCTGGTGGACGGGGTAGCCCCCGGAGCTGGCCTGCCCCCACCGCCCCTACGCGCTCTCGGCGGGCAGGACCGTGAACCTCCTCTGAGGCGACCGCCCTCCCTCGCACACGCACAAAGACTCCTGAAGCGGCGCGTTGGGACAGGAGAAGCGGGAGCTCTCCCCCCCCACCACCACGCGGCGAGTCCCGGAGGCGGGGGGGCAGATGTGTGCGTAAAGAACCCACGGTCGCATCGCGCCGCCCTTCCCGCTTCCCGCTTCCCGCCTCCCGCCTCAGACGGGGCAGGCTCGCGCCGCCTCACGAGCCAGCTCGGCCCGGGCAGCTGATGGCAAAAACTTCAGCGGCGCCGACGGCGCATGCCCAGGCGGCTGGCGCATGCTCTGTAGCGGCGAGGGACGAGGAGCGGAATCGGGCACTCGGCAACGTTCGGCGGTTTCCGTGCAGGCCAGGCCGCCATTTTCTTATAGCCTCCCCGTACCCGTTGCCCGCGCGGCTGTCTGTCCTGCTCGTCCGCGCTTTGTCCTGCTCGGCGATGGACGGGTGAGTAATGACCGGGGCGGTGGGGGCGAAGGTACTGCCGCGGTTGTGGCGCCGGTGGGCGGTGGGACCTGTCCCAGTGCCGGGGGCTCGCTCCCCGCCGCGGCTGGCTGGCGGCGGGCGAGCGTCTCCGAGGGTGTGGGGAGCGGCCGCTGCCCCGGCGGCGGTGGGGACGGGCGGGCTTCCCGCCGCGGGACAGCTGAAGCCTGAGGCCCAGTGCGGGGTGGGGGTGAGAGGGGCTCAGCCTCTCCGTAACGCGGGCCCCTCGGTAGGGTCTTCCGTTTAAATTGCCGAGGGCTTTGGGCCGCCCCCTACTTAATGTTGTGCCCGAGACGCTGGATCTCGCTGTGAAGAGGGAGCGCGATCTGCCCCCGCGCGTCCCCGCCGGAGCCTCTTGTCCTTTCCTTCTCCCCCGCCTTTGCCTTCTGTCCACCCCGCACCCCTCTCCAGCCGTGGGGTGAGGAGGGGCGCTCTGTAGGGCTCGGGTTTGTTTTGGAGCTGGCTGGAGAGGAGGAGCAATACCAGCAGGAGCCAGATGTCGAGCTCTTTTGTTTTCAGAAACTGTCTAATAAGCCCTCTGGCTTCCCCCTCCTCCCCAGGTAGAAAGATGCCTTTGTGTATGCTGGAGACTGGCTGTAAAAGCCAAAGAAGGGAAGGTTTTGCAGGAGTCAGCCATACGGGACAGCGAGGGCCCTGGGCCCTGGCCGGGAGCTGGGGTGGGCAGTCACTGTACACAAGGCCGCCTTTCTGCTGGACCTGGAAAATGAGGCTGGTGGTTGTAGTCTCCGTCAGTGTAAATACAACAGCTTCCAGATTTCCTATTAAATTGTTTACGCTGCTTCGAACAGAGAAGCAATCTCTTTGGTACGCTTTAAGCATATACCCTTTCAACTGTGAGAGTTTTTAAGGGCTTTTTATGGTTACTTATGATTCTAATGTTGGGAGTTACAAATCCTGTCTGAGAAGTCTTGTCATTAATGAGTATTACATTGTGGAATGCTTTCACTTACTCATGTTTTCCTTTCATTTTTTTTGGTGTGGACTTAGTTTTCTTTTGGGGTTTTGTTACACACTGTGAGTTAACGATGGCACAACCTCTAAGAAAAAGTACCTTGACATACCTGTTGCAGAGTTTCATATAGATGTACCTGATTAAATTTCATTAAATTCCATATAGATGTACCTGACAATACTTTTTTTTTTTTTCCCAAGCTGATTTCAAAAAATGTGTTCATTGCTCTCTGCTGTAAGAAGATCTGTAGGGTAGGCTATGTTGCTGAATTACCTGTCTAGTTAATAGAGGTGTGTGGGAAAAGTTCTGTACTTACTTATAAATTCTTTTATTTTCACCCTATGATCTCATGTAGTCCAGAAACCTGAGTTTCCCAAAAATTTCCTGGCAGTGCTGCTTTGGAGTAATGTTTACTTGAAACTTGGGACTCTTCTGGAGAAGCCTATGAGCTGGGGGAGCTCAATGGCTTTTGTAGGTTTCTTTTGTACATCAGTACCTCAGTCCTGCTGTGTTCTTTGACCATGTTTTCGTGATTGGGAAAGCTGTTGGCTCTTTCAGTTCCTCATTTTGGCATTGCAATATGTTGAAAAGTTGGTTTTATGAGGATAAATTGGTTGACTTGTGTTTTTGTTTTTTTTCTTTTTTTACAGCATTGTCACTGATGTTGCAGTTGGTGTGAAGGTAGGATGTACACTTAGCAAATAAGGGGACAAATTGTTGATACAAAATGAACTACTTTGAGCATCAGTAATTGCAAATTGTAAGATTTTAACTAGTCATTGTCAGCTGATATTTAGTCAGCAGTACATGCTTTATTAACCAAAAATCCCTAGAGGTAAATTGGAGGCTCTGCACAAAAGACTTTTCTAGGTACTGAACTGTAAACAGTGGTTCTAGATTAATGTAGTGTTGTCAGCTTCTTATTTTAAAGCTTAATTTTGCAGATTTTTTTCCAAAACAACACTTTCTCATTGTTGCAAAAGACATGTTTTCTTCTCTCCCCCCCTCCCCCATCCTTTTTTCAAAAAGTTACCGCTGAAGTTAAAAAAGAAATGACTGTCTGTAATAGGACACAAAAATATGGGAGGTAGAATTTGTTACGTAGACAGAGAAGTGGGTGTTTGCTTTGCTTTACTTCACATTTCTCAAGTTTAGTTATGAATTTATCATACAAGGAAAGAGCTTCCAAATGGTTGTTAATTCACTATTTATTTCACTTTTGTATTCAAATCTATTGCAGGAATTAGATCAGTACTTTGTAGAAGCAGACTGAGAAATACCGAGAATGCAAAGATATATGGGACAAGGGGGCTTTAGGTTATGTTAATGAATGCATGCAAGAAATTCTGTTTCAGTGGTAGAAACGTAGAAGTTTTCTAGTGCATACAGTTAAGTTGCCACATTTGTCCAGGGACTTTGTAGCTATACCCTGTAGCTGCCTTTTCACCTGAAGCTGATCTGTGTTAACTGCTTGGTAAGCCAGGTTTTGTCTAGTAAAGCTCTTTGGCTGAGATTCAGTATTGGTCCTGCTGGATTTGGTCTAGTTCTTATATAATACAGCTTCCCTGTGATACAGCAGCTACTCTGTCAGATGTACCTGTATTATGTTTCTGAGTGAGTTTGCTTCTAGCAAGATCTGTGAGAAGGCAGTTATATAGATTCTGGACCCATCTGACTCCATGTGTTCTTGCACTATTGGAGACAAGCTGAAAATCGCTCTCTGAATCAAGAGGAAAGTGTAGTTATTGAAGTACTTCTGTGGGAGCTAATCCCGATCAGAAATACAAACTGGCACGATTGTTTCTCTGTTACCTGGGAGGACAGAGTGTTAACTGATTAAAAGTTTAGAAATGTATTTAATAGTTTGGAGAAATACCGAAGGAAGTTCAAGTCTTTCACAAGTAAACTGCCCCACATGAATAGCTTTGGGGCAAAACAATTTGTAAATTGCCCTCAATCGTATCTAATGAGGAAGAAGTTTCAGGTAGACCATGTATTGCTTGAACCTTAAATTCTGACATTCTCACTTCAGGAGCTGAAGTAAATGGATTTAGTATCACTTTCATTCTTAACTCTGAGTGACTTAGAATCTTACGAGAATTTGAGCATTTGCTAAGTATTTTGTAAGTATGTAGTGCAATTTTGGAACCATGTTTTCAGATACTAGCCAGACAATGAAAAAAAGACACTTGAGATGACATAACTGCTTCTTTCTGTTGATTGTAGAGGTTACATTATGAATATAAGAAAGAAGGTAAAACAGGTATATCAAGAGTTAGTGATTAAAATAAATACAAGGAAAGGCACAGAAGTGTCAAAAAAGGTGTGCTCTTTGCCTTGTAAAAATGGACTTATTCTCTAGATTTTAAAAGGAAACCATTTATGCACAGAAGTAGTGGGAGTAAATAAAAAGGATGATGGTTTTCGGAAGAAAGCTGTTAAATATGGGAGGAGTAAACTGGATTATATTCTGGAACCTCTGTAATTATCTCAAGATACTAATAAGAATGGACAATGGAGTTTCTCACTAACTGATGCCTGCAGTTTGGGTAGCAGTCTAATGCTAGCTTCAGTCATGTTTTGTGGAAGGCCATGCGAAGAAACATTTGTCCTCTGTGTTCTCTGGTGACTGTTCATTGCTCTTGATGAACTGATGTTTTAAAGTTGAGGAATGCTTTACTTACAGGTGGTATATAAAGAACTGGGAACATTCATCTGGCCTTTCCTTGGCTGTTATCTTTTCTTTGGGGTGCTTTGGGAATGTGTAGGGAGCAAGTTTTGAGTCCAAGGAGTTGCATCAGCAGTTTTGATGCTCTTTTGACACTGCTTTTATTGTGACTGGATAGCCATTGGAAATAGGCAGGGATTTACCTTTGTGAAATCGACTTACCCATGATAGTTGTTTGACCTGGTGCTTTATTGAGATTTTGTACCTACTGTACATATGCTGATCAGTTATACAGCATGTTTCTGATATATTCAATTATACTTGGAGAAAGGGAGTGTGACATACGACCCTTCTGTTTAGAAAATTTGCTTTGTTTTATCATCATCAGTCATGTTGCTAGAACTTTGAAAATTATATTAACTGTTGTCTGGCTGTTTTGTCTCTTAAACAGAAAAGTGAACGTGTTATATTTTTAAACCCATTTGTAAAAGAGTAATAGTAGAAGTTAACTACTGCATTCTGGCAATTGTCTTTGAATTAAAAAAAGGCTTTTGAGCTTTGGGAACTGCATGTGGGCAAGACAAGTATAAAGTAAAAGGAATACTTGCTTATAACATTTTATTAACAGTTTTATAGTCTCAGAGTTACCTGCTAGTAAAGCTGCTAAATTTGAAGCCATTACCACTTATTTGTGCTCTGTGCTTTGATTTGATTTAAAACCTTTTTGTTCATCAAACTGCCAAATGTTCCATCTTGATTTTATTTATATATTGAATCACCAGAAACTAACACCAAAAGGCGAGGAAAACATAAAACTCAAAATGGAGGTGGAAAAAATGACAAATACTATTTGAAAACTTGGTTTACATAGAGTAAATGTGGGGATTTGCGCAACTCAAAATACGCAGTTGGAGCATGCTTCCCAGATAAAATCCGTCAGAGGAGCAGTATGCTTTAATGTCTGACTGTTAGAATATGTCAAAACCCAGTCATCTTGTAAGTACATATGAAATAGTTCATATTTGATTGGGTCTGTAATGTCTTGTTTTGCTTACCTAGAATTCATGGAGGCAAGGAAATGTCACTCTGCACACATTTCACCTCTCACATTACAATTTACAATGTAATACAAAAAGAATGAGCTTTAGCTCTGTGTCTGATGTTACTTTGTGAAATCCCGTTGTATATAAGCAGTTTGCGTATTTTTGAATAGAACAGAGCTAAGGATTCCAGTAATGATAGTATATTGCATAGTTCATTGATGTTTATTTTTTTAATATTGTTTCTTGAAGAAATTCTGTACATCTTAAACTTAGACATCTTCATGCATACTTTTAAAAATTGCCATATTATGTAAAATGTTTGCTTTTTTTTTAAAAAAAAAAATTGCATCTCAGTTACTCTATTACGTGAGGTCCTTAGTCACTAAAAATGAAACGGCTTGGTAGTTAGCTTCTAGTCTCAAACTTCTCATGGCTTACTGGCTATATAGGTTTGAGTATCAGAATCTAATAATTAGTCTGAATTGCTGTCTTGTGTTCTCTTTAGAGTTATGATGCTTTAATCTGGATAAGTAAACTGACTTGGCACTTGGAGTGGTAGAGCCTTTTCAACTGTTGAAGAGAATGTATGAAGTATATATCTTTTCTCTGGAGTAATTAAAAGAATCTTCGGGGAGGTATAAAATGTGGTATAAAGAATATGCATCACACAGGTGCAAGGAATAACTTAGGTGAACTTTCGGTGTGTACTGAAGATGATAGTTCTCTTTTACTGTATTTCAGTGTGTGCCACTTCAGTCGAATGTATTATCTTTCTCCTGGATTGCATGTGTAGCTGTGCAGTAAATGGGGCCTGAACAATTAAGTGACTCATTTTGTGTACGGCATTGCACATTTCAGAATGGCTGAGGTGTACTTCTACCTGACAGGAGAAAAGAAGCAGTCATTCCTTCATGGATGCATTATTTGGTACATAGCATTTGGGAATTTGGGGCATTATTGACACTGCTTTGGTCTACACTGGCCAAAAACTGAGCTTCAGCTGCCAAGGGTGGTCAGCTCCAGTTACACCTAGGAGGGAAAACTCATATATTCCTGTAAATACAGTTTTGTAATGTTTAAAGATATGGGAATGGCCTTTTCCCCCAGAAGTCAGGGCATCAGCCTTTGCAGTATGCTTAGGAAAAGAGACAATTCTTGCTGTGTATTTAGTTGGTTATGCTAGGGTTGGGTAGTAGATGCTAAGAAGCACCGTCCTGGTACTTTCTAACAGTTTTCCAAACAGTAATGTGTCACAAAGTCTCCCCTTTTCCTGGTTGCTGAAATTTAACAGGAAGGAATATAATAGTATGGGGGAAGGGCAGTAGCTAAAATCGGAAGAGTGATGAGCTGATGGAGAAAAGGGAGAGAGCACAAACTAGCAGTGTCTGTAAGTACTCTTGAAGCATTTCCCACTTTTTCTTTTTTTTAAACTCTTGAGTGGTAATCTCTTACAAAATTATAGAACACTGACCCTTTTTTGCTACTAATAACTGAGCGTTTCCTTGTGGTGGAAACAAATATTGTGGATATATTGTGACTTTATTTGAACTGTACACTGTATAATGAAAATATGTGTGGAAAAAAAGTCAGTTAGAAATTCTAGCAAGTTGTCAGAAGATAAGTTTACACTAAACTTAAGAATTGAGAAAATGTATTTAAATAGCTTTTTCCTTTCAGTTTCTTCTTTTTCTGAAATCTATTTTGCCTTCACTGTCATTGCTGTAGATACTTAAAGGAAGGGAGTGGTAGGATAAAAAACTGACTCATTCATACAGACAAATGCCATGTGATGGTCTGTTTTATTGTATTTAAAATATTAGAATGATAGTTTTGAGCTATCTTTCCGTGTCTAATAGAATTACTAGTGGATAGTAGATTAGACAAAGAGTCTTCAAGGGCAGTGATACCAGAAAAATTAATTGTTTGTGAATTGGAGGAACTGTTTTAATTTTGTGTTAGCTAGGATGTTTTTAAATCAACTTTTGTATTCAATAATACTTAGTCGTAGCAACAGTAGGCAGCAAAAAATGTGCAGAACATTCTAGCAGTGAAGTAAGAATGAAGTGTGACCATTTTCAGGAGTTTAGAACTGGCATCTGGATTTGTCTTTTCAGCAGTGGTATGGGGAACATGACCTCGGTGACAAAAGGTAACTTCTTACAGTGGAAGACATCTGCTCTTTTTAACAGTAACCTCTGTAAACTGGCCCTGTTTGAAATGACTTTCATATTAATTCCCAGAACAGTCTACTCCAATTCTTTTTTCTTTGTAACTTTGTTTTTTTTTTTTTCCTTAATGCTCATTCTGCCGGTGTGGAAAACTAAGGAGAGCTGAAAATGGAGGGAAAAGAAAAATGCTGAAAATTAGTTTGTGCTCTGTAGCAAGTAGGCATCAATGTAAGGAAGGCTTAGCACGCTTATTTGATGTTTTGTTGTCTGTCCCTAATTGGAAATCACCTATTTTTCATTTGTAACGAAACACCTAAATTTGCATTTAATCGAGTGGGTTGTAGAAAGAGAAATGTGACCACCTGTACCATTTGAAAAATATGAACCAATACCAGCGTGAAAATACCTTTCCCATTTCTTAGAGCTTTGGATCATGTTTTCACAAGCAAATCAAGCTGCATTCCAGTGTTCTCTGTCACTGTAATACTTGTGCAACAAATGTTTGGGTAGCTACTTCACAAACCTCTCTTGGGAACTTAACCAGCATAGAGCTAAGCTAACACAACAGTGAGTTACATCTTTTTAGTCAGATTTGTACCAAAGCGTGTGGTTGCATAAATACTTGTAGAAATACAGAATTGAGAAGGACAGAATAGGAACAAGTTGCTGGGGCCAAGGAGGAGGTAGGACTGTTGCTTTTGGTGGCAGTTTTTTCAAATGAGGCTGTGGTTTCATAAGCTGTTAATGGGACTGTGATGTTTGATTTAAGGTCTTGGAGTTTTTTATAGCTGCAAGTACATACAACCATTTTTAGCTTTTCATAAAATCACTTTTTCTATGAATGTGTAACACGAGTATTGAGTTATAGACAAAATAGCACTAGCTCTTTTAATTTATTATTGTGAAATAACAGAAAATCAAGTAGAAGATACTTTCCTCATGGATCTTTTTTTAAGATGTAGAAACTGCTACTGAAGGACCAAATCTGTACATCTAGGTACCATCATTCTCTAACCAGAAAGCGAACACATCCAGGTGGTAGCTCTAATGAGTTGTTCTCACCTATTCTATTTATTACCAGTTATGTACAGCTGCTTCAGAGTAGCACTTTCTTTCCTGGTAAAAGTGGAACAGAAAGTCTGAAATGCTGGAATAAATTATCTTGTGTACTTCCCCCTGGATGTTTGATGCATTGACTGGAATTGGACTAGACTCTTGCCTGCTGTCTTTCATTACAACTGAAAGTTTGAAGGCTTACAAATGAGGCTGGATGGCATGGTTTAAGTTGCAGATTTGGTTATTGACTCTTCAGCTTTCTGGTTTAATAGTCCATTGATCTTCAGATGCTTTGAGAATTTTGGCTCTTTTCCATATTATATTTTGAGAACTTAAAGGCTATTAAGAGGAACTGAGACTTGCCTCCTTTTGGTCTTAAAGACTTTTCGGATTCTCTTGATTGCTCTGTCTCAATTTCTGCAAACTTTGTGTGTTTTCATAAGTTAGGTAAATGGCATATACCGTGCCTGCAGTTGCAAGAAAAAAACAATAAAAGCTTAATTTTCTCCTAGCTCCTTCCTTGCTGAAAAAAATATGAATGTAAAAATGGTGAAGTTAGTTGTTAGGATATAAATAATATATGGTCAGCTTGGGACAGCATGAAAAAGAATTGAAGTGGGGAAAAAAGCAAATGCAGAGTAAGTATGGAAAGGTGGTCATATTGTATCCAATTAACTTCATATTGAATTTAAAAGCAAGCGATGTGAGTTATTAAGCAGCCATGGAGTTCATGGTCTTATGTGATAAGATTTCATGCTAATATAGTTGAATAGTGTAGTCTTAACAAACAAAACAAAAACAGAAAAACCCAAACAACTAGACTTGTGAAGTGGTAACAAGCTTATGGTTTAAACTGTATGCTTTGTAAAATACCTATGAACCTGCATGGAATTTCTTTTGGATTGTATATTTGGACTTGGCTTGTCCTGTCCTGAATGAGTCTTCTGTGATCCTATACATGAGAGCTGTAATGGTCTATTAATTAGGTAATTTGGATTATGTGTTTTGACGGTAGTGCTTATAGTCAGACCGTAAGGCAGGTCAAATATTTCTTCTTTGCTAAAGAGTATGTGAAGGATGTATTTATGCAGTGTTTCATTATAAATGTATCCTGTTAACAATGAAGCATTCATGTAAACTGAACAAAGTTTATAAATGCTGTGTTTGGGAGTTAGAAGTGTGTTGTCCTGTTGTTTCCAACATCCAGTCCCTGAAGTTAATTCAAACTTTGAATGTTGAAGCAGCATGTTTACAAGTGTGTATCTGTTAGAGGGGAATGTTTACTGTCTGGATTGGAATTCTCATATGCTTTTCTTCCTCTCCCATACTGTCAGGTTTCTGGCTTTTTCTTTAAATTGTTCCCAGATGTTGTTAAAAATGAAGTGTTTTACAATGCTGTTAGATTTCTTTAAATCATGAGATCTGTCTCCTGGCTTGTCATACCCCTTGGGAAATTCATGCCTGTAGGCTGAGAATGACTGTGGTAAATGTGCAGTGCAGCTAAAGTTCTTTTCTCTTTCATCTGGGGGAGGAGGGGGGAGAGAGGGAAGTGGTGGGGGTGAAAGCATCCTGTTCTTGAGAGAGTTTTGTAATATCAGCAAATTCGAATACCACAAATCAGATGATTTATCAGAAAATGTATTTTTCAATGTCTTTGAGTGTATTCTGTATCTTTTCTAGCAGGAATTTAGGAAATTATTTTAGATGATGCTGCTGACTTTTTAACAAAGTGCAGTTTTGTCATTTGTTTACTGTTTCTAGTAGTATTGGCTTAGGGTTGTTGTAGTGTTGTAGTGCATCTGCACGTGCTTCTAATAAGCCTTCTGTAGTACACTCAGTTATGTTCGGTTCAGCCATAACTTCCGATCAGAGTCTCCGTAGCCCTGAATTACTGGGAAAAGAGCTGATAATACTTCTTTTTCATAAACAGTTGTCAAAAAGTACTTTGCTTAAAAGACTGAACCTCTTTGGTAACTCTCAAGCCAAAGTTGTTACTCCTTGGGCCTTTTTTGCCTTGGATATAATAAAATCTGGGGAATGTTTGACATATTTGAAGCCCTATCTGGATTGTGAGAAAAATAGTTGGCAAATACTTCTAAATAGTGTATTTTTTGATTAGCCTAGAAGGATAATATGACTGTAATGACTTCCTGAAATTACATAGCTACTTAATATAACCTGTGATAGCATAAAGCTTTTTGGGGGGGGTGGTGGGAGTGGAATCTGAAATTGTGCTACATAAATCCAGTTTGTGTAGTGAGGGATTCTGAGTTAGCTATGACTGTTAAAGCAAGGAGCTAGGAGATTAATTTGCTAAGCTAGGGGCTTTTTCTTTCTCTTTGGGTAATTGATTTTGTAAATCATAGAAGAGACAGTATATACAATAACAATACTCACTTAGAGAAATTAACTGAAATATCAAAGTGTTATCTTCAATTTACAGTATATAAAATAATTTTTGTATATATAATTTTCTATTTTCTCTGAAATACGTATTCAGTGTCTGAGTTGGTATATTTTTCATCTTTTTCTGAATATGATCCCACATATCAGTTTTACATAATTCCATTGGTTGAGTAAACCATACGTTAACATGCTGGTTTCACACCACATATGGAAATGCTCTCATGGGGGCAAGGGTGTGATAATACGGCCTTCACTGAAAGGGCAGTATTGACTCTGCAACAAATTTAAGGTTCGCTCACTGCAAGATGTTAGTTTGGCAATTCCCTTGTTTATTTTGTGTAAAAGTATTTTGGCAGATGCTGGTTTCATGAAGAAATGTTCTAGATATCTCTGATCTGAATAGTTAGTGGTTTAGCTTTTATGGAATATTAGTATCTATTAATGTTCTTCTTGACATTGGTAGGAATAGACATATGGCATTGAAAACTTGTGCTGTTGAGGACTAGCTGTCAGAAGATGACGTATTAATAGTATAATAGCAGTTTGTACTTCTTATTTTGTCCTTTATGGTCTCCTTCCCTCATGCTGAAATGGATGTTCAGTCTCTACCATGCTGCTGTTATAGGAACTTTACTTTGCAGTTTATGACCGAATAAAATAATTGTGATGTGTTATGTTTGTTACTTTAACTCAGATTTGGACATTTCTGTGACCTACGTGTTTGTGATCTTCAGTCTTGTTAAACAATCTCAAACTTGCTTTGATTCTTTGGAGCACAGCAGTTTGCACAAATGGGGAAAGAGTTAAGTGAATATTGCTCTTGGATCTTTGATTCTTCATTGAATCTGATTTGCTATGTTCTTCAAAGATCAGAGTTTAGTTTCCTTATTTCTGAAAGACTTGATAGAGTTTATCTAAATTTGTTTAAAGGTTTCTTTGCTTTGCATGATTTGACTAGCGGAACTGGTATGCTTGAGAATAAGATTAGCAAATGTTTGAGATGCTTGGGAGATGGGTTATAATTCTGAAATTTGTGTGTGAGAGTGGAGTGATGAAGAGGTTTGCCCTTGGAGCAAGATGCCAGTCCTTTTTGGCCTAGCAGCCTCTAAAAGAAGATGCACATAAAAACAAAGCCAAGCACCCCAAACCACAAATTGAATAAAGTCTTATCTCTACTGAGTAAATGTAAGTAAAATAAATATTTTTGCCTATACTGTAACTCAAGAGGTGCTTGTGTCGCATAGTAGGGTTGGTCTATGGAAGAGTATGCACTGACTTACTTGAAATGCTTATATTAAATTGCTTTACTAGACAACTGTCATCTTAAGGTAATCCTTTTGAAGTAAATGACAATTACCAGACAGTTACTGCTTTTGATTTTGTAATTTAACCTCTCTGTGTCCAAGTACATCATGTGTCTTTTGCTGCATAGCTAGTTTTAAAGTTACATACTGAATGAAGTGCAGAGATGTCTAGGCTGCTTAAGAACCAATAAGGGAAAAATAACCACATATATCTAATAAGGTGATTACTCACATGGTAAGAGATACCTTTGTCTTTTACCAAAAGCTTGGCAAGTACATATGGGAGTGAGTGAGCAGAGGTTTGCTATACGTTTGTGATTTCATAGTGAACTGGAAGAACGTTCCACATCTATGAATCAGACTTGTGAACACTGATTTACGAGAATAAAACAAATGTTACAGAATTTATGGTATGTGCCAAGATAAGGAATTCAAATTTACTTGTTCTTCTGAAGCAAAACTGTTAAAACTTTCTCAAGTGTAATGACAAAATCTTGTGATTGACTCTGAATGTATTCATGAAGTGCAAGATGATATGTTGAAAAGTGAAGAGAAAACTCTTTTAACTGTTCATGAAACACAAATACAGTAACTGACTATCCACTCTATTGAGTAATCTGTGCTCCATTTGGATTTTTCTGCTGTGGATTAAGAAATTAACAGCTTTTCAAAAGCCTGATTTACTAGGAACCAGAAGTTTATGTAATCACTCTTACGTTCTGCTAGTCAGCAGCTGCTAATGTAAATAACTTTTTGAAGCTGAAGACAACTCAAATTTGAGATTATTTCAGAATTGTAAAGTTTCTGCAGGTTTTGGGAGGAGCATTCATTTGGTACTAGGGATGCTTCAGCTGTTTACGTAGTAACTGCTGTACTGTTGCAAATTAATGCCTGGCATATTAAGGAAAACAAAAATTGCTCCTGAATTATCTTAATATGCCTGACTATGAACTGATTCATTCATACTGCTGCTTCTGCCTATTCAGTTGAGCTGTCCAGGCTACAGTCAAGGGCTTCTAAGCAAGGCTAGGTGGATAGCTGTGAGCAGAAACAACTGCAGTTACCACTGAGTGAGCTAATACTGCTAGTAATCTTGAACTTTGCAATATTTTACCCATGTAAATATTGTGTTAGCAAAATACAACACTGAAGAGAAAGATGGAGTGTTTATATTTCAACTTATACTGAGTGTCTGGGTTAGTGTATTATATTTACAGTAGAAAGCAAGTAGTTTGAATAACAGAGTTTCCATAACTTCTCTGACTTGTTACTCAGTTTTGTCCGGCTAAATTTTTCTTTAGTTATATCTGATTAGAGATCTGTTATTACATTGAAAAGGACAAGACATGGTCCTTCTCGTGGTCCTACCTGATCTTGGTATTAGCCATTACTCAATTTTAAAGGAAATCTGTTGTTGATTTGATAGGCACAGCTTTGTTGTTTGCTATGTACCCTTAAGAGCTTAAGAGTATTCAATAAACTGTATAAAGATTCTTCAGAGCTGATGTTGAAAACTAAGTAAACTTTAATGGCTCTATGTGTGCATACACATATATAATATTTTTAAGAGCTTCTGGATTTCAGGTGTGGATGAAACAAACTTTAACATACTGTTCTATGTGTGGATACACATACAGTGCACTTGTGATAAAATGGTAAAGGTTTGATTTCATGCATTTTGCAACCGTGCTGCCTAGAAAGGTGATATCCTCACGTTAATTTAGTATGCAGTATTGAGATGCCCTGTAAAACATGCTCACTAACTGTTCTTGAGATTCTATTGTAATATCCACAACAGAATTAAAAACATCTGTTGTTATAAAGATGGGTAGTAACTGTTTTCTTTCCTCATTTCCATTTTAGCAGTCACCTGGATTAGTGTTAAGGGTGTAGGGGAAACACTTTTGAAGTGGGGGGAAAGAACCAGTAAGAAATTAAAGATAGTCTTCAAAGGATGTCAGGTTTATTCCCTGTTAAAAAACTTCTAATGAAAGATCATGTAATATTTTGGGAGCTTTTTAAGAGATGAAGACTTGGGAGATGGAGGGGGTTGGGTGGTAAAAAAAAAAAGAGGTGTGAAAAGAAGCAAAAGCCTCTTCAGCTATGTCAAGTGCCCATCTTGAAAATAATTTGAGAGTAAAAGATTATCTTATACATTTTCAATATAAACCCTCCTCTGATTTTTGCAGCCCGCTTTCAAGTCATTTTCAAAAAGATCATTTAATTGATATTTGTCATATTTTAAGAATTACAATGAAGGTGTAATTCCCTGCCCTAAATTGTGTTTTGCAAGACAAATGGATGTCCCCAAAATGAAAATTGATCATTTCCTATGACGACAAGTCTTCTTTAAAATAGGGATGTTAGAATTGACCTAAACTTCGTATTTCTATTCGTGTAGACTTCCCTTGTTTCAGCCAGATATAAGAATTTAATATATAAGCATATTAAAATATTGAAATGATAAGTTAATTTAAATGTTATTGAAATAGACTAAATATATTTAATTATAATATTTTAATTTGAAATGCTGGACAAAATTATTGTTCAGCAGTTCTTGTTGTGTCTGGAGGTGGCTATGTTTCAGTGGTGGGTGAAACAACTGTGCTTAAGCTTCTCTCGTTTCAAAGATTGCCGTGTAAATATACTGCTTTACTTAGATTTCAAGTGGTTGCACTTATCTGAAAAAAGGAAGTCTACCAAATCTGAATAGGTTTGGTTATGCTTGCTTAAGTTCTTCTAAAGGTTTTCCCTGTCAAAATGACATTTTTAATATCATCTTTAAAAATCACAAAATAGAGGAAAAAAAATCTCTTACTGTCTCTTTCTTTTTAGAGAGGATCTGACGAACTTCTTTCAGGCAGTGTACTCAATAGCCCGAACTCTAACATGAGCAGCATGGTAGTTACTGGTAAGTGATGCCCTTTCAAAGGAGAAATCTGTCATTTATACTTGGACTCATTTCCTGTTTACAAGGGGAGCACACTGAAACGAGAATCCATTGTGCTATAGAGGGATAAATTGTTGGCATGCATTAGACTGTAGTGACCTTGTATATACTCACGAACCTTGGGTAGCTGAGAAGAATAATCCCATAAAACAGAAGACAACTTTCAGATGTCTGTACACTAAGTTGTTGGTGGGTGATGGGATGAAAAATTAAACTTGTCTTGTACAGCTGCCTTCAAAGTAAGGAATCACAGCTACCAAGGAGAGGTAAACTGCTTAACAACTCCTGTATGAATGACATCAGCTTTTTCCACACATAGACATCTGCAAGTCGGGGCGTTCAGGGAAGAACACTGTGCCATTTTTGTAATATGGTATGTTTTCGGGAAAACAGTTTTGGTCTGTTCTGGATTAGACTGCTGAAGCAGGAAGCTTCAGTTTGCTACTTCAGCGTCCTGGTTTGAGTTAAAAAAGGACCAGTTTTGTTCAGTAATTTTACTTTTTAGCTAGGCCTCTTCTAACTGCTGAAATTAACAGCATGTTGCGTGGAAACTGTTCACTCTCCGAGCGATAAGACCCATGTTTATAGTTGATGCCAAGGAATGGTATGCAGAGAGGCTCTTGCTTATACTCGTTGCTGTAACAACGAAGGCAAGCCAACTTTATTTGCCCCATTGGAGGGTCAGAAGTAGAAAAGTGTAGAGGGGTCACACCTGTGGGGAGGAGGGGACAGGACAGGTGACCCAGAAGTGTCCAACAGGGTATTCCATCCCATCTGCCTTATGCTCAGTATAAAAGCTGAGGGATCAAAGGGTCAGCTCTTCCTTCAATGGCTGGTGTCCGAGGAGGACTCTGTCTGCCTTTGATCCCAATCCTGAATCCAGATCCTGAATCCAGTTCTCATCCGTCACTGAATCCAGTCTGGGGCTTCCCCAGTGCCTGCTGGTGACATGATCATCATCCTGGGACCTTGATACGGTTTTGTATATATTTCCTTATTTTCTTTTTATTATTTTATTATTAATATTTCATTAAAGTAGTTTAGTTTCTTCTAAACTCATAGGTCTCTCTCTCTCCGTCCTCTCTTTGAAAAAAAGAGGTGGGGGAGAGCATCTGTTATCCACTTCGGTGGCCAATCCAGTCCAAACCACAACATTCAGTCTGAGATTGCACCGGTAGAATCTCAGAATGTCACTGCAAAGTGAGTGTGGTTGTTTAGTCAAATTTCTGGTGGTGCTAGTTAGAAAAGCTTTTCACAAATTGGCACATACTAAAATGCCTTCTATTGCAGTTAATGCTTCTGTATTTTGAACATGCATTGAGTTCCCTTGGAGGGCTCGCTTCAGAGGTCTTGCTTTTTTTCTTCCCCACCCCCCACGCATTTTCTTCTTTCCTCAGAGATGTGGAGGAATTGTTCATGGCATCAAAGTATTGCTGGATTTTCCAAATAGTTGCCTGGTTCACTGCTTTAATGTGCCTGATAAATTTTCCTGTATTTATGTGCTGAGCAGTAGAGTCACTGATACTAGTAGCAGACTCTTTCCTTTTAATTTAGTAGTAAAAGATTGGGATTCAGGGTGCAATTTCATGTTATGATTAGGGTGCTGTGGTGGCAGCTGTTGCCAGAATGGGTAGTTCTGTGCTTTCTCTTCCTACATCCCTAGCACAAGCAGGAAAAAATCCCAATTCTGTGTCTTTCTGCTCCACTGTCTGTGATGGAGTGCTAATCCAGCATTAAACTGTACTGCCAAAAAGTGTAGTTTTCCCTTGGAGCAGCTTACTGATCAGTCATTTGGCTGCACAATTGCAATTGTGGGGTGGAGGAGTGTGGTGGCAGAAGAGAGCAGAACAACTTCCACTGGCAGTTGTATAACCAAAGTTGAGGAGATGATACGTCTTTGGAATAGATCAAAAATGCAGTGTCGTGCATTTATAACCATTTTAGATCTCCAGAACATTTGTTTATCTTCCCTGCTTCCCTTCTGGTTCTGAAAGAGGTCTTCCTTCTTGTTTTCATTTGCTTGATGTCCTCTGCAGTCCTGGATATTAGTGCTTCAGCAGTTTGCTTTCATTAAATGAGAAACTAGAATGAAAAGAAGTTTAGGTTGTGTGTGTGAGGGTTTGGATTTGGGCAGTGGGAGGGGGGGAGGGAGAGCACTTGTACCAGGACCAAGTCCTGGATGTTACCAAAATTTCCGTGTATTTTCAGAGAAACTTTTAGTTCAGGAAAACTAAACGCAACTTAATTTATCAAAGGAAAAAAATTTTAAAAGCTAAATGGAAAAAAATTGAAATAAGAATTATTATAATTTTGAGTTTTCAGAAGAAAAAAATAAAGAAACTTGCCTAAGAAGCCTCAAACTTAAAATACAAATTATTTTCTCTCAAAAAGTTCTTGAAATGAAAGAATGCTTTGATTCCGTTATGTGGACTTGGGAGTTTGATGTATTTAACAAATACAGATTCTCTTCCCCACCTTGTTTTTGTTTTCCCCCCTTTTTAAGCTGATTTAGGGGTTGTTGTTTTTTTTATTGTTTGGGTGTTTTTTTGCTACCAAAGAACAAGCATTTGTGAGAGAGTTTTCAAATTAACTGATTCTTTATATTTTATACAAGTAAGACTTCTTGATAGATCTCTAAGCGTCCAGAACCATAAATGACTTTTCAGAAATGGTCTCATTAACAAACAACAACGGTGTAAGTAGTGGCTTAGTTGCTGTAGTATCAGTTGCCTGTTATAAAGGTTTTCATATTAATTGTGTAATATATATTGGAGATAGGTGGAAAAATAATCCCAAACAAAAAACTCTAAGCTGAATGCAGTATTGTAATTCAAGTCATTCTCTAGAGAGGTCAGTGGAAAGGAGGCTAGTTTGGTTTGGGGTTTTGTTTGTTTTTAAGCAGTTTCTTGGGATTGTGTTCAAATTTCTCTTCTGCCTGTCTGTGTTGAGTAGCATAAAAAACCCGTGTAGAGTAGGCTAAATCCACAGTTCACTCTTATTTCTGAATATATCCTCCCATAGCTGTCTTGTTTATTGTGAGCCTGGAATTACTTTTTCCAGACTTGCACAGTTTACAAGTTCAGATTGTAGACTCAGAAGTAATTAGATCTGAAATGGAAACCCATGTTAATTTTTCTGTACCCACCTCCTGAAGCCAAACGAATTCAAGTATTCTTTATGTCCGAATTAATGTCTTCCTTTTGCTTCAGTTCTGTTGTTACTTTTCTATTCAGAAGAATTTAAAACTTTTGTGAACAGAGTTGTTTTGCTGTAGCCAAGGCATGGTAGTGATGAATCTTCAGATTTTCTAGCGCTTAAGAGAATCTGTAATCATTTATTAAGTTCTTTGTGAAGGAGACATGTAGCAATCAGCCTACTCTGTAACTCTTAAAATTAATAGTTGTTCTTGCCCTTTCATTTTTGAATTTGAAAGTGTCATGATTTTATAAGACCTGGTCATTGTTTTCTGGAGTACTATTCTGGTTTTGACCTTGGTATTTTCAACATCTGATCCTATATTTTCCAAACAAATGCATAGATAAACAGAAGAATGAGAGAGTTTGTCTTTGTAATGAGCCTTATTGGTAAAAGTATACACAATCAAAAAAACAGTTGTCACTTACAGTGCCTTAGCAGGCCTAAACTTAGAGCAAAAGCTTGTGAATCACAGCCTCATTTCTTCCTAAATCTCTGCTATAGAAATATTAACCTAAAACAAATTGCCTAAGTTGACAAAAAAAAAAATTACCTTTTCATAGAAATGGGTGGTTTTGGTAGAACTGGGGGCTGTATCTTTAGGTGTAAGACTGAAGATGAGATTTTTAAAAATTATCATCCTACCCTTTTATCATGGTAACAGTTTCATTAGGTTTTTTTGGTATTCAGCTGCCGTTCAGTTAGAATATTGTAGTACTTTAATGCTTTTATGAATACTCTTGCTCTAATTCTTTCTTAGTCAGAGAAAGGCATGAAAGGTGAATGCTTTCTCTGCCCTACAGGGAGTCTTACGTATGAATCCTCCCTATATTTTTGTGAAAGAAACTTGCAAAATTGTTGGACAGACATTTGGTTTGCATTCTTACTGATTATTTGAACCACTGGTAATTTGATAAACAATGTGGAATTAAGGAAAATGCTAGCATGTTTGACTGTTGTCCAGAGGACATTGCTCAAAATAGAAGGCCTGATCCTTGAGCGTTTTCTAAACAGCTTTGTCATCAGTATCCATCTTCAAGACTGTGTAGATGAAAGGAAATGGACTGTATTTAATATTAACATTTAGTGCAAGTTAAATTACGTTAAGTACTTTGTGTGTCTTTAGTACAAGAACAGCCTTAAAAGAAAGTTAGACTTGGATAATTGAGAGTGACTTCCATGTGAGTTATTTTACCACTTAATTCTGAACCCTAGTATCTCCTGTTTTGGACATCATTTGATTACTGTCTGTATTGTGGAATTTCATTTCAGTTAAGCCCTTCTGTTTAAATACACAATATTTTTTTTCCCCAAACTAGTTTATGAGCGGTATGGCAGAACATCATTCTGTAAGCATTGAGGGAAGAATCCCATCTACTAGATCAGAATTTGTTGCAGGGGAAGACAGCTTCTAAGGTTCTAGATCAGCAATTGTCTAAGCTTTTCTAAGAAGTTATCTTTTTTTTTTACGTTAGATGTTTAAGTTTCTGAGCTTTTTAGTACCAGCTGCCATTGATACGTTGAAGTTGTATTGTCAGAACCACAGGCCTTGCGCTACTGCTTGAACTACTACTGGTGTTTTCCTTCAGCTTTTCTGAAAATATTGCCAAAGTCTATTCTTATTTTCTATCATAATCTTGCTTGGTTCCAATCTTTTTGGAGAGCATAGCCCTCATAAAGAACTGCAAATTTTTTTTTTTTTGTGTTGATGCACAGCAGACAATGACTAGAAAGGCAGTTTAGGTAAACTAAAATATGGTTTGGTAACAGGTTTCTGAGAAACCAGAGCTGAAGCCAGGATATTTAAAAAATATTTTTGACTCTGGATGCGTTTTAAAGACAGTAGTTATGCACATTGTAAATGATTGTACATAAATAACTTTTTTCTGTGTGTTCAGTAGACACACAGCTGCAGTTGCTTATTCTGCAGCTAAGAAATCTAAGAAAAAAAGTCTCATTAAGAACTAGAAAAGGCATTTCCTCAGTGATGGGTTACTTTTATGCCCACCTTCTTGTGAGGCTTTTTTCTTTTCACGTGGAAGACTGCTTAATGGAAGTTTTAGGAACAGTTATATGTATGAAGATGCTCATGCCATGAACTGTATTGCTGAAATCTACACAAAAAAAAAATTTAAAATTTTTAATGGCTGTAGATAAAAAGTGAAAGATGGTGAAAGTTTTAAGAAAATTGGCTTATCAAAGACAAGGGGTTGAAGCAGAAGAATTGGCAGGTTTTTACTATAGATGCAAGCAATTTTATTGTTTACATTTGTGTGTTTAAGTTCAATCAGTAAAAACGTTTCAAAAACAATTTTGCAACTGAGCTCACCAAACTCCTGGAGCTTTAAATGATACTATTAATCTTGATCTTGTTTTTACTTCATTAGCAGGGAATAGTAGCAGTGACTTTGGTAGGTAATTCATTGTATTAACAGAATACTTAGCACTGAGGCATACAAGCTAATAATATTTCAAGTGCTGTGTTTAACTTAGGGAATAAACATAGATGTGCTGGTTTTGATGGCACATTAAGTAAAATTGGTTATTAGTTAACATTAATGATGCCTAAACATAGGTAATTTACTTCTGAAGTTTGCAAATTGATTACAATTAATAGTAATTGGAAAGATTTGAAGAAGTACAGCACATGTGTTTGGAAAGTATAATAATTTAATAATAGACTATAATTTACATTTTTCTACAGATTCACATGGGCATGTGAATGTGGATGAACTAAATTTTAATGCTGTGAATGCCTGAACAATACATCTTTTTGTAAATGAAGAAACTTAAAAAAAAACAGAACAAACCCCTCAAAAAACCCCTTAGGATGGGAGAAATAATATGTGCCTGTTATAATTAATTTAGTTAGTTTCTGTCTGCATCACTGTGCCATGGTAGTTCATTTTGGTTCCACTTCAGTTGCATTTCACTCTAGCTGTAGTATTTTTGCGTATTTTAAGGGCCAAAGCAAGGTGCGTTAGACAGTGTAACATTGAACAGCCACTGTACCATATTGTAAGTTCATTGTAAGTCATAGTTACTTAGAAAACTTGCTCGGTGGGTTTTGAAACAAGGTGCAGCCTATGGGCAGATGTGCTGGTTCTTGTCCATAGTTAAAAACTCTCTAGTTAATTTTTCAATTGCTTGACCATGTTTGCTTATTTAAGCTCAAATTCCTGATAGGCAGTATTCTTTGTACTACAAGATATATTTATTATTGATTGATCAAGATTTTCCTTTGCACATGACCCATGTCCGTGGTAAAAACCCATCTATTGCTACTGGTTAATGCTTTAGTTCAAGTGGTAAGACTTCCGCAATATGGTGGTGGCCTAGCAAGGCAGGGGTAATGGGGTATAAGGTACTTTGAAATATAAAATCTTGCAGAAAACATTCCCCCCTTCCAAGCCCCAAAACAACAACAAAAAACCCCACCAGCCAAACAAGCATAATTAACACTGAATGTGTAACCTTTAAGGGTAACAAATGCAAACTTCAGAGAACTTCATATTCTTCATGTTTTTATCTTATTTTTGGGTGTGGTATCTCCTTTTTTGTTCTTTCTCTTAAACGTTTTAAATTCTAGTTTTTATCTTTAGTTTGAACTTTTGAAGATGTCTGTATTAATATAAAGGTCCTGTTTTTCTTGTTTTGGGAACCTGTTAGCACTTGTGGAAAAGTTTGTCATTGGATCAGACCAAAGGTCTCATAGAACCTATGTTCTATATATATACATACAGGTATATATAGTTAAGGAAAGAACCTCAGAAGGAAACCATCATGGTCTCTGTTATACCCCTCCCTGTTTGTGGTTGTCTGTGACTTCCTTAGCTGTTTTTTTTATGCAGATGACTGTGTTCAGTAGCCACTGCAATATTTAATCTTTCTGTCTGATCATAATCCGGAATTATAAATTTAGGTATCTTCACAATTCCATTGCCTTTCTCTTGGTTAGATATTTCCTGTGTGGATATGTCCTATGTTCTGCTTGTTGATAACATTAAATTTCATATGTTTAGATAATGTGAAACAAGAAGTACTTTCTACATTTCCAACAACAATGAATAATACTGTTAGTAAGCTTCTTGTCTTTAATGTATAAACTGATTGTATTGGAGGATGAAATTAATGTTTCAGGAAAGCCTAAGTATTTACTTTTTTTTTTTGTAGTTCGTTGTTGGTGTATACTGACAGTTGTGCAACAGAGTGACTCCTGAAGAAAGGATGTTTATTTATACATTATTTTACTACTGCAGATATGCGGGGATTTATAATCAACATCTTGTGATTAATTTTTACCACTTTTTCGCCATCTTTCCCGGATGTAATAGGTGAAGGCAACTTTTTATTGTATGCAGAATCTTTGCCCATAGCTACATAGTTACATTGTTATATTAGGAGATCATGGGAATATGAAAGACAGTTATTGTGAAGGAAAACTACACATCTAAAATAAAGGCTTCATATATATTTTCAAGGTAAATTACGTATTTTTGGCCTCAGAATACTTTAGGTGGTATTTATGTATTTCTTGAAAAATTAAAAATTGTCTGCAGAGAAAAATTCCCCAGGATGAAATCTAATTAAAATATTTTTTCAAAAATAGTTATGAGGACAAAGTAAGTTATTCACTGTTTGCTAGGACTTATGCTGAACTTCAAGATCAGGTTTTCTGCAAAAACCACTCGGAAGCATTGAATCTTCATAGCTTGAATGACTGAATGCCACTAACTTACAGTATGCCTTGTGTATATGGCACTTCATTCTGTTGCTCATACATACAGGTTTTTATTGCTGTGTTTATTAAAATAGGAGTTTCTAACTAAAAATGCCAGGGACCCAAGTTGTTTAGATAATGGCCATCTATAGGCTTTCTATAGGCTTTGTCAACTCATAAGCATTTGATGTCAACAACTTGATTTATGCTAAATTGAAGGAACTTGGTGCAACAGGGATGTGGCTTATGTATCAATTATGTTTAGACTGGAGTATCCTATTTAGATGGGAGAATAATGGTTTGAATGCCATTTGTAGAGGTGAGATTTTCTTTAGAAACAGACAACTGATGTCATATGGAAACTGGTTTTTTGCTTCTCCTTGGTGAAAAGCCAGAGGGGGCTTACATCAGTGCAATGGATGTTACAGAACAGGGCTTTTTTTGGTAGTCTGAATTGACTATAATGAATATTTAGAGTTAGAATTCTGCTTTTTTTTTTTAATTTTTAAACTATATATTTAAGACTGTAACTTGATTAGTAAATGAACTAATGCTAACACTGTGCTTTAGTCATGCTAGTCTCACGGTGATATTTGTAATTTTTTTTTTTTCCCCAATGTATGTATTGTAGCATTACACTCTTCACTGCATGTTTTTATTTGTTAAAGTGTTAGCAGGAAGAGGTTTGAATTGATCGGGGTTTTCAAATCTGGTGAAAGCCGAATGACCTGATGAGATAGCTACTTGCCAATAAGCTTCCAGTTCAATATCAGTTCCTTAGCAGTAATTGTTAGTTGGCTTGTGAGATTTGCCTCTCCAACATCCCCTTGCCACCAACCCAATTTTCTGCAATTTTGTCTTTCTCCTGCTGTACAGGGAAGGATCTTCGGGGTTGCTTGTTTATCTCCATAGATTCTATTTCTACAGCAAGACAATGTTATTCTTTTAGTACCTTCCTCTTCTTGACTTACCTTTTAACCTTTATTGACACTGATTACGCTGATAGAATTTGTTAGAGAATGAAGTTGTGTTAACAACAAAGGTGTTGAATTCACCTTTCAGTGGCACTGAACAAGTTGTATTCCCATGTTCGAAGCGTTGTGTTTTTCTGTTCCCAAGTGCAGTTTAATGATGTGTCTCCAGCTGAGAAGTACCACTTAAAATGGCTAAAAGCTAAATTTTATTTGTTCCACAAATGATCAATGTTGTGTTAATTTCTTCTGTCTACATAAAATGCAGCGTTAAATGTTTTGGGGTAGATTTTACTTTAAGAAGGTGGCCTTCATTTTTTATGAATGTTATCAGTTCAGCTTTCATTGTGCGAGGTATACTGCCAATAAGTAGTAAACAGCTTTTGTCATGGTTGCTTGCCCTACTGCTGAAAACTTTCTTTGGGCATTTACATAGCATTGGGAATGCTTGTTCCCAGTCCCCTCATCCTGTGTCTGTCCATCCTGTCCCCCCATTTTTCAGATTGCCATACATTCTTTAGTGCTTAATTTTGTATCTTTTTGTGTATATTATTTTAATGTATTTGTATATGTACTTTTTCTCTTAAACATTTTAGCAGAGGCACTTGTCAATATAGCTTTTTTACAGTAAGTAAAGAAGTTCAAAGGATAGTTTAGTAGATGTTTAGTTTAAGTTAGTTTAAAAAAAATAAAATTGTGAGAGACTTGTATACACAAGTTAAGGCTGTTAACTGCTCTTTAGGAAAAGATATATATATAGTACAACAAAATATTTCTCTTAAATTTGTTCTTTAAACCTACTGCAACAAAAGTTAAAAACCTGTGTAAAATGCAAACATTAGGTAGAAATGCTAATAGATGGAAAAACAATTTATTTGGGTAATACAAAAATTATTAAAGGGCCATTTCTTTGCAAATACATATATGTGAGTGATTATATACTGGCCAGTGATGCTTTTACTAGTAACACTGGGATTACCTAAAGCCTAATCTAAATACAAGCTTTAGTTTAATAAAATAAAAAATTCTTGGACATTATACTGTGGAAAAATTAATATGTCACTGTTTCATGTTGAAAACCACACAAAAGACAAAACAGCTCTGTAAGTACTGACCTAGGCATTCATGGTGTACGCTTTTCTGGAGTTGTAATAAAGACAGAGGTTTCTTAAAAGATTTTCTAAAATTGTTATTTAAAAACTTTCTTTTCACCTTCTCATTTCTCATTGTTAATATTTTCTATTTAATTTTTCAAACTTGTAATGCATTAAAATTAGAAAGCTTAAGTATGAAAGGCATTGGAAATCTAGTTGCAGTATCACTCCAATTCTTTTATTCTTTACAAGTCTGTTAGTAATGTGTTATTTGAAATACCTTAAGCCTGTCGCACTTTACAATGTTTGCTTCTAGGCTGTTTTTGTAGAGATTTAAGTTGAGAACTAGGGAAGACTTGTGTAATGAGCTTCAGGTGAAAAATAAAGTACTTTTTTATAAACTTTGGCTGTCTGCCACTTTGAGGATAAAGTGCTATATTGTGTAATTTTGAACAGGTGTAATCTGACTACCTGGAAGGCCAGTCTCACCATGTTTCCAAAATAATACAGGTTAGAGTCTTATGTAGACTAAGGATGAACTTCAGATCCTAGTTCAACATGTATTTTTGAAATTTCTGAGTTCCATCAAAGCTTGTCCATCTGTGCAGCAGACCAAAATAAAATACATACTATTGCATGAATTTGACCCTTTCTAGCATTGTCAGTTGGAGATACTGGTAGCTGAATTTTGACCAGTTCTGATGTTGTTACGTTTTTGTTGTTTTGCCTGCTATAGTGAGTTGGAAAAGACTTAGAAACTATTCTGTAGTGCAAGAACTTTTTAAAAAGCTTAGTCCTGGATTTTTTTGGGGGATGAGGGGAAGGAGGGGGGAGTGGGAGTTAAGGGATGACCTGCCTCTCAGGCATACTATTTTTAACTAAGAGAGTATCTTGAATTTTAGACTTAGCTAAATCTAAAGATAGATAGCTGAAGTGGAAGGTAAAAACATTTAAATTAGAATGAAGAGGTTTAGCTGTTAGAAAAAGATATAGGGGAGTGATGGAAACAGTTCCTGTTGTATAGATTTATCCCTTTTTCCATCAATTCCTGTACTGGAAGTATGGAGAATGACCTTCTTGAAAAAGTAAAAGGTATGTTCGTAAGTTTGGTGAGAGAGGAGTTTGCCAGTTTTCCTAATAGCATCGAAAAGGTAGTTAAATGTCATACCTGGTTTGGCTTTTGAAATCCAAATCTGGAGTGTGGATGGTCTTGACTGGTAGAAATAAGAGTCCATTTCACTCTGCATTTTTGATCTTGAGTAAGTTGGCTTGATTTAGGCAAACTGAGTAAAGGACTTGAATTCTTGATTATGATTTAGGCATACCCTTAGCAAAACTTTCTTTGCTCAAGTCGGTCATAAACAAATGCAATATTTTTATGCAAGGAATCAGATTAAGTGTAAATGATTTTCCTGGCACAAATTCAGAATTATATTCTGTAGTTAAAACTGAGTGATAATTGAGGACTTCTTTATTCTCTTTCCTCTGGAAATTGCAGCCATCAACTTTCTTACGAAGAAGAGGCCTTTAGAGGATTTGACATACATAAAAGCTTCCTATTGATTTCCCCCCTGCCCCTTTATTGTTTCTACTTTTTTAGTGAGTAAATAAAAGTAGTCTTGTTCGTAATTATGTTTTTAATCCTTTTTGGTATTATCCCTCAACCCATGAATTTGAACCCTAATAATTACAAATATTTTTCTACTAGTCACAATTTATGTGTTTTTTGGAAATACAGGTAGCTATTGAACTGCTTTTCTAACATGAAATCAGAGACTGAATAGCTCATAAACTGACTTGCATGTTTTATAGCCAGAAGTAGAAAGAAGGAAGTCTGAACACTTGCTATCTACATGCATTCTGGTTTCGAGCATTGATTAGTTCATTAATATCCATATGTCTTATGACAGTGGTGTTCTTTAGCTCCTGACTCTTTCTGGTGTTTACTCCACTGACACACTTGTAGGCAATGGTTGTATTACCTTTTAACCAAAATTAACTTCTAACCAAATTTACTAATTTTGTTCTGGCCTTCTTTCCAAAGCAAGACTTCTTCCATCCAGCTGGAATTTTGCTGGAATTCTGGACAAGAATTCTGGACAATATTCTGAATAGTATCTTTCTGGTGCTTTATACAATGTTGTTAATGCCTCCCTGCTAGGGAAATCTTGTCAGTCTTCCCC